>JAAIXJ010000127.1:191608-342587 GCA_013403705.1 Heliconius hermathena
GATTAACCCTCAGTTTTTTTATTCATTTTTAAAACAAAAACGATGTAATAAATGTGACTATCCAGCTATTATGACATTAAAAGGTTCTACATTTACTAATGGAACAGACATTGTCAAGGAATTTGCTAATTATTTTTCTAGTGTATATACTCAAAACAATGTAGTTATGTCTTCGAACTTGAGAAATGAATCTCTGAGTGAATGCCAGATATCTTATTTGCAAAACATCTATATTACGGAAGAGGAAATAGAAAATAAATTAAAAAATGTAAAAGCAAACAAAGGAGCTGGACCAGATGATATACCTTCAATTTTTGTAAAACGCTGCGCAATATTCTTAACTAAGCCCTTATTTCTTATATATAGAAAATCTTTGGATGAAGGAGAATTTCCCAAAGTATGGAAGAAAGCACGAGTTGTTCCGATATTTAAAAGCAACGACAAAAAGGAAATGTCAAATTATAGACCTATATGCATATTGTCTATTTTTGGCAAGATTTTAGAATCGTTGATCTGCCAAGCACTTAATTGGCATATGAAATCTATATTTACTGAAGAGCAGCATGGTTTTATTAACAAGAGGTCTACCATGTCAAATTTGGCCTTATTCGTAGATAATTTGTCTGAATCCCTAGACAAGGGTAGCCAAGTAGACTGTATATACACAGATTTTGCCAAAGCGTTTGATGTTGTCAGTCATTCAATTCTTATAGATAAACTTAAGAATTATGGTATCTATGGAAAACTACTGGACTGGTTTAGATCATACTTGATCAATAGAGAAATGAACGTAGTTATTGCAGGATATCAATCTCATACGTTTGTTGCATCATCGGGAGTGCCCCAGGGCTCTCATCTGGGACCAATATTATTTGGAATTTTTATTAATGACATAGCAGAATGTTTTAAGTATTGTCGTTTTAATTTGTATGCTGACGATCTAAAATTTTATAAAAAAATAAATGATATAAATGACCCATTGTTAATGCAACATGACCTGGAGAATTTAGCTGTGTGGTGTAATAAAAATGAATTAAAATTAAACTATCAGAAGTGTTTTGCTATTTCATTCAGTAGAAAGGTACATAACTTTAATTTTAATTATAGCTTGAATGGAGAGACGCTTAATAAAACAAAACAAATTAAGGATTTGGGCATCATAATCGATAATAAGTTAAGCTTTGTACCTCATATTGATAATTTGTTAAAAACTTCACTAAAAACAGTAGGACTTATAATAAGGAACAGTAAAGAATTTAAGAAATCAAAGACTAAACTAATATTATTTAACTCAATGGTGAGAAGTAAGCTAGAATATTGTGCCACTGTTTGGAATCCTTTTTATCAAATACATATAGACAGAATAGAGAGAGTACAAAAGAAGTTTTTAAAATATTTATATTATAAAGATAATGGGATAAATGAAAATAAAAGATACAATGATATGTTGAAATTTTATAGAACGCTTTCCCTATCCAGCCGTAGAGTCATGCTAGATATTTGTTTTTTGCATAAACTAGTATATGGAGGAGTGGATTGCAATAAACTACTTGAAAAAATTATGTTTGCTATACCGAGACAGAATGCAAGAGTAGAAACAAAGAAAAAATACACTTTTCTAAGTAGAAAAGTAAAATCTAACTTGGGTTCAACTGCCCCTATAAACCGAGCTATGAAAAATTATAACTCAATCTTTAACATGGCAAATATTGATATATTTAGAGACTCCAGCACATTATTTAAAAAAAAATTAAAAAATATTTGTTACAATGTGAATAGAAATCTGTTATGTAATTTTTATGAATTAAAAAAAATTTTTTAGTTAAATTTTTATAATATGGTTGTTTAATATTTTGTTTTTAAATTTTATTGTTTATTATTAGTTTGTTTATATTGTTTTTTTTAATTTAGGTGTAGGATATTTGGTTTTAGAACACTTGTTTTTATTCATAATCATGTTGAGCTAGCCTATAAGTGTGAGGTACAATGTAAAATATTTTTATTTTTTTGTACTTTTTTGAAGTTCTTGTATTAATTGTATGCTACGTTGGCTTGCCTGATAAATAAATAAATAAATTAAATAAGTATTATTTTTAGCCTGAATGTTTCACCCGTTGAATTATTAACCAGATTCTTGTATTAAATTCGAGCAGCCATATATTTAAAAAAAATGTTACATAGTCCATTTATCGAAAATGACTATAGGGCATATTATATCACGTTAATCGTATCGACGTATCCTATATAGGCAAAGAGGGCCTAATGTCAAGTTAGTGTAATTTAGAAGCTTGATTTTTTCTGTACTTTAACGAACCGTAGACCTGAATACTTGATATTAATTTCAGATCGATAAATTCACACGATCTCGAGATAAATGCTCTTAACAGACGAACAACAAAGTGATCCTATAAGAGTCCCTTTTTTTGTTCAGAACGGAACTCTAAAAAATATATGAAAAAACTAATAGAATATTTATGAAATGCGTCATAATTCGGACATCAGATGCACGTCATACAAAATTCACTGAAAATTGCATGAGTAACGCAAAAAGGGCGCCATAATAGAATGCACCCTTCTCTCGCACGAGTTATTTTAACAAGTGGACTAAATATTTACATTATCTTCTTAGCATAAGTGGATAAAGAAAATATATTTTGTTTGTTGTTGTTTTGATCTTGTCTCAAACAAAATTATAGCGTACTCTTTGGAACGGCTGAAAATGTAAAGTACTGACGGCTACAGCACCTTTGGATTTAAATGCTTTTACAGCTTCATGCGGTATCCTGTAAATGGCAAGGTGCGCAGAGGTAACCTAGGGTAACTTTGGTACATCATTTTCCGCCCATTTTTCAAAAAACTCTCGTTATAAAACGACGAAATTAAAATAATTTATATACTCGATTAGGAATCGATCAATAACCTTCGCGTTTACAGTGAGACGTCAGAGTTGTCGCGCCCAATTAAATGAGATTTAAAAGCTGTTTTTTAATAAACACAAACAAAATTAAATTAATAAATATAAACAAATTTAAAATCACCTTCACGCTGTATCACGCACGCAGCAGGGTAGGCAGAGGGAACATAATGTCGAAAGACATTCTGCTCCCCACATTTCACCGATTTTTTCGGAGCATTAAGTGTTGAGTAGTGGAGCTCTACACCGTTATATATATTTTAATTATTTTTCTTTAATAATTTATACATTTATATATAAATATTAAATGACATCTTCCAAATATTAATGAGTTTGTTTTTGTTACTTTATAATATATATTGTTAAAGAATCTTCGTTACTTTTTTGTATACATTTTCCCCGCATATCAGAGTGGGTACAGAGAGCTTAACATTAAGACACTCCATTCCCTACTTTCTGCCGAATTTTTGAGACATTGTATATTGAATCGTGGAACTCAATGTACCAGAATATAGAAATGAAAATAAATAAAATGTTATCATTCCCCAGATTGAAAATCGAAGCAAATTATTACGTTTATTATTTCTATTTATTACTTGTGTGAGGCCGGTCGTGGCGCAGCGGCACGAGGTGTGACTGCAAAATCGACTGGTTGTGGGTTCGATCCCCACTCGAGGAGATGAAATATTTACTTAAATTTATATTTCCATTTCTTCGCTCTGGTGTCGAGGTTAAGCGCGGCGTTGAGTTCTGCCCCTCAACACGCAATGCCTCCAGAATTCGGCAGAAAGTGGGGGACGGAGTGTCTTAACACTAGGTTCCCTCTGCCTACCCTGCTGTGTGCGGGATACAGCGTGAAGCTGATTTAATTTGATTTAATTTATTACTATTTAAAAAAAATACAATGTAACAATTTTTTATATATTTAACTTAACACGTAGCACACCAATAATATTATTTATATTGTAACCAAATTTTTTTTAACTTACAAACAGGATTTTAGTTTATACACTATATTTCTAATTTATACTCTATTACACAAAGCATAAAATTTTAAATTGTACCAATCCAATACTGATAGTATTGGTAAATTTGACATGCAGTAACCCCTCAGACGCGCTCAAAATGTTTGTACGGGACTTAGATGTGGTCGATTCTAAAGCTGACTCTACATGTTTATTTGGTATTAAAAATAACGCATAAAAACTAAAAATACGCACTCCTTTTAATATTTTTTTTACATATTTTAAATATTTTTTTTTCTAACGGATAGTGTATTTGAGGCCAGTCGTGGCGCAGGGGCATAAAGTGTGACTGCAAAACCGACTGGTTGTGGGTTCGATCCCCACTCGAGGAGATGAAATATTTACTTAAATTTAATATTTCCATTTCTTCGCTCTAATGTTGAGGCAAAGCGCGGCGTTGAGTTCTGCCACTAAACACGCAATGCCTCCAGAATTTAGCAGAAAGTGGGGAACGGAGTGCCTTAACATTAGGTTCCCTTTGCCTACCCTGCTGTGTGGATACAGCGTGAAGCTGATTTGATTTTGATTGTGTATTTAGTATTACATTGGGTTAGGTGTATACTGCTAATTGTTCAAAATATTGGGTTTCCAAAAAGTTAATTATTGATGTCTTACTAGATTTTTTACTATTACAAAAAAAACTCTAAGATTAATCAAATATTATTTACTAGCGGCTCGCCCAAGGCTTCGCCCGCTTAAAATACATGATTATTGATTTAATAAGCATAATTGATTGACAACTATAATGACTCCTAATATGATTTTTTTACGACATTATCGTCAAAGAATTTTTGATTGTTTTAAATGAAAAATACGAGCATTGTTGAAATTTATTATTGAATATTTAATATACATAAAGCTAATTATTTATTATACGTATATATTTTTGTAACTTTATGTTCTTTTTACCTATATAATATATTCTGTTAAATGTGCTGATGTCAGTGAATAATTTAATTTAGTCATTCAGAAACAGCCTTAAATGTTAAATTATTGATTTGAAGGATTCATAATATTCTTTGTAAAATAACTGTAATAATTGCATATTAACTCCTGTACAGTTTTTAAATTAGTTACATATATTATATGAACGAACCAACCAAAAAATCTTTGTATTTATTTGATATTTCTTTCAAGATCGTTCTGTATCTCTCTGTGAATTAATTACGACAACTTTCAAATGACGATAACTTTTTTTTTAATAAACCGATTTTGATGAACTAAACTTTAGTAGTTAAGTTGAGTTAAATCAAAGCAATTGGTTTTCAAGTAAATTTTCAAGTAAATCGGTTCAGTACTTTCAGAGAAAAATGCGGACAAAAATATGTCGACAGACAGACAGACAGACAAACAAACAAGAAATTCAAAAAAAATCTTTTTGCTTTCTATTATTCTTTTTAAGTGTCCCTCTATCCATTTCAGTCAAAATTACTAAATGTACAGACAAAATATTTTTACTGTCTTATTATATATAGAGATAATACGTAAAACACTCACTGATCCTCTTGTCCTCACACTACCCTCTTAAACTAGTACATGTTCAAAGACAAAATAACTTTATCGGCATTTACTAAAGCTTATCGTTACATATACAAGGAGTTATAGCCCGCGGCCAATTCTAAGCATTTTTCATTGAGAGGGTCAAATATATTGAATTGTTTGATATGGAGATAACATTATGCTTTATTTGTTGTTATTGTTTCTTTGAGATACACTGTTAGGGGATTATAAGGGACAATTGTGTTTTTTTAATGTTGTTTTTTAACATCTGTATTTTAGAAGGTCAATAACATTTTTTTGTTTTATCCCGGTCATGACCCATGGTGGCCCTGGTAACAACGTTGACGGCGATAAGTTCTACCACTCAACACGTAATGTGATAATTGGGTGGAAAATGGAGAACGGATTGTCTTGACACCAGGTTCCCTCTATAGGTTGCCTGGCTGAGGTAACCCAAACTGGGTGAACCCTATTTATAGAGCAAAGCGTGAAGTTTTTTTATATTAGAATATAAATTAGAATAAGTTTCCATAGGAAAAATATATATAAAATTCATTTTCACAGATATACCCGTCAATAGAATTGCACGTAATTTTACTATGAAAGACGCAAATGAGCACTCGTCAAACGATAAAAATTATACGCAAAAGTTCTGAACAGGTTGAATAATTTCGACTCAAGTTGGAATTTGATTGCCTTATTTCTTATTGTAATAAATATTTTTATTTTATATTATAATAAAATCATTTAGCACTAATTGTAAAGATAAACAGTTTTAACTATCGTTAAGGAAAATATTTGACGGTAAAAATATATTGAACTATTCTTACATGATATATTCTTACTAATTTCTATGTTCTCTAAACAATAATATAATTATCTACAATTTAAAAATTATAAATGGAATACATTAAGATGTAGTTTTAGACCGAATACCATCGTTGGAAGAAAACGACACAAATAGCTATATTTTGAAGTTTAGATTTTTTATTATAGTCCATTTATTAGGAAAGGCTATAGTAATAATTTCAATGTAACCCACTGTTCACATATTCTAAGTGCAATCGATGTCGTTATTCACAACGAGTAGTTACAATTTCCATATGACCGGCCGGCGAAGCCGCAAGTGGAACCTCGTTTTTTATAGCAGACTGGTTTAAGACTTGTATAAAAATTTCGTTAACGTCACTATCCTTAGTGCTCCTCCACTTTACATAACGTGGTGAAAACAAGAATACAGAGAAATATATAAACTTCCTCTTATTCACTTATCTCGCATTGTACGATTATTAAATAAATATATAGAAAAGAAGAAAAAACGATATTGAAAAATCAGCAAAAGGAAGTTAGGGCAAAATGGTACAGCTATACTTATATAATATAGATCTAATAAATTTTCTTCCCAACAATTTCAATATTCGGATTTACATGTTTAATTCTGAAAGGGATTGCAAATAAGCGGGTTCTCGTGGCCCGTCACCGCTTATCCGCTACTTGGTAAACTTTTTTAATATAACTGAGCCGAAAATAAAAAATCAATCAAACTTCCTTCAGCTCTCGAACGTATTAATACCGAGTGTGAATGTTTGTTTTAGAACATTGGGATTTGCTATATAGATATTTCTCAGCTTCACGCTGTATCCCGCACAAAGGAGGGTAGCTAGAGGGAATCTAAGAAACCTAATGCTAACACACTACGTTCCCCACGTTCCCTCGAATACTAGAGGCATTGTGTGTTGAGTGGCGGAACTCAGCGCTGCGCTTCTACTGCGCTTCTTACCAGAGCGAGGAAACTAAAATATTATTTTTTTTCAATGCCCCACGTGGAAATCGAATCCACAACCGTGGCGTTTACAATTCTACGCTTGTGCCCCCGGGCAACGACGGCCTCTATAGTATAAGTTTCACAATTACTTGTTTACACGACTTATTCTTTAAAAAAACACATGAAAATATACAGCAATATGCACAAAAATATGCACTATCATTAAAATGTACGATACAAGTTATATCAATACTTCCTGCTCGACGAGAGCGGGACTTTCTACATTAAGCGAATTATTCCAACCTAATTACACTGTATCAGTCTTCATTTACAAATGTTAATAACGAGCCATTTAATTTAACTCCATTGTGGCACAGATGAAACGTGAGACGTGATGGTCTTGACTTCAAATTCGTTGAGTGGAACTCAACGCTGCGCATTGCCTCATTAGCAACGAAATCTGAATATTAAGTATTCCATTTCCTCGAGTGCGTTTATTACTTTTTTTTTTTTATCAGCTTCACGCTGTATCCCGCACACAGCAGGATAGGCAGAAGGAACCTAATGTCAAGACACACCGTTCCTCACTTTCTGCCGAATTCTAGAGGCATTGCGTGTTGAGTGGCAGAACTCAACGCCGCGCTTAGCCTCGACACCAGAGCGAAGAAATGGAAATATAAATTTAAGTAAATATTTCATCTCCTCGAGTGGGGATCGAACCCACAACCAGTCGGTTTTACAGTCACACTTTATGCCGCTGCGCCACGACTGGCCACGTTTATTACTTTTAATTACCAATATTACCAATAAATTGATTATAATTATGATTATGATTAAAAATACGGCAGTTGAGTAAAACTAGTAGAGGCAAATAAAAAGACAAAACATATACATTGGTAATCTACTTTCAATGCAAAATAAATTATTTTGCATTTTTAGCAATAAAATTGTTCAACAGTAAGCTAAACGTGCTTTTATGAACGATATTGATTAAAAAAATACAGTTTCATTTTATATGGAAATAATTTTAATGTCTGTATAGTTTATGATGGAGTGCGAATTGTAATGGACGCAAATGTGTTTTGTTATTTTTAATGCACATATATTTTTTATGTTGTTTCAAACTGTCTTTAAAAATTTAAATAATGCATTAATTAATTTATAACTGTACTGTTTTAGGCGGTTTTAAATTATATTCTTAATTAGCTAAATCTCACTAATATATATAAAATAAGGGGCCGTCGTGGAGCAACGGCGCAGCATCTGTAGCAGCGGCAGTTACGGGTTCTATTCACACTCGGGAAAATTAATTATTTACATTTCATTCCTTCTTTCTTTATTTCTTTATTAACAAAACAATTCGCGGGGTTGGTATCCGGCACTAAATCATCATCTTGAATATTAGGCGGTGTGTAGCGGAGTGTTTCAACACCACATAGCCTCAGCCCACCCTGTCATACACAGCGTACAGCGATAAAGCTAAAAAATCCATACATACTTCACCATTACCTGGAGCAAATAGTAAAAAACAAATTCCTAGCCAAGGCACCATACACGCCTCTACATACATAGAGTTGTTCGTCAAAGTACCAGCTATTGATTCCACAGCTTAGGCTCCACGTTTTTCCTTTCATACACCATAGTTAGTTAGCGAAGCGTGATACAAGCTTTACAACCCTTCATTATACCCTTCCATTGTGAAACGTTTCACTAAAATAAAAGTTAATTTTGCCTTTCAGCCTTGTATACTGGTAGCAGATGAGTCCGTTTTCTAAAGAGTCCAAGAAAATATATGTATTTAAAATATATTTGTAATATAGTATCATAAAATCACAAATTAAATTACGTAAATATAATAAGGGGCTGTCTTCATGCAGTGGGCATGTTTGACTGTTAACTCGACGGTTGTGAATGAATAAACAAAACTAAAATTTCATTTATACCTTACTTAAACTAGCGGCTTTAATACCAAATTTTCAGCTTATATACGCTATATCTCGCACACAGCAGGGTAGGCAGAGGGAACTTAGTGTTAAGACACTCCGTTCCCCACTTTCTGCCGAATTCTGGAGGCATTATGTGTTGAGTGGCAGAAATCAACGCCGCGCTTAGCCTCGACACCAGAGCGAAGAAATGGAAATATAAATTTTAAGTAAATATTTCAACACCTCGAGTCGGGATCGAACCCACAACCAGTCGGTTTTGCAGTCACACTTCATGGCGCTGCGCCACGACTGGCATTAACCTAATATCAAATTCTGCCCCCACTTAACGCTATTATTTTTTAGAATTTAACCACAAATGTATAGTTTAAATCTGAAAACTTTCCTGATTTATTACTACCTGAAGATGCTAGCTGCCAAATTTCATAATTCTACATTAACCGGAAGTACCCTATTAATTTTAATTACCTTTATAGAGTCGAAATAAAGGCGTTTTTCCCGATATAATCGGCCATACCCCTTTTTAAGTAAATGTAGATTTTTTTTTATGGATTGGTGGGGGCATCGATCTGAGTATGTAGTTTGAATTTCTACTCAATATCTCCAAGCATTTCTGAGATAAAGTCTCTTGACAGACAGATAGACGAACAACAAAGTGATTTTATAATGGCTCCTTTTTCCTTAAAAGGTACGGAACCCTAAAAAGAAAAAAAAAATAACAATTTGTGACAAACAAAACGCAATGCGCCCAGAATTCGGTGGAAAGTGGAGAACAGAAGTGTATTAATATGAATAGAGTGTCTTAACACTAGGTTCCCAGATTCCTTCTGCCTACCCTGCTATGTACGAGATATAGCGTGAAGCTAAAAAAAACCATAAAGCCGCAGAATAAACTTCAATGAAAATAAGTTTATATATAACAGCGTTTCCCTCGTTCAAATGCAAACAATACCTAAGGCATTCGTCGTGTGCCCCACCGCCCAATTACTTGGTACAAATATTTACTAATTATTCAATTGTGCTGCCCCTCGTGCTGTTAATAAATAAATATTTTCGTCTGTCTGTTTTTATGTATCGATATGATTAACTTAACGAATAGTATAACCTTTGCTTTTGGTGTTAAGTTGCGAAACTCAATACCGCATATAGCTTACCATAAAATGAAAATAATAATTAATCAAACCTAGCCCAGTCTTGAGGCGGTCATGGCTCAGAAGCGTAATCGTGCGATTATTAATGCGATGGTTGTGGGTTCGATTCTCACTCAAGGGAGTGAATTATGATTTTCTCTCCCTGGTAACGAGACGAGGTACACTGCTTATTACGGAATTTCTCGTAAATAGAGCTAAAATCAAGAAAAGAAAACGAAGAATTAAGTATTTAAGTACTAATCTTCCTCTGCCCACTCTTATATATGCGGGATACATACTGAAACTAAATAAATGTGTATATCCAATACAAGATTAATCTAAATTGAGTAAAAACCAAGTAACCTATTAACCTAAAATTATACACACGAGGAGGCCAGAATTCTAATACATAAGTAATATGGTAAGCCCTTATAAGTAGTAAAATCGAGATCCAATCATAATATTTTTCCAAACTTATCGCATTTGAGAAACCTGAGCTGAATTAAAAATCTCCAAAAAAACCTGAAGAAAATCACCTGTTACAGCCGTTCTAATTTATTGTTCAACTTTGACACTTTTAAACTTGGTAAATTGCTATTTTTGTATACTTTTTTGAAAGTACCATTTAAAAAAGGAGGAATACATATAGAATATACAGATTTCTTTCTTACTTTTTTTTTGTAAAACGCAGCGTTAAGTTACGCCAGGGAAGTAATGTAATGGGGAACGGAGTCTTAACTTTAAGTTCCCGAGATACCGTCTTCCTACAATTATATGTGTGGGATACAACGTAAAATTTAAAAAATAGTTTCGAAACTGAGTAAAATATTTTGGTAAGATATGTGGTGAACGAAGTACTTTGACACTACGTTCTATCTGCTCAATCTCGTATGCGAAAAGAACACGAAAACTACTGTTGTCATTACAAAAACAGTAATTAATTACTAAAGCCTTTGTGGCACAACGTTGACCTTAAAAATTACTGCAGGTTTATTTCTCCATTTGAAGGATTTTTAACTTTAAAATAGGTTTTTTTTTCAGTTTCATCAATTCAATACAAAGGTAGAAATAACAGGACTAACGAAGCCCACCCTCCTTTAGTCGATAGAATACGAGAATCGCTATGCGTTACCGAGGTATAGTACCGCTTTACTATACATATCTATAGCGATACAAACATATACTAAAAGTGAAAACAAAACATCGCTTAGACCATCGTGGTGTAGTGGAACAGCGTCTCATTCGCGATTCGGTCCCAGTTCGAAGAAATGAATGCATCGTAGCTATCATACTATGATAAAAATATAATGAGGTTATAATATATAGTTCAGCATTGAGTTCCATCATATACACGTTGTGTCTCGAAATTTGGGTAGAAAGTAGGAAACGGAGTGTCTTAACATTATGTAATTCCTGCCAACCCTGCTTTATACGGAAATTAGCGTGAAGCTCATGGAACTAAAAAAAAAATTTTATAAATAATCGCGATAAAAATAATATTTTCGCTGTAAACTTTGAAATTGAGTTTATCTATAGTAAAGAGACGCCAGAAGGAAATTTTTCAACATTTAAGTGCATCACATTATTCAATTTTAAAACGCTTTATATCATCCTAAAGTTGCATCTAAGCACGACCAACCTCCTTTTTCTGTCAAAGAATAACGTAATTTTAGAACTGAATTTTAGTTCAGCTTCGCTACAAGTTACAATATTGAAAGACTCTGTTTTATATTTTACAATATAAATGAAATGCCGTACTGACTCAGTTCTCCATTCGCGTTTCATTCACACATAAAACAATAAAAATTAATAGAAACGTATAAAAATTGAAATAGTTCGGCGTTACGTTCAGCTGTGTCTCCTGCATGATTCCAAATTTTTGAGACTTAGGGAGTTTATTAGCAACAATTAACACCACGAGTTTTGCTTTGCTTGCTCCAAGATAATAAGAAAAGTTCCCCCGAGTGGAAATCGAACCCACAACTTTCGTGTTTTTAGTCAGACATTGTGTTGCTGAAGCACGACAATCTAGGTACTGTCATTTCAACTAAAATTCTAGCTTAAACCGACTTTAAATTATAATATTCCAATTCAAGTAGTTGGAATAAAAAACTACATAAAAATATAATACCAAACTTAAAAAGAAACTAAAACAATCACTATTCCTAAACCTCATACAAATAAATAACAAATAGTTCTCCGTGCCATATCTACGATCGCCTCTTTGCGTATCTAAACGTTGTTGACGCAGGCCGGTAGCATTTAACTTTTGTATTCTTTCAATACATTATCAAAGCTGACGTGTTTTTGAGTACATAGCTTTATGCAATTTGGTTCAGCTTTTCTGAGGAGATAATGTATTTTTGTTTAGCTTCACACTGTATCACGGTTTCGAGTCCTCGTGGCAGAATGGCACAGCATCTAACTGTGAACACGACGGTTGTGGATTCGATTTTCATTACGGGAAATGTGTTTTTTTATTGTTAAACATTTTTTAAATGTTATTCCACACTTAGAAAAGGACAATACTTATTTAGAAAACGTATAAAAATTTGAATGTAGTGGGACTCGAACCCGCGCCTCCTGGAAACCGACCAGGCGCTCTTACCACTAAAGCATATGTTCACGTATGGCTTAGTATCCACTCGTACACAAAATACAGCGTGAAATTAAAAAAAACTAAACTTAAACTTTGATGTTTAATGTCAATAATGATAGATCTTTGTGCAGGATACAGCATAGTCTATATATCACACTGTACCAAGCACAAAGGTGGAAATCGAACCCACAACCATCGTGTGTACAGTCGTATGCTTGAGCCACTACTCCACGACGGCCTCATTACTATCTAAAATACTATAATAGAATACATACCAAGGAAAATAGGAACAAACAAAAGAAAATTTCAAGCAGGAACATTCAGTGGTGTGTTAACATTGCATTTTAGATTTTATACCCAACGATAAAACCATTGTGGGGTTCTAGAATTACGAAGCAAATAAAGCAACGCATTATAAATTGACGAAGTTAACTCTGGTACTACTCAATCAAGTTGTACCGTACCTTGTAAGGGTGTGTGCAGGATATGTTTGTATTTTTATTAATTTCTTGCGGTATACATGGTTTGATTGTAAATGCGACGGTTGCAGGTTCGATTTGAAATTGAGAAATGAGTTAGTGTACTCGCTCTGGTAACACGACCAAGCGAGGCGTTGAGTTTCGACACTCAATAATAATAATGAATATAGCTAAAGGTAGTTATGACCCGACTTGGGATTTTTTTCTCCTCATTTTGGTAGTTGAGTTTTCTCCTCATTTTGGCGGTTGAGTTCCACCACTCGACACACAATAAAATCGGTACCCTATCTCGAACATTGCAAAATAGACAAAGGATGTCTGGGAACCTAGAGTTAAGGCACTCCGCTCCCATTAAGACACGTCCCTTCCCCATTTTCCGCCGAATTTTGAAGACAACGCGCTATCGTTGAGTGGAGGACCTCAACGCCACGTTTTGGCTCGTTACTATATCGAGGAAATGAAAATATTAAATATTTAATTTCACCAAATGCGAATCGAACCTACAACCTGTCACGTTTACAGTAACACACTTGTGTCCTTGCGCCACGACTGGCCTCATTCTTATTACTAAGTAAATAAGTCAACTGAATTATAAATTGGCTGAGCTAACTTTAGTAGTACTCGATCAAGCGTTGTATTAACGCAAGAGTGTGCATCGAAAGCTATTTTATATTGACCTTAAACAATATTTTTAGATTATTTTTTTTACTTTACGCTATAACCTAGAGACAAGATCGTTCTCAACTTTCAGTTAGTGGAGAAGTTCAGTAGAATGAAACTCAATACTGCGCCATTACCCATTTTTGAGTAGAAAATAATGGAATATTACTTTGTTATTATTATATTATTTATTTATTTATTTAGCTTCACGGTATATCCCGGACACAGCAGGGTAGGCAGAGGGAACCTAGTGTAAGACACCCCACTTTCTGCCGAATTCTGGAGGCATTGCGTGTTGAGTGGCAGAACTCAACGCCGCGCTTAGCCTCGACACCAGAGCGAAGAAATGAAAATATAAATTTATGTAAATATTTCATCTCCTCGAGTGGAGATCGAACCACAAACGAACGGTTTTAGTCACACTTCGTGCTGCTGCGTCAACACTGGCCTCAACTTACTTTGTTAGAGATCCTCAATGCATTTTTTCCAATAAAATAGGCGATATTTTTTAAATATATCATCAATTCAAAGCTATTAATTACTGAGTGGTGGTACACAAAGCCGTTAAACCAGACCGGAGATCAACTCCACAACCAACGCTTTACTAGCGTCTGACTGACGTATTACGTAATAACGATTACCGCAATTTAAACAAAAAAATCAGTACTTTATTTAAGTTGCATAACTTTTTAGCTTCACATTGTATTTGTCATCATTGTATATGTCATCATCACTTTAAATAAAAACACAGTTTTAACCACTTTATAAAAGCATAATACAAATAAAATGAAAGAGATTTTGCTAAAAATAAAAAAAGTATTTTTTAAACTAAATAAATAATAAAATTATGATTAAAAAAAAAAACGCAAAGCGACACGCCTCATTCACGAAATCGAGTCGTAAATATTGGCGGTGAAGTTGAACGTTGTTTAGTTTTATTGTAGAAAATAGAAAGAGAGATATCCCTTTCTCGTTCTGGGTATGTTTACGTTATTGGTTTCTACTTGTAACTGCGTTACTACAGTATGCAATGAAAAAAACATGAAATGAAAATATTTATTAAACGTCTGAGAAATGTTGATTATTTGTTAGGTTAGCTATGGGTTTGAAATATTTTATCCTATATACTGCTCCCGTAAAAGGAGTGCAGTCGCTTCCACCTGTATAGGCTGTAGGCTTTATTGAAATATATTAATAGTTTCGAAAACTCACTGTACCTACAGTCGAAGTTAGCTCCAGTTCTTAGAGGGTATAATATACAATTCTTATTTATTGCATTTGTCCACGAGGGTGGAGCCATGAACAAAAGCTTGTATTATAATATGTATGTAGGTAGGAAAAGGTAAGAAATAACCCACGCCTATAAAATATTCACTCGATGCGGGCTCAATCAATTTGCTTTTTGAATTACAATGTATACTGGCGGTCTGTTGCATGGAAAGTACTATATTTAGAATGTAAAGCCAGTATCCTTGTTTGTATTAGTTTATAGTGATATTTATAAAATAAAGAATAAAGTGAAGAACTTGGAGTAGTATCGAGTCTCGTAACTTAACGTCGCGCTTTGCTTTTCAGCGGGGAAAATAAAAATAACTTTAAAATATAATCATTCAGAGGTCGTCGTAGCGCAGAAGCAAAAGAGTGCGACGAGTGTAAACACGGTGGTTGTAGGATCAATTCCCACTCGGGGAGTTAAATATTTAGTATTTCATGTTTCATTTTAGGATTTCATGTTCGCCACTCAACATGCAACGACTGCAGAGTTTGGCGGAAAGTGTGAAATAGAAGTGTCTTATTGACAACGGAGTATTTTTATACGGTTGCAGATTCCGTCTGTCTTCCCTGCTATCTCCGCGATACATCGTGAAAAACTGACAAAATAATAAAAAAATATTTGTAAAAACAAAAACCCCGACTGCATAAAACTCTCTAAAAACCTCTTCCAATTATAAGGGGTTCCTGGTAAAAATTTGATTGATTAAAGAATCACTTATAGATCCCGACTGTTAATCCTAATAAACTATTGGGCTTGTTTATTTCCTTTTTAGTTTTATGCAGTCGGGGTTTTTGTTTTTACAAATATTTTTTTTAATTTTTACTTTTTTGTTAGGATTTATTAAAGTAATGATAATCATGATATACCTTTTTGAAAACCTCGTATTAAGTTCTTGAATTTGATACCCATATTGTGGTATTCGAACCAAAATTTTTTTATTCACTAAGTCCAATGGGATCCCACAGCTGCCATGATTGTTTTTTTTTAACGTCACCTATCTAAGAACACTTGGGCTGCTAATACGAATCTAACGATACCTCAATTGTGTAAATCCGTTCAGCGGTTCTGGAGATATGAGGTAATAAAGAATATTACATACATACAAGATACGCGCGAAAAACATAACCCTTCCTTAGCAGTCGGGAAAAAATATACAATTTTTATGTAAAGACGGCCTTACCACCTCAGGTTATCTTTGACCTTTACCTTTTGACCCTTATAAAAAGGACATAAAACAACACAAGAAGTATTAAATATTTTTATCTTATATATTTTAACAATAAACCTTACATTTTGGAACATTATTAATAAATAGTTTCCATTCTTCTTTAAAATCAAAATGGATATTGAATTTTACACAAAAAATCTCGTTAAGCATACCTGAAGTAGGTCGATCATATATTTAAATTAAAACTTATATAATACTGCTTGGTTATTTTCAATATAATAATTGGAGCAAGAAACCAAAAATCACTGAACACTGTGTATTATATATATTAATATACGATATACGTATATTTATTGTGAAAGTATCATAAAGATTCATTAAAAGAGGCAAAATTAATATTTTTCATTTACTTTTATTTATATTTAAGGTTTTTAAATGTATACATATATAAAACAAATTAAGACAAGAAACTAGGCCAGTCGTGCATTTTAGAAAATTAGCATCGTCTGGGTGTTAATGCAATGGATTAGGGTTCGATCTATTCGGCGGAAAGAACTATTTTGATTTTCTTCCTCTGGTAGCAAGACAAAGCGCGGCGCTAAGCTGCACTACTCAATACGCAATGCTTTGAAAATTAAGCGCTACTTGGAGAACGGAGTGTCGTAATACTAGTTTCCTTCTGCCTATCTTGCTGGTTCAAATGTAAAAATACTTTAGTGTTAAATAGTCTATTTATACATCTATTTATATGCGGGAAATGATGCTAAGTTTTCCTGCTTATTTTTAGGAGAAATAAATGACGTAAGTAAAACTTATATTTTATTTATTTTTTGCATAGCAGGTTAGGTAGAGGAAACCTAGTGTTGAGACTGAAATTCCCCATTTTAAATTTAAGATTAACCGACCATTGGCGTCGTTAATTAGACTTACATAATTGGTAACGCTGGTCTCTCAGACCGAGATTTTTGACCTAGGACTTTGCTAATAACTAATTTATTTGGCAACGTAAAGACAATTTCGTTTTAATCTTACATATTTATATATAGAGCAATAAAACATAGGTATTATATTTGGTAAATCACACCTCGTTTATTATTATTATACAATCATACTTAGAAGACTAAACATCTAGAGAAGTGCTGAGTCGCTATTTTGGTGGATCGAGTCGACTCGAGTCAGTTAATATGACGTCTTTTCATGTCTTTTTAACACTTATGACAATCTTAAGCATTAATATATTAACCTCCTGGAGTGACGACACTTTTCTAGCACTGCTGAATAAGTGTATGTCATTAAGCCACTTCCCGATGCAGTGGAAGATTGCTCACGTGATCATAATACGTAAACCCGGGAAGGAAAACTATGCAAATCCCAAGTCCTACCGACCTATCGGTCTTCTATCTTTTTTGATTAATGCGAATGAGTATTGTCATATACCTATTAATATTTGTTAAAATCCACTTAACATATGAGTAACTGCTCATCATTGTTTTATGTCGTAGAAGTATTACATGAGTTCCCAATTACGAGGTGAATGGAGGGAATCCTAGTGTAATACCCGTATAATATAAACATGTTTCACATGCAGCTTCTTTGTTCAATTATTGATTGGTAATAAGTTTTTTGATTTTCACAATTATTACACATTTTAAATGAAACTATTTTAACCGGATTAATCGCATATATTTAAGATTTTACATTTTGGAAACCCGACGTTTCGAACACTTTGCA
This sequence comes from Heliconius hermathena, assembly GCA_013403705.1. Taxonomy (NCBI): domain Eukaryota; kingdom Metazoa; phylum Arthropoda; class Insecta; order Lepidoptera; family Nymphalidae; genus Heliconius; species Heliconius hermathena. The sequence goes on from JAAIXJ010000127.1 coordinate 209,799, forward strand.
GTAGTCCGTGGTCACGGGTAGACTGAGGTGACATTCGTTTGTCAGTTGACATAATTATTATATCAAACTACCGCCAACGATTTCTTTATTGCCTCGCGTACTGCCCTGGACTCCTGCAGAATGAGCTGATAGTATCTTGCCCTCTGGTATGGTGGGTTTAAAACTTCAATGATCTTATGAATGGGTCCCAGGGTGTAGAAAGTTTCCAGCCATCCTCTCTATTGAAATTAGGATATTTTTGTATTTCAAGACAGCTCAAGACACGAATATTTCTTGATTTTGTGACAAAAAATATTTGTTTCCTCTATTTTTTCGCCAACTGTGTTCTCCACCAAAAATCGTGTAAAGCATCAACAGTCGCACTCCTATCACCGATCTTTATAACTTCTGAAAGTCATAGTCTCAACACTCTTGGCAAGTTCAGCTATGTCTGTCGTTCTCTTGTATGAGACTCAATTAGTTTTACTAACCGTAACTGTTTCATATTATTGTGGCTTCTCATCCGACCGGATAAATGATTGTTGTTTGGGGTTCTTTGATATATTTAATAGAATTGTTCCTTTAAAAATAAAAAGAATGCTTGTTTCCATCTGTACATCCTCGGTCACTCAACACCTTTTCACTGTCCGAATTTTGATCTGAGTACGTGATATTCCGGTTCTACTTCACTTTCATCTTCACTATTCGATGATGCTTATGATAAATCCTCATCAGATAATATGGCATCTCGTGAAAGCTCTTCGAGTCGATGATGTCCGTTTTCCAATCAAAATACAAGAATTTATTACATATTTTAAAAAAATATTAATAAAATGATATGAAAATTTGATTTATAATTGACTTTGTAATATTATAATGAAATAACAATAAAAGAAGCACTTACTTTTGCGAATTTTACAAATATAAATTAAATTTAGAATTTTACTTATGTAATCGGTGACGCCAGTCTCACGGATCCGGTTGATTCCAAAACTCTGGAATGTGCATTCACAGTGTTGTTATGGATAGAAATAATTAGGAGGTTTGTGAAATGAGGCAGGTTCTCGAAATCGCAACACGCATCGATAGCGGGTCAAAAAGTTATACGATTATTTCGATTGCCCCGGTCTCATAGACACATGTCAGCATTGACGGGTTAATGCTATAGAGGTTACTTGTGGCTGTAGGTTATAGGCTGGATTCCCACACAAGGAAATTAAATATTTAATATTTTTATTCTCTCACTCTTGTAAAGTGCGGTAATTGGATTTCGCCATTCAACACTCAATGCGTCCAAAAATCGGTGGAAATTGGGGAACGTTCCCTCTTCCTATCCTATTAAGCATGGGATACAATGTAAAGCTTAAAAAATATGCCATAAAACATTACACTATTGTTAAATCCTTGTTTTTAGTTTGTAAAGACTATAAGACTCGTCGTCTCAGTGACAAGTACTCTTGATATTTTCATATAATATACTTTAGAGTAATTTCTGTAATGGAACGGAAGATGGGTGAATTTTTAAAATTACTTATGAAAATTGCTATTCCTTATATAATGAGATTATAAAATAATCATTTTTCTTATCAAACACTTAAATATCTATCTTGAATATTATTTTATTTCTTATAATAACATATAAGAGCTTTTTTGTAACCATATGTTGTAAAACAGATATCACAGCCCAAATTCAAAACATTCAGTGCTGGATGGCAGAAATTAACAGTTTGCTTGACTTACTCAAGTGATCAAATGAAGATATCAGTCAAACAAAATGGCTTCATTTTCTTTATTGGGTATCGAATCCACAATCACTGCGTTTACCATCAATGGCCAATAATAGAAGTGCCTCAATTGCATATAAATGATAATAGTAAATAATGTAATTATATATTTATAATCTCTAATTTTTTTTCCAATTTCATAATACATTTATTTTATAAGAAATATTTTATTAATTTATTAATTTCATGCTGTATCCCGCCCATAGCAGGATAGACAGAAAGAGTCTAGTGATTAGACACTCCGTTCCTCACTTACCGCCGAATTCTAGAGGGATTGCGTGTAGGGTAACTCAACGCCGTAAGTTATAAACATTATATATTTAAAAAATCTATATGTGTATGTATATAACAGTTATTAGGTGACTGATGGACAATGCTTAGTTTCGTCTACACTTAGACAATTTAAATTCGACACGTACTACAAAGGGTACGGTTTGAAAGGTTTTCTACAAATAAGAACCAGAAATTTCTATTAATTTCTAAAAACCCACGTTAACAAAGTGGAAAATGAGTAAAATATAATTTTAAGAATAACTACGTTGTTCCATCCATTAATATGTTAAGCTTCCAGGTGAAGCTGTACAAAAGCTAGACTTGATATACGGCGTACTCATCTTAATCTCACAAGAAGGACGTCCTCTAAATATACATTTCTTTAGCTCTCGCGAGGAATTTACGATGATGCCTACACTTACGCTTTGACTCTGAACGTGAAATTATCCGAAAGGCTAAAATGTATGGAGATTTTGGGAAGCTTTTAAATGTGTATGAACACTGAACGTGTTTTTGCATTTCTCATGGTTTTTTATGCTGTCGCTACACATGCATTGGTAGTGGGTTCGAATTTTATATATTTAAAATTATTTTTTACATATTTACTTAAATTTATATTTCCATTTCTTCGTTCTGGTGTCGAGATTAAGCGCGGCGTTGAGTTCTGCCACCCAACACGCAATGCCTCCAGAATTCGGCAGAAAGTGGGAAACGGGAGTGTCTTAACACTAGGTTCTCTCTGCCTACCATGCTGTGTGCGGGATACAGCGTGAAGCTGATTTATTTATTTTTTTTTATTTTTTACATAAAAGTATCTGTGATTTGTACTCGTACATAGCAAAAGATACATTCTAAGTCCCGAGGTATATTCTTAGGCCTATAGTTTCCCGATAAATGGATTATCCAAATCTGAAAGAATTTTTCAATAAGAAGTATTAGTTTCTGAGATTAGCGCGTTCAACTTGTTCAACTTTAATTTTTTTGTGTAGATAATTTATTCCGCTAATGTACTGAAACAAAACGCGATGTTAATTTCTACAATTTACATACAATTTCTCTTAAATAGCCGAAAAGTAAATAACACAAGACAATAAAAAAAAACTAAATATATTTACACTCCATTTGAACGCTATTTTCCCCAAAAGGTTGACCGCATACCAGGACCCTCGATCTTGGAATATTTCTGTCACTTTTTTTATTGTGATCATTCTTTTAGAAATGCCTGCCTACCTCTAAGTCATTAATCTTCTTATTTCAGCGTTATTTTTACTAAATTATAATAATAATATATTATGAGGTTTTGTTTATTGTTTGTGTTAAGACACTTAGTTCCTCACACACCGCTCAATTTTGGATACATTGCCTGTTAACTGACGGAGCTTAACCCCGTACTAGAAAAAAAAAATTTTTCAGTATTTCTATAGAAAATATCAGAAAAATATTGTATTAAGACACTCAGTTCCACACACACCGCTTATTTTTCGATACATTGCGTGTTAACTGACGGAACTTAACTCCGGAATCTAAATTTAAAAAAAATCTGTATTTCTATAGAAAATATCAGAAATATAACGTAATATCAGAAGTATAAACGTAATAACATAAAGAAAGTATAGTACGAGATTTATATAATCCGAAGTGCATTCGAAGCACGTTAGGAGTCAAGATAAGACGCAAGAGCAACGCTTAGGAGAGACAAGGAGCATTCATCCACTTTCTTAGTACTGTAAAGCTAGCATGAAATATTTGGTCTATATTGTTATGCTGTACTAGTATTTACCCGTGATTTTGTTTGTGCAAATTTCAGTTATGTAAAATTTTTTGGCACAGTCGTCTAATTCTAAGCGTGATAGTTGTCGATTAAATTCCTATAGGAGAGCTAATTATTTTCAATTTCTCGCTCTGGTAACAAGACAAAGCTAAGCGTAGAGCCCCTCCACTCATTTCGCAATGTTTTGAAAATTGGGCGGAAAATGAAATAAAATTAAAATATATAAAAAAATATTATACTTTCATTTCGCTTTCCTGCTGAGACGGAACAGAAAGATTTAGATTTTCGCTCAACAAGTAGTCTTAAAAATGTTCTAAAATGGGAGATAACAGAGTGTCTTAGAACTAGATTCTCATTACCTACTCTGAAAAAAGTATTTTTAATAAATCCTATAGACATACCAACGAATGTAAGTACATATAATACACACACACACACACACACACACACACACACACACACACACATACACACACNTATATATATATATGATGATATAAAAGACTCATCTTCACGTAGCTTGATCTAATATTCCGAACACCATCAGTCGACCTCCCGGCGTCGTGCATTACTTATACCTCCCGTGGGTACCTCCAGACGTACATATAATTAATTCAAACTTCTACTATAAAAATACTATACGATACCATAGGGGCCGTCGTTAATGCGATGGTTGTGGGTTTGATCCCAGGTCATGATTATTTTTACTTTCATTTTCCTCGCCTTAGTAAACAAAATGCGGCGTTGAGTTCTGCCACGTATATGTTACGCAATGTCTTGAAAATTCAGCGGAAAGTAAGAAACGTTGTATGTTAAAAGTATGTTCCTTATCATACTGTATGGAAAATAAAAGCGTAAGATATTTCGTGTACTAGGACAGGGAAATGACAGCTTTTTTTTCGGCTTTATGCTGAATCCCGCACATAACAGGTTCGGAAAAAGGAACCTGGAAACCTGGTATTAAGATACTCCGTTCCCATCGAGACACTTTCTATCTTTTTCCCTTTCTACCTAATTCTATCTTTTTCCCTTTCTACCTAATTCTATCTTTTTCCCTTTCTACCTAATCTCGGGGCAGTGTGTTTTCAGCCGCGATCTAGTGACCAAGGCGAGAAAATGAAAATCCGTCGCGTTTACTGCTTGTGTCCTTGCGCTACGACAGCTTCATCTTTAAAACAAAATGACTTTCATCTTAATACAATCATCCCCTTTATTGGGATTTGAACCCACAACCTAAAATTGAGATCACTTACAGTCACGCTGCCCCACTACGCTACGACAAGTAAATGTATGATCTCAATTATTTCTCCAATAAACAATTTTAATATTACAAAAACACAGCAATAAAAATACAGTGTTTGTTAAAACCTTTAGGTATTTATCAAAAGGAGTTCTCGTAAATAGCTTTGACTAGAGTAGACAGAAATTTAGAGGACGCCTTTGTAAAGGCAACTAAGTTATAAAGGATTTTTGAAATTTGTCATAAAAATATTGAGTTTAAAAATAAAGTCCTACGTGTCTTTTAATGTGTATGAAATAAGTAATTATGTACACTAATGTCTCATTCGCGGCTTTGTCCGTATAGTTTACATATCTATACTAATATAATAAAGCGGAAGAGTTTGTTTGTTTGCTAAAACGCTAAAATCTCTGGAACTACTGGTCAGATTTACTTTTTTTTTGTCTGAAAACTACATTTCTCAGGAGGGGCTGTATAACATTAGGTTAAATTCTTAGTTAGCCTTAAATAACGAAATAACAATAATTAAGAATGCTATATTTTTACTTTAACCGCGTGCGTTGCAGAAATAGTTGAATATATGTAAATACTTGCACTTTAAAAACATTCGATTTCATTAGTTCTCAAATAAAGTCCGCGACACATATGGTGTCATATCTATCTTTTTTAAATAAGTCACAATAAGTCATTTTGTGGCAAAAAAATATAGAAAATCCAAGGTGATTTCATCGCTTTTTATTTGACAAATATATTGAAACTTACGAATGAAGATAAGTTTTGTTTTTTATTGCCTGTAATTTGGACACATTCTTTTCGGGAAAATGAAAAATTAAAATAACACAACACTCTGTTTACGCGTTCTCGCGAGTGGGCCGCTAGTATCTTAATATACGTAGAGACCGTGGTGGTGCAAAGACTCAGATGTACGACTGTAATTGTGACGGTTGTGGGTTCGATTCGATTCTGCTGTAGTACCTAACGAACAGCGGTGTGTTTCGCCACTCAATACGCAATGCCTCCATAATTCGGAGGAAAATTGTTAACAGACATTCCGTTTGTGAATATAACGTGAATCGAAACGTTAATATGTCTATTTTTTTTTGTTGTGGTGGATCAGCTTCACGCTGTATCCCGCACATAGCAGGGTAGGCAGATGGAACCTAGTGTTAAGACACTCCGTTCCTCACTTTCTGCCGAATTCTGGAGGCATTGCGTGTTGAGTGGCAGAACTCAACGCCGCGCTTAACCTCGACACCAGAGCGAAGAAATGGAAATATAAATTTAAGTAAATATTTCATCTNTTTCATCTCCTCGAGTGGGAATCGAACCAACAACCAGTCGGTTTTACAGTCACACCTCGTGCCGCTGCGGCCACGACGGCCGGGTTGTGGTGGATAGGTACACAAAAATAATATTTTTTATTATGTTGCTATTTATTCTCTTCCGTTGCTGAGTGACTGACTTAATACGCACAATCAAAACTAATGAACTTATTATAGAAAAGTGTAGTTGATTCTTTAATCAGTATAAGGGAGATACTTATTTAGAAAACGTATAAAAATTTTTTATACGTTATCTAAATAAATATTTTTCTTTCGTAAGTGTGGACACTTTAAAAATGCTTAAAAAACAGTATAAGGGAGCACTAATAAATGATTTCTCGTAACTTTTTTATGGTAGAGCTATTAGACCTGGAAGAAGGTTATAAATAATTTTGAAAACTAGCCCAAATAATGTAGAACCATAGTAGTTCCAGTTAATTATGATAAATAATTTATTTTTTGTGGTCATTGTGCCATGAAGGTTGCTGCTTTGATTCCTCAAAAAGAGTATTAATTATATCACCTCAACACGCAATAATAATCTCAAAAATCGGACACAATGAAGTGTCTTAGCACTAACTTTCGCCTACCTACCCTGCTATATACGAGATAAAGCGTGAAGATATTTTTTTATATACAGAATCAAGATCTGCAACATGTGATGAAGAACCACAACAGCATATATTGTAACCGTTTGCCAACCACAAACGCCGTACATGCGGTTGACATTTTAGACGTGCTCGTCCACGAATTTGACTGCGGGTACGTGCAAGTAGCGTTATTTAAACGAATACGAAGTGGATAAAATATTTTGTATTTGCTAGTTCCATGATTTAACTAGATTTTTCGGAACTCAACACCGCGATTTGCTTCGTTACCAAAGTGTGCCAATGGAAATATAGAATATTTCATTATCTCCAGTTGGAATCGAACCCACAACCAGTTGCGTTTACAGTCACACGCTTGGGTACTGCGCCATACTTAAGGCAGTCTGTCCCCAATTTGTGATGAATTTTCGAGACATTATATGTAAAATGGTGTAACTTACCTACGTTCTGACAGCCTACTCTACATTTTTACAGCTACACGCTGCATCCTCCATAATTATAAAAGGAACCCAATGTTAATCCACCATCGTTAATTCTCAAAATATTGCGTTTCGAGTAATACAACTCAACGGAATGAAGCAAAAAACATTCCCCCTAAAGTAAATCAAACTCACGACCATTGCAGTAACAGCAACAACCATTCTTTAAACATAATACCTTCAATATGAAGGTAAAATTTATATACAACAGAATTCTCTTCAGCTTTAATGTAGTGAAAACTTTTATACACATCACAGATAAACTAGTCTGTGGAGCAATATTTTGCTATTATTAGCTACCTAGTTCGTGTAAGGCGGTGGTTTAGTGCGGTTATTATTCTTAACTTGCTTGACTCTACACTGATACGAGTTATGGGAGGAGTGCCAAACTTATATATTTTACTAGCTTTAACTTGTAACGAATATTATAGTTTATTACTTGGAAAATATGTTTTTGAAGGATTTACTTTTGAATTTTGATTAAATATTAACTGAAAATGATAGTTTCTTAGTTGCGTTGATTAACTTGGCTGTTGAGTTTTAACTTAAAATAATAGCTACAGTTAAGATTTGATATATTTTTGATCGATATTTAATATTTTTTAGGTTCATGCTTTTTCCCGTATATATTCCCGCAATGGCAGACCTCTATTCACTCCGCTATAGACGGGAAAAGTGTGCGGGGAAAAGCCTCCATTGACAGATTTCAGATATTACAGACTCAGTTATGACAGACTAATAACCCTACAAAATATTAGATTTCTTGTTATATAATTAAGAAAACACAATATGACATTTTTCTTAAATTTTGTAAAGCACGGTGTTAGCCTTTGAAATTCAATAAGAAAGGTTTCGGAATGTAACTCGTATTTTGCGTAAGCAGATCATCCATATGAATGTATTATTAATATGTTATTATCACGAGTTTAAATGGAACCTGATATTTTTCAGATTTTTTAAACATTTTTTTATAAAAATCACGATCTTTGTTCGCAAAATGCAATTTTATTTAAATGCGTAGGTATAGACAGGGACTTCCCCTATGCTTTTAGTTCATGCAAATTTTATGATAGGCGAGAAGATGCTTGCGTTTTATTACAACGATCGGTTGGAGACATAGGTTAAAATAAATGGGTGTATTTCTTAGCTATATAGAGAATTTATATAATTGTTTTATCTAAATGAAATCTGGGTGAAAATCCGCATTCCACTGAAATTTTCTAAATATTGCGTATTTAGTGGCGGTATTCTACGCCTTGACCACCTTCTAAAATAACATAAATAAAATAAAAAAGGACAATACCAAATGATATATCTTAATTTAGATACTTTAATTCGTTCCGATCCAATCTGCAAGGAATTTATTCAGAATCCACAAATTTTGAAGTCTTAACAAATTTCATTGAATCTACACTAAATCAAAATCAGGCAAGCTTGAACTTAATATTTATGAAGGAAGGTGCCGTACTTATTATAATTTAAAAGCATAGACTAAAATGACTTAGAGTTAAGACACTGCAAACACTATAATATCTTTTTTTCTTTACGTGTTTTCATTTTATTTTAGGAAGTTGTGATGCTGTACGACCCCATATGACCTAAAACACAAAGGTCGTGGGTACGACCCCCGCCCGAGGACTCGTTTTTCAGCCACATAACCTCGTTTCGGCCATATAAAATCGTTTGTTTAGGTAAAAAGTCATATATTCTTTACGTAAACGATTTTATTGCAGTTTCCGTCAATTTGAAAGAACAATTCAAAAGTTTTTTTTATAAACGCATAACATTTTATTAAATCTTCTAATGATCAGTCAATGCGGGCGAAGCCTCGAATATATCACAAGGCAAAGAACTACAATATGAAAACAGATTTTTCAATAGACCAGCTTAACGGAGCCCAAAAAAACGAACGCAAAAATCTATTTTCTAAGTAAATTATCTCAAAATTGGAAAAACAAGATAGGCATGAAAATAATTCCTATTGTCGAGGGAATGACATTATTGAGGGGCCACAATCCCGAGGTCTTAGAAACTGGCCTCCTTTTTTTTATTTTACGATTCGTAACATAAAAAAGGCATCGTAGCGTAGCGGCACTGCTTCTGCCTGTAAACGCAACGGTTGTGAGTTCGATTCCCACTCGAAGGCACTAATTATTTTATATTTTCATTTACCAATTGTTAACTTTATATTGTACATTAAAGTTATTTAAATTTCAAAATTTATTGGAATATTTTATTATTTTACTTCAAATCTAACCTATAAGACATCAACACGACACCACTACAGCATCTCCATGTTTTAAGATAAATAATTATACAATTACTAAGAATTTGCAAAAGACAAAGCCCGACGTTGAGTTACTCTAGTCAACTCACAAAATCTCAAATTTTGGCAGAAGGTGGAGAATGGAGTGTTTTAGCACTAGGATCTCCCTGCAGTTTCTGCTAAACAGGAAAATCATGAAACAACTTTTTAATTTAAACAAAAGTGACAAGTATATAACAAAATAGTTAGAAAATACAAGAAAAAAGTCTACCACCGTCCCCTCACGTCGACATTAAACAGATTTCCTCGCCATAAAATCTGTAATTTGAATTCCTTAAGACCGAGGGGCCCCACTATTACTCATATACCACCCTATCTCTACAGTAGAGACATTTGAAAGTTACGATCTTAAATAATGAAAGTTCTAATAATGTATGACTTTTAATATGATACGTATTAAGAGCGTCTTAGTGTAAACGCGACGGTTATGGGTTCGACTCCCAGTCAGGGGGGAAATAAATTATTTACTCAATCTAGAAACAAGACAAGTAGTGTTCAGTTCCACCGCTCAATTACTATATTGCCTGTATGGAAGTTGGCAGAATATGTGAACGGAGTGTCGTAACACTAAGTTTCTTCTGCCTATACTGCCATGTACGGGATACAGTTTAATTCTAAAAAATATATATTTTATAAAGACCAAGATTTTGACAATCAATTTGTACAGATGTTTTCCTTAGTTTAGTGTACTTTATACATTGATGTATTTTTATATATTTTAAATAACTTTAAACATTAGAAGATATGTTTTTTTTTAAATATATTTGACTCGTGACTGCAATAAAATTGAATCTACGACAACGTCCCCATATCCAAAATTACAATATCGTCCACCAATAGAACGACAAAAACAAAAAACACGGGGACAAAATGAAAGAATTTTTAATTCGGTCCCCTTATTTATGGCAAATATACATAAATAGCGGGGATCCTGGTGCGTTACAAATTGGAGATCAAATGTCATTTAGTTTGTACGAAATTAAACTAGGCTTAGGCAACACATGACGGGTGCGGGTTCGAATATTTTTTAAGTTTAAAGTAATTATGTTCACCTTCACGTTGTATCCTACATAAAGTGAGATAGGCAGAGTAAATCTGGCAACCTAGTGTTGAGACACTTGCGACACGTGTTGTTCCCATTAAGACACTTCTGTCCCCACTTTGTATTGTTTTTTATTTGGTTAAGCAAATATCTACAGAAATATGAATGGGTTAGTATTGTATTTATTCCATCTATATGTAGATCGTTAAGTAGAGGATTTCAATACCGTAAATTATCTAGAAAACATTTAAGAGAAATATTATAACATAAGGCCGTCTATTTACGCCGTTGTGGCACAGCGGCACAGTGTCTGACTGTAAGCTCCACGGCTGTGAGTTCTGTTCCAACTAGGAGGAATGAATTATTTCCATCTGTATCTCTGTAAATAAAACAAAGCGCAAAGTAGAGCACCACTACTTAATACGCATCGTCTGGAACCTTGGGTGGAAGCTGGGGAACGGACTGTCTAAAACTATGCTAAAAAATATTTCAAGTCCAATTCGAACCCATAACTTTATAATTTTGCCACGATTGCAACATTCCATATTAATTCATGATATTTTTTCAAAATACGAACTTAATTTAACGGGAAATTCATAAAAACATTATGAAATAAAGTTTTAAAAAATCCGAAAACTAAATGTGTCAACATATCCAGCGCTCGAGAACACTTTGAAGCTTTGAAAATTAATATTTCATAAAATGGTAGCTCCAAATGAAAACTTATTTCAGTTTAAAATTGAACTTTAAACCGACCTGCCAACGTATAGTTATTGTATTAAAAAATAATTTCTACTTAATAGTAGGTTACACAGAAAGAATCTGCTATAATACTTAGAATTCTCTAAAAGAAGAGAACCTAGTGTCAACACACTTTGTTCTCCTCTTTCCGTTCGAACTTGAGGTATTGTATTTTGAGCGTAGAATTGGCGAGAATTTTTATCTGGCGAGAGTGGAGAAATTAAAATAATTTATTGCCCCGAGAATAGATTGAACCCACAATAATCACGCTTCATTCGCATTTTCACACATTGTGTCACTACGCCACAATGGTATCTGTTTAAAACATATTTTATACTTTCTATGTATTTAAGAGGCATTTTGGGATGGTGAACAAAATAAGACATCGTAATCGAATCGCGTAATTAAATAATAATTTGTGGAAAAACAATATTTACATTGTAAGTTTTCAGAAACGTGTAAAACTTAGGACGTGGGACTCAAACCTACGTCACTTGGAGCCTAAGTGACGTAGGTTTGAGTCCCACGTCCAAGCTTATCGCCAATTAAGCCATACGTTCACATGTTGAAATTTTTATATGCCTGCAACAACAAACACTTATTTACGTAGTTGGCATGTCTGTATGGAGATTTCTACAAATTTGAATTTCGTTACACAAAGCCGAGTTCAGTCGCTAAGATAAAACGAAGTCATGAGACACTAAATTATTTTACCCGACTGCGCGAAAGGAGCGTTATGTGTTTATCAGTACTTTGTTCCTATGTTGCGTTGTAGAGACGCTTAATACTAATAAATTGTGAAAATTGTTTTTTTTTTTGTATTTATACAATCGATTTTTTCATTTTTCTATAATATGTTTTTAAGTCAGAAGTTTTGAATACTTTAATTAATCACTACCAATTAAATATTTCATTCGATACATATTTTCTCCTCCCTTAAATCATATCTCTAGACAAGCAAAGTTGCTAACAGCTATAAATCCACTGTCCAAATGTTTTACAAACCAAATTAAAGTTCTCAAAGCAATAAATTTATAAGATAATTGTAGTAGAAAAAGAATGTTATGAATGAATTACAAAAAAATTATTTAATTAAATCGTTTTCCTGTTTTCGCCGAATTCTGAAGGCATTGCGTGATTGCCGGAACTCAACGCCACGCTTTGCCTCGACACCAGAGCGAAGAAATGGAAAAATAAATTTAAATAAATATTTCGTATCCCCGAATGGGGATCGAACCCACAACCAGCCGCGTTTACAGTCACACTTTGTGTCCCTGCCAAGGGAACAAGTAGAAATTGAAATGATTAACTAATTTTTATTTACTTTTAATATAGTGTAATTAATTAAAACTTAGTCTTTTTATAATAATTATTGATAGCTTTTGACAAGCAAGCAAAACAAGGCACAGAGTCTAACTGGCACGACGGTTGTTTCTTCTAAAGGGAATAAATTATTTAATTTATTCACTCTGGTGATGAGATAGAACGCGGCGTTGATACCTGCCACTCAGCACACGATGTCTCGGAAATGGGACTTTACGTGGGAAATGGAGTATCTTAACACTATGTCCACCCTACGATATTCAGTATACATCATGTAGCTATAAAAATAGAAAATTAAAAGCAAACATTCTTTATTTCATTCCATTTTTAACAGAAATAGTTTCCCTTATAAAAAAATATCTCAACAATTTTGTTTTTTCTGTTCAAAGGGGTCAACAACGATTAACACACCGTAACCTTTTATCATTAACAAAGGTTTAATATAAAGGAATTTCCACGAGCAAAAGTACTTTGCGGAAGCTTCTAACAGAGGGTAAGAAAGTAGTATATTTTTGTATGGTCTTATTTTAAACTGTTAGCGTTTTAGGAAGGAAAAAACTTAGAATTTTTTATGTTTATTACAACTTATTATTAGCATCTCTGTAGGGGGTTTTACAAATTTCCGCTACCCAAAGATAATTACTAAGAATTATCGTTTGGCAAGAGAGAATGCTATTTATTTAATAAGTTGTAACAAGCGTATAAAAATTACGACGTAACTTTAATGAGAACGTATGGATTAGTGGTCAGAGCGCCTGGTCGGTTTCGAGGAGGTGCGGGTTTTTTTTTTATAGTTGAGTTGTTATGCGCCACAGACTTTTGTTATCCATGCCTTTTTTGTACTTAATTGATTATTAAAAATGTTATTTTTTCTTTTTAAAATGTGAAGTGGACGGTCTGCTTTTGTCAAATCCGAGATCGTTTTGTCAAATCCGAGTTTTTGGCCATTGATTATGTTGATTGCGACGCAGTTAGTTGATTTCGTAATATATCCAATGCCTCCTCATCTCTGTAGGAAATAGACATTTTGATGTTGTGTTCCACTATATCAGTCACGGAACCTTCATTTGCCCGGCGAATGAACCTGCCGATAGCGTCTTCTTCGGCGTCAGTGTAGTAGATGCATCCTTTAGTATGCCTTGTTAAGGCGACGATTGCATGTGATATGCTGTCGTGTAGGGCGTTTTTAATGGCCTTAGTTTGGATGATTACTACAAACTCGTATGTAAGTCCCTGAGATTCGTTGATGGTCAGGGTGCGTGAGTTTCCCCCCTTTCCGTATCCTTTCCTGGTTAGGTCCGCTTTTTCTGCTTGTGTATGGACCAGGTACAGAGTATTGGGGGAATCTATAGGGATGGAAGCACCCGTATATCGCGACTTTCTCAGGGAGCGAGTTATCTGTCGGGCTGAATAGATTCCGTTATAAACTTCGTTGAGCGTGTATGTCACATCCATTGAGCATCTATATGATCTCGCTAGCTCTTGACTGATGGCCGTCACGATGTTTGGGCCGATATAGTGCATTTGGAAGAGGTTTAATCTGTCGATAAAGGGTAGTTGGTTTATGTCCCCGATAAGTATAAGTGTCTTGGCCTTTGATAAAATGGCCGCCATTACGATTGCCCCAAAATGGTTCATTAGGGCCTCATCCACGAAAAGTCTTACGGGATTTTCTGTAACACTATTTACCAGAATAGAGGCGATCGTTCGGACTTTGATTTTTGCGTCCCTGGTGCAACTAAAAGAGATCTTACTCCTGAGGTCCTCGGCTGCCTCAGTAGTTATAGTTGCTACCAGATCACTATCGGGGATGAAATTGTTGACCACCCAGGTGGACTTACCGCAACCAGGAACGCCATTCACCAATTGTATGGGTGGCTCCCAATGCTCCCAGATGCTGGTTGGATTTTTTGAAGCTTGAATGGTAAGCGCTGTGTTTAGTATCCTTTGTTCCAGCGCTACCTCCATGCATCGAGCTATGACGAGGATTGGATCGTCCGAAGATGTTGTGTACCTGGGTGGGGAATTTTCTCCTGTTGACCTGTCATCCTTGTATACAAAACCATCTTATCATCAGCTATAAGCCGCCATATGGGGGAATTTAGGTGGGTTTCCCCTTAAGTATTCCAATTTATTATTGTCATATATGGCGGCTTTCTCCTCTTCGAGTAACACTCTAAGCAGACCTTCGTTTCCGAGTTCAAAGGTCGTCCTAATTTTCTCGCAGGTTGCA
The DNA here is from genome assembly GCA_013403705.1 of Heliconius hermathena. Taxonomy (NCBI): domain Eukaryota; kingdom Metazoa; phylum Arthropoda; class Insecta; order Lepidoptera; family Nymphalidae; genus Heliconius; species Heliconius hermathena. The sequence continues at coordinate 224,920 of JAAIXJ010000127.1, forward strand.
AGGTTGACTTTGATGGTTTCCCTTACAATTGCTGTGTAGTCTAGGAATGCATTTTGCATGTGTTGCATGGCATCGTTTGCAGGGGACAGGTCAGGTGCTGTTACTTGGCCTTTGTCTGCTCTAGTGATTCTACCCTTCCTTATAAGTTTTTGTATCGGTTTTAGTATTGTAGGTGGTAAATTAAACTTTTTGCTTTAGTTTTTAGGTTGTTTCTGATTGTTTTGTTGTTCCTCTTCTGTGGCTATCTTCCTTTCAAGGCGCTGCGTTCCGCTCAATGTTGACGTGCTTGACCTTCCGCCGTCTTTTTTCTTTGCTCTTAAGAAAACTAAATCTTGTCCTCGATCTTCGTACACAACTATATCGTACTTTACTGAGGCTGGAATACATCCCAGTAGGTCTGTGACGGCACCTTTTTCAAGATCTGCTTTCATTACGTCAACGCTTAGTGTCCGGGATCCATATTTGGCTGCTTCTGTGTTCATTGTGTCCAGATGGTCGAGCACCTTGCACACCTTGGTGAAAGGGGAAACTCCGTCTTGTCCGTCGAATAGTGCGATGGTCTTGTTTTTAGTTCGAACTATCCGATATTCCCAGTTCCTTAACCTGATGATAGGCATGCTGTCGTAGTCCGATTTCCTCATGGTAGTCTTGCTGGTGCAGCCCTTGGTAAGGGCAGCTAGACCAGGTGATATGTAAATGGATTTCTTCGGCCCTACGACACAGAAGCTGAAACCCAGTTTCTCCTCTTCTTCATCCATAAACAAGGCCACGGGTCTCAATTTCAAACCCGGAGGACTGATATGTCCATTGCATAGAAAGCGTTGGATTATTGTTGGTTGATCTGTTGATTGTCCAGTTGTAAGATTTTGAATGAGTGTAAAAGGGTGCTTGACTTTCTTAGTTATGCTTTTTGCTGCTATCTTACTGCCGTTTCTAACCATGGCTATCTGAAAGATATCCTCTAAGAACTTTAATAAACTTGGGCACCTCTGGTTGTCAGCTATGAGAGAAGCTAAGCCTGGTCTCTCTAGCTTGGTGTTCATTAAAGTTTCTATAATAGGTTCATACGAGCTAAAGAAAACCGTGGGCAGTCCAAGATTATATGCCACACTGTTTCTTCGATGCTAGGATCGCATTCGCATCCTGGGGTTTCTTTCAGCTTAAATCGATGAAGATGGCTAGCAAAACCTCCATGCCCAGTTAATATTTGCACAAGTATAGGGCTCCACTTGACGGTTCTGGTGATCTTGAACGCGGCTATTACATCGGGAAGAAATTCCTTGGTGGTTGCTCCGGTGCTTGAAGTTGTGTACCTATCCTGCCATCTCTGGACGGATTCCTCTCGAGAAGAGGTGCGGGTTCGAGTCCCGCTATGTTCAAATTTTATACGTTTTCTAAATAAGTATTTTTCTTTCTTAAGTGCGGAATAACACTTTAAAAATGTTAAAAATGTTGATGTTGCTGTGTGTGTGTGTGTGTGACTGTACAAGACATAAAAAGGAAAATCCCGTTTCTTCACATTCCCCTTTTAGTGTTCCCTATACTCCCTAAATGAACTACATGACAAATTTAAATTTCACACGAAGCGTATTTTAAAACGCACCGACGCAAAACCGAAACGCTTTTCTATTTGCGACATATTGGAGCAAAGTCGCGTGTGAATCACATGTGTAATTGGGTCGCGTGTGAATCACATGTGTAATTGGGTCGCGTGTGAATCACATGTGTAAAGTCCAAGTGATCCACATACGTGAAGTATGTGGATCACTTGGACTAATATGATAACACATATTTGGATATGAAGCCACATGTGTGGATGACATGGATCATATGTGGGGATCACATAGGTATGTAGATATGATATATTATAGTATATATGAATGTGTGATTAAATGTATGAATGTGAGATTACATTTACTCCCAAATTTACACTAACCCGCTGTGCCACTACATCACCCAAACATAGTAATCATAATTGAATTCTTCCTAAGTTCCTAACTTAGACCATACACAACAAATTCGTATCGTCCCTCAATCTCGATCCAACACGAAACGCTCAAACACAAATGCCTATTAAAGCTTACGTTATCACGAAAAAAAAACATTTAATACGAACAATTACTATAGTGTAATGACTTTGCTTTACACGATCGACTTTATAATGTAATTTTATTTTGAATAAGCTATTAAATGATTTATTGATACTGTCAGGGTAAAGTGGGATCGCGACACGCGATGATTGTGACTTCGATTTTTATTCGAGTAATTTCAAATTCGATCAGCTTCACGCTGTATCCCGCACACAGCAAGATAGGCAGAGGGAACCTAGGGTTAAGACACTCCGTTTCCCCACTTTCCGCCGAATTTTTAGAGGCATTGCGCGTTGAACAGCCGGGCTATTGCCTTGATGCCAGAGCAAAGAAATGAAAATATTAATAAATAATAATTCATTCCCTCAAGTGGGTATCCTCATCATCCGGCGGAACTGTCTCAATTCAATAAAATTTAAAATAAATTTGATCCACATAATAATTGTGTACTTATGAATCTTGGCAGCTATACGTATCGGGCAAGTAGGCAATAATACTATAGGTAATATGGTATCATCGAGCTGGTGGTATGATGGAGCCAGGACCTGAATAGTGGAAGTCTTCGGATATTACAATTAAACTAATAGAGTTTTGCACTATACAAGTTATAACTCCGAACTCATTCCATAGCACTTATAGGAATTGATTTTGTACCTTTTATCGCATGATAAAAGCTTGTTTTTTTAGTTTGAAATTAAAAATCAGCTTCACGCTGCATCCCGTACACAGTAGGATGAGCAGAGGGAACCTAGTGTGAACTCCGCACATTCCGTTCCCCGTTTCTGGAAGCATAGCGAAGAAATGAAAATACACATTTAAATAAATATTTCATTTCCTCGAGTGAGTATCGATCCCAACTGGAGTAAATGAAATATTTCTTTAAATTTATATTTTTCTTCGCTTTGGTGTCGAGGCAAAAGCGCGGCGTTGAGTTCCGCCACTTAACCCGTAATGCCTCCAGAGTTCGGTTGAAAGTGAGTAACGGAGTGTCTTAACACTATGCGCCCTAATGGAAGGTTACAGGTTATTAGTTATGCGTCACATGAATCGACCCATGAATATGACCCACTAAACGAGTACGTACGGTCAAAGCTATCTCTGGTACTTAGAATGTATCGAAGCCGCAGGCAGTAGTTAGTCTTCATAAAATTTTTTACACGAAAATGAATTTGGTTATTACAAAAAAAAAGTTAACGACATATTAATAATAGCACCAACATTACATCATTGTAGTTTTAGTATAAAACAAAAATGATATATTACTGTAATTTACAGACAAATATAATGTAATTTTAATAGGCGTGTGGCCTATTTCATAGAAAAAATATATATATAATTCTAGGTCATTGCGGCGTATGATTGTAAGCGCGATGGTTGTGGGTTTGATTCCCGAATTCATTATTGCGCTCAGGTAAGAAGACAAAATCTGGCGTTGAGTACCGCAACTCAACACATAATGTCTTAAAAAATTAACGAAACGAAAATTTATATATATAAATAATTGTACGACGAAAAACAGAGTTAATTATAAGTAATATAATATAGTCTTACAAAAAACTAAAAGAAACACTAACTTTTAAACCAAATGATTCAAGTGCTACAGAATGTGCTCGGAGCTATAAATTGTACGAGCCTACACTCGAATGATTTATTAGTAATCTCTGAACAGTTCCAATATTCAGGTTCTGGCTCCATCATCACACCAGCTCCTTATAACCATAATATTGTGTCATCTAAAGGACATATACGTAGTAGTGAATACAATTAATACAAGTGATTCAAATTCAGATACTTAGATTTAAACTAAAAAAAATATTAACTTTTTTAAAGTGCTATTCTACACTTATAAAAGAAAAATACTTTTTAGAAAAATAAAAAATATTATAGTTTTAAAACGATCATATTTTTTTTTCTACAAGAATAAACAAATATATTTAAATATCTTCCAAATTTGACATTACCCTTCTTTACTTGTATAATAACAGAGTGTTTTCTATGGGTTTTTCATTTGTCAGTAGGAGACAATGGGTTGAACATAATGAAAGGACTCACCTGCAGCTGGTGACAGTTTGGTGACAACGCCCCATCGTGATTTCCACTGTAACAATGAAAAAAGTGTTATGATATCGTTTTAAATAATTTTATAGTATTAACTTTGGTTTAAATTATTTAAAAAAATCAAGAGAGGGCCCTTGTGAACGTCAAAACTTTCAAATTTAGCTACAATATTTAATTTTATACGAAAGACGTTATCAAGAAAACAGAGTATTATCCAATTCAAAACCAAATGGAGCGTTGAACATCCCCAATTAGCCCGTATTATTTAAAACAAATAGAAAACAGAATAACTTAAATACCTTTCTTTCTCTTTTTAAAATGACACAAAGTAATTTTTATAAGTAAAATGGATACCAACATTAGAAGTTTAAATGAAACACGCAGTAAACTACTTTAAAGTTTAAAGTTGGTTAAGGTACAATCGTATTTATGTACCACCTCTAATTGAGATGTTCAGTTGTTTGTTTCAATGAGATGTGGCAAATTGGATCAGTAGAAAGTATGCACAGTATAGACTATATAGGCCAGTCGTGGCGCAGGAGCACAAGCACGGGACAGGTTGTCGCTTCGATTCCCTCTCGAGGAAATGAAAATAATATAAATAAATATTAAAAAAGAAAAAGATATAAGTATAAGAAATATTAACCATTAAATATATTCTTAAAACATGACTTGGAAAACTGCAAAACGGAGTGTTAGGATCCTATATTCTCCCTACCTATCCTGTTATGTGTCAAAAGACGATAATCAACACCACATTTATTTCATAAAATTTATATATAATATATTTTTAATAATTTAATTTTCATAAATCAAACATCTTGTTGAGTTCCACCACTCCACACGCAATGCCTCAAAGATTGAGTGGAGAACGAATTGTGTTTTAACACTAAATTTCCTATGCCTACCCTGCTATATACGGGATACGACGTGAAACAAAGAAAAACAACAAAATACCTAAAAAAAATCCAACCACACTGTCATCCACAGTGTTCTAGAAGCTTCATTAGTAAGGGGACAGTAAACAAAAGCGCCAGTTTTTTAATAATTTTAAGAAACATTAGGGAAAATACGAGATAAATAGCTGAGTGTGGGGATGACATCTGAGGGCTCGCAGCATCACATGAATACTTAAAGTATAAATCATACTGTGGCGGATGCTGTTGATTGTGAATTGGTAACTTTTATACAATATAATTGAGGCCGTCGTGGTGCAGGGGCACAAGGGTTCGATCCCCACTCGAGGATATGAATTATTATTTATTAATATTATCACTTCTTCGGCATTTTTTGTTGAATTCGGATACTCAATACGCAAAGCCTAGAAAAATTCGGCTAAAAGTGGGGAACGGAATATCTTAACACTAGATTCCCTCTGCCTATCCTGCTGTGTGCGGGATATAGCGTGAAACTGATTTAATTTAATTTTGATTTATATTATACTTCCACTTCGATGGAATGAATTATTTTAATTTTCTCGCTCTAGTCTTCGAATTTAGGTAATGCGTAATAAAATAAAGTGTCTTAACACTTATTTCTCTCTACGTATCCCATCAAATGCTACGTAAACATTAAATTGAGGAAAAAACTGGTGAAAATCCACATTTTCATTATATTAACTTATAACGAGATGAGAAAGTATTAGTTTTGATGATAAACATTTTTCTATTGCAACAATCATAAATCTCAGCGAAACAACACAACTTCCCTTATTACTTACTTCCTACGTACTACATATGTCAGGGACGTCAGAAGATTACTTTGTGTTCTGAGGACTATTAGCGGAAATAATGGAATCTTAAACTTTGGCCAAACTTATTGTTTCTGTGTTTGGTATGGAGATTGAGAAGTGCTTGATAATCTTTTCTTTATTTACGTTTATTTTAGGTTCATGTTGTATCCTGCAAACAGCAAGACAGAGAGAACCAGAGGCATAAGACACTCCGTTCCTCACCGCCGTGCTTTGACACGGCACTAGAGCTAAGAAATGACAATATTAAATATATAATTTCCTCGAGAGGGAATTGAACCCATAATCTGTCGCGCTTACAGTCTAACACTTCTGCCCCTTCGCCATTATTGGACATAATAGTTTATTTGTTATTTGTATCTTATCAATGACTCATTGCAAGGAATTTAAGACGTAAAATACACACTGGTCTCAGTTTTCAGCGTGAATAAAAGTCACTGGCTGTTACTTCGCGGAGCTAAACGCTGCGCTTTATCCTATCAAATGAAAAGGGAAAAATAAATCATTCCCCCGAATTAAAATCGAACTCACAACCATCACAACAGACACGACAGCCTAACAATCATATACAAATTAGGAAAAACAAAAAAATACCTAAAATCAGAAAAAACAAAATAAGAAACTAACTAGATTGCTCCGCACATTCGATTAATCCGAAACAATCATTAAGGCGCAAAAACAGACTATTATCCGAAGAGATTTATTGAGGAAAACGAATGCGAATTGTTAACTAATTGTTGTATCAAGTTTAGTATATCAATATATGTATATATAAATATATATGTAGTGTGAGCAGTGTATATATTGGGAACCTAGTCCCAAGACACTTCGTTTCCCATTTTCTGCCGAACTCTAGAGGCATTCCGTATTGAGTGGCGGAACTCAACGCCGCGTTTGACCTTGATACCAGAACGAAGAAATGAAAATATAAAATATTTCATTTACTCGAGTAGGAATTGTACCCGCAACTTGTCGTGTTTACAGTCACACTTTGAGCTCCTGTGCCACAGCTGGCCTCTATATCAATATTTATTATATATGTATATATATTCTATCTTAGCTTCACGCTATATCCCGCATAAAGTAGGGTCGGCACAAAAAATGCGACAGTTATGGGTTCGAATTTTTATTTTCTCGTTCTGGTCACTCAAAAAGCAACATTTCGAAAATCAGGCGGCCAGTGGGGACCGTACAAAAACTATTTGCATTACAAATAAAATAATATTATTATAGTGAATAAAATGCAGCGCGTTGTTTTTATATTATAATATTATTGTATGGCCCTTTTAAAATATACGAAGTTTATCTTTCCTGTGGCGCCGAAATATTTTATTTGGATAAGAACTTTATTTTGTCAAGCTTTTGTTTTCCATTTCTGTATGAACCTCCACTGGGATTTAAATGTGCTACTATCGAAAATCAATTAAGTAAAAATCAATTAAGTTGCTTAATTAAAACAATAAATAAAGAAAATGAAAAATGATTTAGTATTTTCTCACAGAGCAGAGTAGACAAAAGAAAAGTAGTGTTAAAACACACTGTTCCCGCACTTTACACTTAATTGTCGTGACATTCCGCGCTTCTGGAAGAATTCAACACTATACTTTGTCTCCGTACCACAACGAAAGCATGAAAATAATACATTCCATAAGTAAGAATCAAATTCACAACCTTCACATCAACAATCATGTATCTAAACTAAAATTAGTTTATGTGGGAATATCAATTTAAATTGGAAATATTTATTTGATATCTGGCATTCTTACTGATATTAAAAATTGACTATTACTGCGAGATAATATATTTTATATATATTATATAATATAATAATCTTACATTCTTTGAATACTTATATTCTTTTCTTTTGTCGTTCTTTCTTAGAGGTCGTCGTAGCGCACGGGCACACACACACGTCACACAGACTGTAACACGACGGTGGTGGGATCGATTCCCATTCGAGGGAATTAATAATTATTTCTTAATTCTTTCACTTTGGCACCAAGGCTAGAGCCCGGCGTTGAGTCTCGCCACTCAACTCGTAATGCTTCGAAAAATTATGTTAAGTAGAAAGTGGGAAACGGAGTGTCTTAACTCTAGGTTCCCTGTGCCTACTCTTCTGTATTCCTTCCTTCTTTCCGTATGCAGGATACAAAGTGAAGCTGATTTTGTTAAATTGATTTTATATTGTTTGAACAGAACCATCGATCTTATTTACTCTAAACTACTTAGAGTTAAGTAATGAGTAAAGTAATTACAATCAATCAATATATTTAAATAACTATATATATATGATGTAGTTAAGGCCCTCCTGAAGCAGATATTTCGTTAAACAACACAATTAAACCGTCTCACTTTTCTGCGGACCCCCAGAACGGCTAATCCCTTACGACCCCTGGCTTCTTTTAGGTTCCTTCACTACTGAAGTTGAGAAGACATTTTTGTTATATCGCTAGGTATATTTTGTACTTTGTTAGGCCTTTTCGGCTACACTTTGTTCCGAATGAAGAAGGAACGGAAGAATGAACCTAGTAATATGACACTCCACTCTTTCCTGCTTTCCGACAGAATGAGACACTGCGTGTTGTGTTAGTCGTGTTGAGTTAGTCTTACTAGAAATGAAAATAGTTCGTACTCCCGAATTGGTATCGAGCTCACTACCGATGACCTCATAGGTAGAAATTATATAGGGATAAGTCACACCGTAATCCATTCTCATTGAATAGTAGATATGATATAATGTGTTGATTTGCAAAAGCGATATATTGGTGTCTCTTAAATTAAAAAAAAAATATGCTTTCAAAATCAGCTCCTCAATTTTTGGCGGAAAATGAGAAACTGAAAAATAATAGTGGTATAAAAGTAGAAAAACAATTCATATAAGTGATATACTATCAAATTCTTAACAAATAGGAATATAATATAAAACTTTAAAATATTATAGAAATTATTTTCAACAATAAAAATACAAACTTTATTGGCATTCAGCCCAATCTCTAAGACCCCAGTATACTCTATAAGGAGATTTAATTGAATATATGGATCCCGTAAGAAGATTATGGACCCATTGTTTACTTATGTACAAATATATAAACGGATTGGAACTAAGAAATTACTTTGGATTGGACAATATGCTTTGGTCTTACAATTGTTTAGTTAGTTAAATTTTCAAGCAATTTTGTTTTAAGAATTCGGATATTTTAATTGACTTCTCATCGTTTTATGTTCGCGGACTCCTAATATGCATATATATTCTACGTAATTCTCTTTGTTATGTTTTTTTTTCTAAATTATCTTTCTTACTTTTCAAAATAAAGTAAGACACAGGTAACTTAGAAAACACTCTGTTACACAAATTCCGTCCAATTTTCAAGACATGGCGTGTAATGCGTCACGACGGCTTCTTAACTGACTGTCTCTCCTAAATTTATTTTTTTCCTAAATGTTTTTAATTAAATTTTAAAGCTATTATCATCTTTTGATTTAAGAAACAAAACCTGAACAAAACCTTCGATCCTAAAACATAAAATAGAAGCATAACTATTTCTTATAATACAACCACTACGCAGATGCTTAACTTTATTTTACTCTGACTTCTAAGAGCCCGTATAGTAAAAACTTATTTATATAAAAACTTTCCTTTATATATAAAATAGATAAAAGTGTTCGTAAACATGGGATGCCCCTAGTTCGAGAAAGTTGCCACCTGATCCTTAGTGTTGAGATTTACTTTTAGCTGTACTATATATATATATATATATATATATAAAAAAAAGATATGTATTTGTATAAAAGTTTGGACTAAGCCATCCACATAAAGCTCTGATAGATGAAGCTCGGCGTTGAGATCCGCCGTTCAACTCGCTATGTCTTGAAAATTCTGCAGTAGGTGAGAAACAGTGACTCTACACTAGATTCCATCTCCTTACCTTCTTACCTGAGGCCAATCGTGGTGCAGGGGCACAAAGTTCGAGGAGATGAAATATTTACTTAAATTTATATTTTCGTTTCTTCGCTCTGGTGTCGAGGTTAAGCGCGGCGTTGAGTTCTGCCACTCAACACGCAATGCCTCCAGAATTCGGCAGAAAGTAGGGAACGGAGTGTCTTAACACTAGGTTCCCTCTGCCTACCCTGTTGTGTGCGGGATACAGCATGCAAGTTATTTTTGTTTTTTTTTTACTTTCTTACCTTCTTTTGAAAAGTAAGGGAAATAGATAATAGAAAAAAATATGTATTATATAATATATTTATTTCTTAATTTTAAACATTCAATTTATTAATGTTAAAACTTGGATCAAACACTATAAACAACCTACCATTTGTGTCTAAATAATGGCAGCGAAGTGCTCTTAACATTAGGTTCCCAGGTTCCCTTTACCTACCTTGTTATGTGTACAGCACATATATGGAATAGAGCAAAAAGCTAAAAAGAAAAGAAATCTACACATTCCCAAAGAAATCACATCATTAGGACTCTACACGTCCAAACCACGAGCCTCAGAAGTGGCCAAAAGAATTATTTGCTTGAGTACAATTGTTAGCGGCGCGATTCCACCCGATAATAGCAATAAACAGACCTGAGATAGAGTCCTGTAATCCCGACTACGATTTTCAAAGTATAATATACATATAGTACGTAGAGATTTTTATTGAGCTGTATTTTTTCCGATTTTAGTTTATACCCTTTTGTAACCTCACTTTGTAATCCACGTAGAGTATGGTAGGTAGAGGGAACCTAGAGTTAAAACACTTCGTTTCGCTCTTTTTACCAATTTTTCGAGACATTGTATATTGAGTGCCTAACGCCGCACTTAGCAAGGCAAATAAGCCAGAGCAAGAAAATTAAAATATTAAATAATACATTCGAACGCACAATCGTTGAGTTAACACGATGTGCACTGCACCATGGTCGGATGGCCTCAACTGACCACCTCTTGGTTTTCTTTTATTGTTGTTTTAATAGAAAAAAATTGTTGGGAAACACGGCCAGAAAATTTGATTAGTAATATTGTTAAGACACTCTGTGTACCTCACTTCTTTTATAAATACATTAGAAATGGCCAATAGAATTGTTAACAGCGCGATTCAGCCCAATAATAGCAACAAATAGTGTCGAAATAGAGTCACGTAACCCCGATAAACCGATTAATCGTACATATACGATAGATTTTTGTCTGTAAACGCGACGAATGTAGGTTCAATTCTCATTCGGAAGAATAAATAGTTATAGAAAGTAAATAGTAATAGAAAGTTCTGGTAACAAGAAATAGAGCAATTGAGTTCCGCCACTTAAACCGCCATTTCTGAAAAATTGGACGGAAACTGATAACAGAATATCTTATCACTAGGTTCCCTATATCTCGGGAAGCTGCTATTTTTCATTAAAAAAAAAAATAAAAATCACCAATTCTGTTTCATCAGCTCTATAAATACGTTACGAAACTACAAGTAAGATCTGACGGAATCCCGAGCCCCTTTTTTGGAAAGCTAGTTCAATAAATTGGAGTGCGACTTTACTTCACTGGGGTCGCTTGTAGCGCTAAATTGCTGTGTATTTGTCTCTTTAGATGTATCATATGTTATGTACGAGTATGTAGATATGAGGATTAGAACGTCCTAAAGAAATTGTTTTATTGTCTTTGTTCTTTAGTTTTATTATATAGTTATAGAAAAGACCAAGAAGGTACGGCAAGTAGTAAGCGCGAGAGTTGGGAGTTCGATTCCCTTTTGAGAAAATATGTTATTTATATTTCCTTTTATTTAAGATAAAGCGCGGCGTTGAATTTTGCTACTCAACGCAATGTGTCGAAAATGAGATTGAAAATGAAGAACGAAGTGCCATAGCACTTAGTTCTTTCTCTCTCTACTATGTTACGCTGTATCTCACAATACAACTGATTATTTTTTCATCAACTATCAGTGAAACTGTTTCTTTTTTAATTTTATTATAATAAATTACAACAAAAACAAAATTTTTACAACAAATTAAAAATTGAACAAGTTCCAATCTGAAAATAAAATATTTAAAAAAAATGATACAAACAACTGCAGTTTCATCGTGAAATATTCACTCGTAGCAAGGATTTTTTTTCTCTAGTCCAGCAGTTTGAAACACCATTAAATCTTTGCGCACGACAATGTGACAACTACAAGGGCCCCTTGATATATAATGTGGGGGCTACCACCAAATAAGAGTGGCGTAAAATCGTGGTCCTTTAGGAAATGTGTAAATATTGGTAGATACTTGTGTTCGAGTACAGTTGTAATGAGAACAGAGAGAATTAACACTAGGTATCAATCATGCTTTTATTACTCGAAACTCAAAGTTTAAAAAAAAAACGTTTCTTAATTGGAACTTATTTTTTTTTTAATTAAAAAGTAATAAATTATTTATCTGTATACAAAAAACTCTTCCGTTACTGAGTGACCGACAAACAACGCACAGTCGAAACCACTGGATTTAAAAAGTTGAATTTTGGCATACAGGTTAGTAAGTCCAGTGGAGCACTAAGAGAGGATTTCCTGAAATTCGAAGGAACTTTCTTTCAATTAAGGTATTAAATTATAAGGTATTAAATTATAATCAAAAATATATGGCACAAAAGTACGACTGTAAATGGTTGTTGTGGTTGTGGGTTCGCTTCTCACTAGAGGAAAATAAATATTAAATATTTTCATTTCCTGGCTCTGGTAACGAAGCAAAGTGCGGTTTAATTCCACCAATTAATACGCAATGCCCCAGAATGCACTGGAAAGTGGAAAACAGAATGGGGGGACGGAGTGGAGTGGGGACGGAGTTTCTCAATACTGATTTCTACCACCCTGTTATATGTGAAATACAGCGTGGAGCTAAAAAACTTACTACCCTGACATGGAATCGAATTCACGAACATCGTTTCCAGTAAGACGGTGATGATAGATAAGAATAATTTCTCAAACTGTTACGTACACAATATGAACCCTTAAAATATGTTTTAAATAAGAAAAGTTAAGCTTCCATACAGCTTTTATATCCTCATCCTATTCCCATATCGTATTTCGACGAGTGCCATCCTAAACATATGTAGGGGTCATTAACTTTGCGAGTGCTATAAAAACATCGAACCCGGGACCTTTGGCAATCTCCCGAACACGTAATGGGAGGATCTGGCACATTAGTCATCCAGCTTTGTAATGATAATAGCAAAAAGCAATTTAGTTTCACTAATTTACTATAAAGTTGGTCGAATTTTCCATAATATAGTTACGTAAAAAAATGTTAGTAGTTAAGAACTATTAATATTGTGGAAAATTTATTTAGTTACTATTATTATGAGGCCAGTCGTGACGCAGGGGTACAAAGTGTGACTGTAAAACCTATTGGTTGTGGATTCGGTCCCCACTCGAGAGGATGAAATATTTACTTAAATTTATATTTCCATTTCTTCGCTCTGGTGTCGAGACAAAGCACGGCGTTAAGTTCTACCACTCAAAACGCAATGCCTCCAGAATTCGGCAGAAAGTGGGGAAAGGAGTGTCTTAACACTAGGTTCCCTCTGCATACCCTGCTATGTGAGGGATACAACGTGAAGCTGATTTTTTTTATTATTATTATTAGTAAAGAGGCCATCTGTGGTTTGATTCCTATGTAAGGCATCATTTATTTTGTAATTTTTTTTTTAACGTATTATTAGGCAGGCTTAGAATATTCATACAAAGTAAAGTCAAATCACCCATTCCACAAAAAATAAAACGGATGTTAAAAATATATACTTAAACTAGTGAAGTTACTACTGTGAAAAAAAAATACTTATTTTTATTAGTGAAACAGATAATATAAAGTTCACAAACATTTTAAATTTTAAATCGTAGTATTTCAAAGTTTAAATTATTATATAATAATATCAAAATTACTTATATTAAAATTAATTATATTTTGTAGTAATACAAAATCTGAATATTTATACAATAAATAAATGTCATATTATGTACACATACGATGTAAAGTGTTAGCCGACTGATTGAAAGAGGCGTGGTACTCCATGACAAATGTGCTTGAGATATACCCTCTACGTTTTAGTAAGATTATCTCAGTGTATGGTAAGGTACAGTAAAAGTGATAAAATATAGAAAAACTAAATTGATATAATTTGTAGTATAATGAAAGAATAAAATAATTTAACGGCGTTTTGTGTAGGATTTTCTAATGAAATACATACATAGTATTTAATATATTTCTTGAGACTAGTCGTGGCTCAGGGGCAGTTGCGTGTGATTGTAACTGGGACAGGTTGTGGGTTCGATTCCTTCTCTAGGAAACGAAATATTAAATATTTTCATTTCTGCGCTCTGGTGTCTACTAGTTTCCCTCTCCCTACCTTGCTATAATATATTATAATATAAATAAACACATTAAAATGCCCCGAAGTAACTTTGACCGCCGGTATTCGGTCAAAAAAATAATTTATCAATTCAAACCACTTCCTGAGATCATCACATCCAAACAAACAAACTTTCTAGCTTTATAATATTAGTATTTATACCACTCTTAGGTAGAAAAGGAATATTTTTTTACATAAATACACTCAGCATATATTTCCGCTTCGTCACAATGTTGGCGTTTTTGTTGCAGCTCTTGCATTACCGTCAAGGGGAGAAGGGGGAAGAAGGAGGAAGATTGATTACATTCTCACGCAGAGCCCGACGTGATCATAATTAAATAGCTCGTGAAAAAGTTAAATGTATGCCAAAAGAAGAATGTAATGGACGGTCGTATTTACTAAAAAGTATTATTAGTACATATATATATATATTAGGATTTAATTTAAGTTCTTCATTGTTACGTAGTTCTGATTTCAAAGTTCTCTTTATTTTTCTTCAGCTTCACGCTGTGTCCTGCACTTATCAGGGTAGGTAGAGGGAACCTGAAACCTAGTGTTAAGACACTTCGTTCCCATTATGACATTTACGTCCCCCACTTTTCGCTGAATTCAAGACGAACTGTTTGAGTGGTAAACTTAACGCCGAAGCTCTTTTTAGTATGAAAAATAACCTAATTTGATAATAAATTATTAAGATAGATTAAATAAACGTTATCCTCAGTGAGAATAGAACCCACAACCTTACACTCACTGTCCACACTTGTCCACAATAATTATTTTCAAAAATAAAATTTATTCATTTAAACACTCTGATCTACGAGTACATATTTCACAAATTTACAAACAGCTTTAAGTTTTTTCATGTTTCTATTAAGAAAATTATAAAAATATTAATAGAAACAAAGCAAATACTTAAGGATCAACAAATCTAAACCAAACATCCGCCTGATACAGTGTATGTGTAAAAAAATCGTTATCAACAGTCGCCACTGAGTCGAAGGATTACTCCCGTATACTGACTGACATGTATACCGACTGATAAATCCTTATATATATTATAAGCTTGTGAGGGCGGATGTTCGTTTCACTTTAATGAAAAAGCTACTGTATTGATTAAAATGGGACTTTACAGTAATATAGGTTATGCATTAGAATATAATTTATATAAAATTTTAATTAAAATTGGCTCTAATATAACAATAAATTTAGCGGATGAAGCCACGTTTAAAAAATAAAGACTATATTTGGCTGAAAATGTTTATATCAAGGCCGTCTTACTTTAAACGGTTGGATAGTTGGCGGTTCGATTCCCAGTATGAGAAATGAATTATTTTCATTTCTTCGTTATGGTAAATAGACAAATAGCAATGTTAAGTTCCACCAGACAGAAAACGGAGAACGGTGTGTCATGACGCTATCTATCTAGTTATTACTAGACGAGAAGAGTGATAAGAAGAGTAATATATTAAACACATAGTTTTAGCTCCTTTGTTGATTTTTTTAAACTTCACACTGTATCCTGTATATAAGAAGGTAGACAGAGGGAACATAGTGTTAAGAAACTCCGGTCCGGACTTTCCAAATTTTCTAGACATTATAACGATTTTCTAGACGTCTTAAGCGGCGGAGCTCAACGCCTCCTACCACCACAGTTCAAAAACAAAAATACACCACGAATACCTCAGTCAATTGTGTTTAACATCTTATTAAAAACAAGAATGAACCTAAACAATCGCCTATACAGCTTATTACAATGGCATCATCCAATTTCCTCACTGGTTGTCAGAACCAAGACGGTACTTGCTCGTCGCGGATAATTCATTCACCATTTCTTGGTTTTGTTATCAACGCCTTTTGTGATTCGTGATAAAGACATGCGATATATTATTATAATATATGTGTAATTATATTGACACCGAATTTGGTAAAAAGTGGGGAACAGGAGTGTCTTAATGGGAAAGGAGTCTTAACACTAGATTACCAGGTTCCCTCTTCCTAATCTGCTGTGCGAGATATAGCATGAAGCTAAACAAACGTAGCTATTCTAACAATGTTTGAAATTATGGTTGTAGGTTCGATTCCCACATTAGTGTGCACAGTGGCGGAACGTCGCAGCCTCTTATTGACGTTCCGCACGTTCTGTTCAACACGACGATTCTAGATTCGACTCCCATTCGGGCAATGATTATACTATTATCAGTTCCTAGCTAAAGAAATAACAGATTTTTTATTGCTATCGTTAGACTAACGCGGTGTTTAATTTCGCTGTTTATTAAATACCGCTAAGTTCACTCTTCTGACACTGTTATATATGGGAGAAATCGCGAAACTAATAAAGACACGGTGCTACCCACTTTTTAAAGCTACACTTATTTTCAAAAGAAATTGAAACCAACGATCGTCACGCGCCTAAGTATAACATATTCAATAATAACTTAAACCGTTACTAAATGTTCTCAATCCATCATATCAATAAAATAATATAAAAGATTTTTACAGATTGTCCCATATGTATAAGGTTACCTAGAGGGAACCTAATATAAACGCTCAGTTCTATATTTTTCGCCTAATTTTGGACGAATTGCGTGTTAATGGATGGAACTCAATGCTGCATGTTGTCTCGATGGCAGAGCGAGAGAATGAAAACAGTACGTTTCCCCAATTAGAAATCGAACACACAACCATCGGGTTTACAGTCAGACTATACATCCATCCCATTGCCAATTCTAAGCACTTTAAAGCTTTAGAAGTTCATTTTTATTTTTAAAAAGCATCCAGACTATTGTGCTTTCCGTACATATACCGTTACTGAAAACGTTTTGAACATTACTTTCGAAATTAGATCTTAATTAAAAGTAAGTATAATATGTTTATTCTTAATATATTAATGGTATTTTCGTTTACCATGCTAAAATTTTAATATTTCTGAGTTTTTATGAATACAATATTCTCCAAGGTCGGCAGAGAATTTGACGGCAAGCTCAACGTTTGTGGGTTCGATTCTGACTAGAAGAAATGAATTATTTTCATTTCTTTGTTCTATTAGAAGACGACGACATGCAGTATTTAGTTCTGCAAGGAAATATTATGTTATGTATGGTTAACAATAGATATACTAAAAGAGATGCAACGTAAAGTTATAAAAAAAACATCAAATTAATTAAATAATTAAAAAAAATTCATTAAATTAATGAAATAAGTAATTATTAAGATAATATTTTGCTTTGTATTCTATGGTAAAACTTACCAGACCTGAATAATAATACTTCATACCTCCTTTCGGGAATCAAACCCACAACCATTGTGATTAAATTCAGACCTTATTTATAACAGTGCGCCAAGACGACCTCATCTATCGCTATCAGATACGATTTTCTCCAAGCGATATATCTAAAGCTTCCTTTTTAAACTATATATTCGTAACGTCGAGTTACATTTGAACTAACATAAATTGTGGTCACTTTGACTACGAGCACTGCTGCCGGCTTTCAAATATTTCTAAAG
This sequence comes from Heliconius hermathena, assembly GCA_013403705.1. Classification (NCBI taxonomy): domain Eukaryota; kingdom Metazoa; phylum Arthropoda; class Insecta; order Lepidoptera; family Nymphalidae; genus Heliconius; species Heliconius hermathena. Next base: position 242,679 of record JAAIXJ010000127.1, read on the forward strand.
TCGAGATATCGATACTCGTTTTAGATGGATTTTGGTATAATCGATATTTTTATTTATTTAGAATCTTTTATTTTATTTGTATACAGGTAATATTATCAAAAATATACATAAATTCAATTTTATTTTGTAACAAAATAAATAATTGAAACTTTGTATGTGGTATACATACATATATGTGATAAAAATAAATTATTTATATAAAATAAATAATATTATATATAATTTTTAGAATATCAAATGTCAACGTTTTAAAACATCAAATTAATGATAACAGAGTGTCTTAACACTAGGTTTCCAGATTCCCCCTTCGCAATATGTAAGCTATAGCGTGAAGCTAAAAAAATATCTTATAATTTCTCAAAATAATTATCGAACCTACACCTAATACTAGCGTTTAGTGAGAACTACATCTAAAACTAATATCCCCATTTCGTCCTACTAAGTCAGCATGTCTGAAGACACCTTGTTTACATTTGTCTTGTAAATAACATGTTAGTTTTAATTAGTTAAGAGACTTGGAATGGGTTTAGTAAAGGACGCTTCCTCCATATATAAGTATACCGTATACAGTTTGGCCTTCACTTATATTCGTATATTGATGTTATATCTAAAGTTTACGTTTTTTACCTATTTTTCTATAAACAAGCAGTATCGTTATACTTTTTTCGGTATAGTAGGGTAGATAGAAAGAACTTAGTGTCAATATGTTCCGTTCTCCGCCTTCCGGCTAAATTTAAGACATTTTGTGTAGTGGCAACGCTGTACTCTGTCGTGGTAGAGCAAGGAAAGAATCCTACCCACCCCTAATTTGGGATAGAATCTCGCGTTTTCTGGAATAAATGGAAAAATCTGTTGATACATGACCGTTGCTTCATTGTTTTGTGATATTACTAACTTAACTAACCTCAATGTAAAGAAATTAATCCAATAATCTATTTAGATTTAAGGATTTCCTCATATATTTAAACCAGATTTGTGTTACAGCTTCACGCTTTTTCCCGCATAGCAGGTTAGGCAGAGAAAATCTAGTGTTGATACACTCCGTTCTGCATGTTCCTTTCTTTTAACTTTTAAGACATCAGTGTCAAGCATCGAAACTTTTCTAGTTACCAATGCAAGGCAATGACAATAAGTAATTCCCCAGCGTGGGAATTGAATCTACTCCATCGCGTTTAGTCAACAACTATCTCACTTCACCACGAGGGCCTCTATAAAAGATTTGCATACAAATAGATAAGAGAAAGAAAAAAGGAAACCCACATTTTACTTAAAGACATGAGTGCATAAAAGTGGCCATTTCTCTCTTGTACAAAAAGCGCAGAACGTAAACGCAGTTAGAGCAATTTCCACTCGATCTCACCGCACTCGCTCAAATAAAATGGACATAATTTATCCTTGGGTTTTTATACTTAGTACAATGTGGAGGTTTTTGTTTCGGTGATAATAGCTTAAATTGGTATTTAAGCTTTTTAATGAGGCCAGTCGTGGCGCAGGGGCACAAAGTGTAAATGTAAACGATACTGGTCGTGGTTTTGATTCCTACTCGAGAAAATGAAATATTTATTTAAATATTTCATTTCCTCATTTTCATTCCTCCTCATTTTCATTCCTTCGCTCAGGTATCGAGGCAAAGCGCGGCGTTGAGTTACGCCACTCATCACGCAAAGCTTCCAGAATTCAGCGTAAGGTGTGGATCAAAGTATATTAAGACTCCTCTCTGCATATTATTTTGCTGTGTATGGGATACAACGTGATGTTAGAACAAATTTTTTAATGTTGAATGAAAATGGGAAAACGGGATAGTACTTTTACAACCAAAGAAAAAGTTATAGGATTATTTGGTTTATTCTAAATTCTAAATGGGGTACTATCACTCAAAGTCGATTTATATTACCCACATTTATATATAAAACTCACAAAGTAACACCCACAATTAAACGTCAACAAAGCTACATCTTAAAGAACAAAACACGTTTTGATTTATTATTTTCAAATTATTCGAGACGGCTTAGAATCCTCCTCGATATTAGAAAATACAATAGGATCGGCTATTGGCTTTTCTAATACTAAGAAATAATTAAATTTACGAAAGGTGGGAACCTTTAAATAGAGGTCATTAGCATTTCCTATAATGGTATCAGTCTAAATGTCTAGTGATGAGAAAATATCAATAAAATATCGATATATTTTTTATCAAAAAATTATGCGTTTATGCACTTATTATGAACGTAATTTGAAGGCAGTTTTAGTAAAATCATTTTAAATTTGATTAGACAGAGAGACATACACATTTAAAGGCAACCTAGAGTAAGTTCTCTTCTTCTGAGCTCCTTTTCCTGTAACACTATGAGCTCGGCACCCTCACGGTATATCCACAGAATCCTAAGACATTTAATAGTTAAGAGAAAACTCTTGTTTTATGATTACATAATTTGTATGACATTTGTAGGTACTTATTAATACGTCGCAGTCATTGAGATAGTTATGTATATAAATATACACAAAAATGTCGATCTCAATCGCCCTGTCATAAAACGTATTTACTTATAAATAACAAAATGTGAAAAACTGAGTGTCTTAGCACTAAAAAATCTCTGTTAAACCATAAATAGATAACCAGAAGATAATTTCAATGAACTGTAATATTATTTAACTAATAAATAATAGTTCAAAGAGTTGAGACTACAGTGGCGCAGTTACACATCTCACTGTCCAAATATTAAGTTGATTAATGATAGTTTGAAAAAGTTATATTTCATGTATTTACTAAATTTTACCTGTGGTTCACCTGCGTCGTAAAATAGGAACACCTAGCAATTCTAACAAAAGCTAGACCATAGATTTCCTTAATTTTCCTTAATCAATACGATGTCGATATCGATATCGTCAACTAACACCCCTATAGCACCGTACAGTAATTGCGCAGCCACATTTCGGGGGTTCGAACATAAATTACACCTTTTATCCATTCCGATTGTACGACTGCCATCATTAACCGTCCCCTATTGCACATATTGAAACGTTAAAATTGAAATTACTATGAGCTTACAATGACTTCTAATAAATGTATAACATTATTGTGTTATATTTGATATTACATTCAAAATGAATTAACGTACCGTAATAATACCAGAAAAAATATTAATCGATAGTATTTTAAACTAAAATTATACAACTGAAGAGTTAGTAAGACTGAACGCTTTAATCTAAGGAACTACTAGTACTTCTAAACAAAATAAAATTGTATGTAAAATGAACTAAAATAAAAATAAACGGAATGATATTCTTATCACGCTTGGAATGATATTGAAGAAATAAATCAAAACTTCCTTAACTTAAAAATAAAAAAAAAAACTTGCACTAATTCATTCTAAAATATGGTCACGTTAAATGAATTTCCTTTAACTTGAATCCTTAGAAGATAAAACTGCTCTCAAATCTTTAAAGGACGTATTAAAGACAGATGTGCATAAATGATGAGGATGCTGTAAGATGACCTGCATTCCACTTTAGTGCCTTCAGACATGAAGAGGCCCTAAGGTTCACTTGATCGGAGTTCAATAGGTCACTGATACCAAGATGGAACGTTTACTATGCAGGATATAACACTTTTTTTGAGATCAAACTTAACCTATATTAAAGGATATCCTGACTTTTTATCGAGACTATAATTTTATTCTTGGATATTTTTTTGTTTTTCTCCTTTGAGTTTTGAGATAATTTATGTTTCTTAAAACACTCTCGTCTATAGTAGAATACTACTAAAAAACTACTAAAAAATATGTGATGTTTAGTATGAGGCCAGTTGTGACGCAAAGGCACAAGCAAAAGTAAACGCGACAGGTTGTGTGTTCGATTCCCACTGGATGAAATGAAATATTTTATATTTTCTTTATTATAATAACAAGCCAAAGCGAAGCGACAGATGAGCTCCAAAATACAACAGAAATGTGGGGAACGGAAGTGTCTTAATTGTAACAGAGTGTCTTAACACTGGGTTGCCTCTGCTTTCGTGCCCTAATAGTTATGAAAATTACTAATAATTGTGAGGCATATAATACATTCTGAGTGCTTGATGTAAGTGACAACTACAGTTACATCAATTAAATCACAACGAATAAAATGTTAAAGTACCTTCCTCGAATTCTGTATTACAAAAAATAAATCGGTTTGAACCAATAGTTTCCGAGATTAGTGCAGCTTTATATTAAATAAATAGACTAATAGCAGAGATTCTATTATACAGGCTATAATTCAACCACTTCAAAAATATTGAGAACAGTTGTTTTTTACAATATATTTTTTATACGTTCTTGTCGTTAGTCATTATATTAGTAGCGAAACTCAATCCCGATTTTTACTTCAAAGAAATAAAATTCGAAACCGAGTGGGAATGGAAGCCGCAACCATCATATTGTGTGTATGAAATTATATTTTCATTATTTATCGCTTTATCTATCTATCTATCTATCGAACAATGCTTTGTATAATTTGGGACCAGTATGTTCAAAGCAACTCGATCATTTGGAAGCCTTGTAAATAGACGCAGGTCCAATTACTATAAGGTAGAGACCCTTCTAGAGATTGTAGTTTATTTATATGATTATTTATTTTATATTTTTTTATTTTTGTTCTCTGCTCTATTCCCAACATACGGTCTAATTTTCAAGACATTCGGACAGGCGGAATTTAACCCCATGCTTGTCTTGTTTCCTGTACGACGAAATAAAAATTAACAATTTAGTGTCTTGAAATGGAATTGGAAATCTAATACATAATTAACATGTTTATCGTCAGACAGAGCTAATTATCATAGGATTATTTTTACCCGACTGTGGCGAAGCAAAAAAAGAGGATCGTTTTAGCGCGTACGTGATATTATGTTCTTTTGTTGCCATGTAATTGTTAAACCAGAGAACCGACTTTGATAAGTGGCACGGTTTAAACATTTTTTTAAAGTGTTATTCCACATTTAGTAAAGAAAAATATTTATTTAGAAAATGTATAAAAATTTGAACGTAGCGAGACTCCAACCCTGGTCCTGGAAACCGACCAGGCGCTCTGACCACTAAGCCATACGTTCTCATCAAGCTACGTCGAAACCTTTATACGCTTGTTACAACTTATTTATGTTGTTAGTCTAGACCCGCGCCTCCTGGTCAGTTTCCAGGAGGCGCGGGTTCAAGTCCCGCTACGTTCAAATTTTTATAGGTTTTCTAAATAAATAAGTGGTGCGTTATTGGATTTGTCTTGATTGCGCGAGTGTGTGTACCTAATATGTTAATGGTGCCAAGATTTTAATGTTTTTTAAGGTAAATTCGTGTTTCAGCTTATTCTTTTTTTACCTGACCACATCGAAGCTAAAAATAAAATTATGATTTTGACTGGTATGTATGTTTATACGTTCATCTGTCCCGCTGGAGAATCTAAAATATTTATCATAATTGAACAAATCAAGTATAGTTGAAAGCGTCTCAATTGTCTACTGGTTATAGGATTTCTGACGTAATATAAAATTGAATGTGGCGCCCTCTAGAGGCTAAAAATTATAAATAAAAAAAAAGAAAATAAATTAATTGTATCATTTTTTTGTGTCAAATGAAAGGATCTCATTTGTTGCCAGTTGCCTGTTCATACCAGTACATCCGATAATTGAAAATTGTTTCTAGATAACAGTAAAACTTAAACAAAGAAAATATAAAACGGTTCTCTAAGCACCGTGTTAGGAATTAGGATCCCAAAATAGTTTAAATAATATTTAAGCTCAAAAACTAAAAACTAGAAATATGAAAAAAGATCATTTTCACTTCCTCCTTTTTGAATTAGACCATGGCTGTCTTCTGAGAATCACAGTCGACATGAATTAAAAGATTAAAAATATATTACGTGTAGTTATATAATAGATCATAAAAAATAATTTAAATACTTAATACATAATAATCATCAAAATTTCAGCTAAGAATGTTTTTTTCTGTTTCATACTTCTTAGAGTCGGATCAGTAGTTGGATTTTAGTTTTTTACACTTAATTTTTACATTTTATATAGTAGACATGTCAACCAAATCCAAAACTTACATTTTAGTCTTGACTAAATCAAGACTAAGCAAAACATCCATCGGACTAAAATCACCAAATTAAACAGACTCTTAATTAGTCGAAGCGGACAAAAAGGTACATAATTATCAATTTTCCATTCAAACAGCCCAGCGTTAATGAATGTAAGTAAGCATTCATATTTTATACTTTCTAAATAATTCAATAGAATAACATTTTATAGCGCAGTATGCTTAGAACGCTGTTGTACGGTGGTCGGCGCGGGTTCGTTATGTTGGGTTAAAGTGGACCTTAACGCTATGGTGTTAGGGGGTCAATCGGACCCCTCCAGTTGGGGCCGGGGTACACCACGCTTCGTTACTCCACAATCGGTTCAGTGTACACAGCGGCCCTTCCATGCGTATCCGTACCGCGTTTAATGTCTATAAGTGAGCTATGTTTCCAGGCTTTGTCTATGCAAATGTAGTGAATAGATCTAAATGTTGCTGTAATGTTGTGTAATTTCAAAATGAAACCGCTGTTAAATGGAAAGGCCTAATTATTAGTATTTAAATTTGTTTGAAATAATTCGTTTAATATGGGAATGCCATAAATCGATGTGAAAAGGATATTCAAACTAACTTAAACGCCAAAGCCTATTTGGCCAAACAGGCGACGTTGCAGAAAAAACTACAATGCTTGTTTTTACCGTTTCTTTAGTATGTATCCCGCACATAGCAGGGTAGGTAGAGGGAACCTGGGAACCTAGTGTTAAAACACTCTGATTCCCACTTTCTACCGAATTCTGAAGGCATTGGGCGGTACGCAACGTTTCTTCGCTCTAAAAACAAGACTAGCGCAAGCACTGGCTTTGCTTTGTTACCAGAGCGGTGAAATAAAAATATTAAACATTTCCACCGAACCCACGACCTGTCGCCTCAACAGTCATATACTTGTGCCCCTCCACACGACTGGCTTCAAGATATATTATAATTATATATTATATTTATCTGAACTATAATCATGACAAACAAAGCAAAATCTGAATGCCAAATAATGAATTCTAGCAATGGCCGTTTCAATTACAAACAATTGACCTTAGGGCGAAACCGAAATGCCAAATTAATCGACGCCGGGTTCCCTGAACTATTATTAAATCATCTTCGGTACCAGTTAGAGCGTTGATTCGGAAACCAATAACTGAAATCTGTATTCCTTACGTACCTACAGGTATCTCGTAGGTAGAGGTATCTCGTAGATAGAGGTACCTCGTTTTCAGGTAATAAACAATTGTCAGAGACTATGGTATTTTGATGGGGCTGTATGGTGTTGGGTGTTCCTATAGATTGACTGTTAATTGATTGGTGAATAATTAAAAGGTTGTTTTACTGAGGCTGATTTGGAATGGTGTTTGACTGCGATCGAGATGATTGTAAGTTCGAGCCTCACTTGAGGTAATAATGATATTTAATGATTTTTAAACATTATTAAAATGTTATTTCTTAAGAAAAAAAATACTTATTAAGAAAACATATAAAAATTTGTACGCGGCGGAATTTGAAAAGATATCTCCTTACAGAAATGTTAACTCAGTGTGGAATGACACTTTAAAAATGTTTAAACATATTTCAAAAATAATATTATTTTTTGCCAAACGAAGATTCTAAGTTTAAAATTTAGTTTTCTTTGGATTGCGGAATGTGTAAAAATCCCCCTACAGAGATGCTAACAACATTAATAAGTTGTAATAAGCGAAAAAACGTATGGCTTAGTTGGTCAGAGCGCTTGGACGGTTTCCAAAGAGGCGCGGGTTCAATCTCGTTTCGTTAAAATTTTGACATGTACGTTTTCTTAATAAATTTATTTAAAGAGGCCAGCCGTGGCGCAGAGGCACAAAGTGTGACTGCAAAGTCTACTGGTTGCGGGTTCGATCCCCACTCGAAGAAGTGAAATATTTATTTACATTTATATTTTCATTTCTTCGCTCTGGTGTCGAGGCAAAGCGCGGCGCTGAGTTCCGCCACTCAATACGCAATGCCTCCAGAACTCGGCGAAAAGTAGGGAACGGAGTGTCTTAACACTAGGTTCCCTCTGCCTACCCTGCTGTGTGATGGATACAGCGTGAAGCGATTTATTTGATTTATATTTAAAGATTTTTTACTTTCCCTTTAAAGTAAAATATGGAGTTGACTTCCATCACTCTACCATTTATTAATAAAATATTGGTAAGCCATGCTATTTCGTATCGTGTACTGAAAGTCCTAGTCCTCCGCAAGAAATAAAATATGGAACCGAAATCCCTCACATGAACATGAACCTACAACAACCACTTTCAATTGAATACCAATATGTAGCAATTCCACAAAAAGTATTATATAACCGTTTTACAAGCAACATTTTCTAAAACGTGACTTCCTGTCAAATGAATATTCTATTGATTTATTAACCTAAAACTCTGTACCAGTAAAAGCTGTGGCATTTTTTACTTCACTTCGTACAAAACTACTAGCCCCTAATTCTCTGGCATGGCACCAGTGTTGCAATGCCGTTGAATTTTTTACCTTGAAATAGATATTTTCGAATCCACCTTGGCGCAGTTGAAAAATGGCGCGATAGTTGTGAGTTCGATTTTTTTCGTATCTATACTTTTATAAAATATCAATCATGGTGAAGAGGCACATACTTGCGACTGTAAGTGCGACACGTTATGGGTTCAATTTCTACTCGATGAAATAAAGTATTATGTAAGTTGGATTTCACCACTAAGCACGCTATGGCTACAGAATTTGGCAAAAAAAGCGTATACGAAAGTGCCTTAATGGGAACGGAGTGTCATAACACTAGCTTCCCAGGTTCCTTCTACCTACCCTGTTACGTGCGGGATACAGTGTGAAACAAAAAAAAACAGAACACATCTCAAAAAAAATTCCCAAAAAAAACTAACCTAGTCCTATTAAAATATGACCCATATATAATAAGCCATACGAGTCACGACTTGTCGAGGCACTCTAATCGCACTGGCGCGCGGCCAGAAGATATACTATACGTTCGCGAGGAAATTTTGCATATTCATGTTACAAATTTATTATTTGTAGGTACTTGCGCGTTTTAATCTAATATTTAACGTTATCAGTGGTAACGCCTGCGTTATCATTTGTTAGAACCGCGTAATTGCAAGCTTTAGTGTCGATAAAGGCATAACACGTTTAATTTATCATATATGTGGTGGTAGTGGTGGTGGTGGTGGTGATGGAAGAGGAAGAAGAGTAGTAGTGATTCCGTTCGCTATGCGAAAAGTGAAAGATTTGATTATTTATACCTGTCATGAAAAAATTGAACTTATGCTACATTATAGTGTTTATTATTGATGTTTATTGGTCGTTAAAAAGGATTAATCAATAGTTAAGACCAGTCGAGGCGCAGGAGCATACGTTTGCCCATTTCTTCGCTCTGGTAACGAGGCAATGCGCTCAACACGCAATGTCTCTAGAACACTGTGGAGAGTTGTAACAGTATGTACCTTGAGTATAAGTTAAAAATAAATAAATAAATAAAATAAAATATGCATGGCAATACACATAAATAACATAGTTAATTATGAATAATACAAACTATATATTTTTAATACCATATTAATCGAGACGAGTTCGTGTATTGTCGTCCCGAGTGTCGCGACCGTCGTTCTGTCTATATAGGTGGTGGTGATGCTGGAAGGCAGCGGTCGAGTCGAACTCTTAAGTACTACGGTACTAATAAATATGATGCACATAAAGACTCGTACCAAGTATATTATAAATATAATATAATAATTCGAAGCCTATGATGGCACGATCTTTTAGGATCGAATTTCTTATAAAGGCAATATATGTGTAGGGGCGACACATATTGTGGATCCAAGTGATCTTTGACCAATATTATGATATTGAATGTTGCTTGACGTCGCGGAAGCTGACGTGATGGGCTTATGCGAACTGTTATAGCGACATTAACTATGTCGTGGCTAATGCCGTCTCGCAGTACGCTCGCGATACGTAAGCTGTGCTTGTATGGCGTTGGTCATTGCAATATTATATACCACTTCTACGACTTGGTATACGACTAGTAGGTGTGTGGTGCTATTTTATGTCCCAGCTCCGGTGTATGTAGTAGTGTCCGCCCTCATACGGGTGTGTGGTGCTATTTTATGTCCTGGAACTCTGGTGTATGTAGTAGTGTCCGCCTACGGTTCGAGACACGACTGTGGGGTGTGTGCCGTGCGTTTATTTAACATATCGGCCGCCTAGCGGTAGTGCGTTCGTTCCAACGACTTATATTGATCTCACAAATCAATCAACATCACGAATCACCATTCTAATACAATATTAATATAAACAAGCGTAACAAGTACCTTCGGAAAGATCACACACAAACGTCCCGGAGAGTTCAATAAGACTGTTGCAGCCGCAGTCTGGTAGGAATTCACGGTGTAGGGGCGGGGAGGGGCCCGTACTCTTTCTTCCTTTTATTATAACTAGTTCGCAGTTATAGTGGAGAGGAAGATAGGACGCGCTCTTGGCTTTTCTTCGGACGAGCTTCGAGTTATGACAATGTCATATTGTCGAGTTTCCAGTTATCTAAATAACTGACACAAGAACAACTTCTGATGGCAAATATCTTAAAGCGATACCTTCTAATGGCATAATATAAAATTCTTAATACTGTTACCTCTGAATCTCTAAAAGATTTTGGATTCTTCAAGTTCACAACTATAAATGTTTCTAACCACTAGACACATCACGAGCCAAGACATTATTTATTAAATAATATTTTCAAAGGAGTTTGGGATATCAGTTACAGAGTGGGGAGCGGAAGTAGCTTCATTCTTGTTTCTTAGGTTCCATTTGCCTACCACAGTTATATGCGGGACACAGCGTGAAGCTAAAATAAAAACTTCAAGAAAACTAAGTAACGGGCAGCTTAGCTCAATGCGTTTACAGTCAAATACTTATATAGAAAACGTATAAAACGTTATTCTTTATGTACGTTTTCCAAATAAGTATTTTTCTTTCCCAAGTGTGGAATCACACTTTAAAAATGTTAAAATGTTTACAGTCAGTCACACGGCGCTTAGCTATTTTTATTTGAACATAAATATTTTCGACAACCAAATTTAAGCCTCCACCACCCGTAACTGAACAAGTCCATATCACCACAATACTATTAAACAGAACACTAAAATCAAAATCTATTACAAAACATAAACCCTTAATACCATTTCCATGCAATTCGAATTAGAATCCACAAACTGGCTATAATATAAATTCTATCAAATGAATTGTTATATAAAACACATATAATATTAAGACCGTTTTGGTATAGTTGCACTGCGTTTGACTATAAACGTAACGGTTGTGGGTTCAATTCACATTTGGGAGAATGAATTATTTATATTCTTATTTCCTCACGAAGTGATATTTTAAAAAAATCACAGTAGAAAATCCAGTCGTGCCGTATGGACAAGCGTTCGACTATAAATGCGAGAATTTGTGTGTCCTAGTCCCATTCGAAGTAATGAAATATGAAGTATTTTATTTCTTCGCCAAAACGCGGCGTTATATTCCGTCACGAACACACAAAGCCTTCAGAATTCGGCGGAAAGTGGGTCGCGGAGTATATTAGCACTAGAATCCTTCTGCCTACCCTGCCACACGCAAGATTCAGCGTGAAACTGGAAAACTCCTCCCTCCGGTAGCAAAGCAAAGCGCATTTACTTCCTCCATTCAATAGGCAATTCCTCGAGACTTCGATTATGCTCTTGGAACCGAGTGACTCAACTCTCGATTCTCTCCGCCTACCCTGCTACATACGGAAGGTATCCCGAACGAATCTAATTATTATACTATCCACAAACAAGCTATAACATAAATTGTATGAAACGAATTGCTTTATAAAACACAGTATATTATATACATATGTATATATATGTACGTAGTAGGACATTGTAACCCAATCAACGGCCACGGCAAGCAATTTGCGGTAGGTAGCATTTCATTGTGCAATTTAAACTGTGTATTATTTAGATAACTTGTGTACCCGGTAGTGTATTAACTGGAAATATTTTATAATGCTGTTGTTTTAGTGTGATACTAGGGTTTTAATTTTCTGACCAGTTTTGAGCCAAATTTGGGCTTTGAATTAATTAGAGTGTAATATCTGTTGTTTATAGCTAAACCTTTATTACACATATATTACATATATGTCAGTATAGGTAGAAATTTGGTGTTAAGATATTGCGTATTTAGTTGTGGAATTCTACGCAGCGGCGCATATAATTTTTTCTACCTTCACGCTGTATCCAATAAGAACTCCATTCCTCTTTTCACCCCCATTTTTTTTTGCTTCTCTTCTTCTTCTTCTTTTTAGTAGAAAAAAGTGGTCAAGAGCATGTCGGACTCGTCCACACGAGTCGATTTTATTGATTATAGTTCAACGGAATGGACAACTTGCAAAAAAAAATACAAAATTAAGCTCGTAATAAACTACATATTTAAACATATAATATTTTGTTCTTTGATTCACCTATAAAAAATCAGCTTCACGCTGTATCCCGCACACAGCAGGGTAGGCAGAGGGAACTTAGTGTTAGACACTCCGTTCCCCACTTTCTGCCGAATTCTGGAGGCATTGCGTGTTGAGTGGCAGAACTCAACGCTGCGCTTGGCCTCGACACCAGAGCGAAGAAATGGAAATATAAATTTAAGTAAATATTTCATCTCCTCCAGTGGGAATTGAACCCACAATCAGTCGGTTTAACAGTCACACTTTGTGCCCCTACGCCACCACTGGCCTCAATAAAAACAAACTTATACTTATAAGGATCCGTTTTTTTTTACTTTCAAGGTCCGTTTTTGGAACCCTAAAATTTATCGAATATCGAATTCAAAACCAAATTCTAACACTAGAAAGTCAGCCCACTAAACCTAAACACACAAACCGTCCAAGCAAACATACGCATTTGCGCTGTACCTTCCATAATCCTATCATAATAAGTCGTTTCACAATCACAGGACAATACACGTCACAAAGTCTGGACGTTGGTTGGAACAACAAACGGACTAACATTTTCAATTTACAACCTAATTTTATGGTCATAGAGTTGAAACTCCACTAAATAAATGAATCAGCGTATGATATATGCGAAAATCAATTCAGTAAGGATTTAGACGTATTATTTTCATGTAATTTAGACTTTATATTGTGGAGAAAAGGTTGAAATTTGTATATCATTTACTTAATTTATATAAACAAGGAGTTATGAGATAGATTATGCATCACTATTAAGGAAGTTCTGTAATGTCTTCCAAGACGAAGTGTGTGGGTTCGACATGAGAAAAAAAATAATTAAAACAATTTATTGCTGTGTGTACTGTACATGCGCATGCGCGTATATAATTTATCAAGACGCTGTGTATATCTCCTATCGTCGGAATTTGAGAAATTGTGTGTGGAACTTAACGCCGCGCTATATCTTGTTAGCAGAGCAGGTAAATAAAAAAATCACCCGAATGTTGATCAAATACACAACTAACGCCACGACTTGCAAACTAATATAATCATTACACCAAATTTCGACACCACCGTGGTACATTTTATTAGCGACCTTGTTAACACACGCTGGTAACACTCTATCCAAGTCTATGATTAAAACATTTATATTTCTTTCCATCCAATTTGATTTGTGCATTCAATCTTTAAAAGCGACTGTTGTGTGATCGATATCTACTAGAAAAAATTGGTTACTTTTATTATCTCGCTCTGATAACAAGACAAAGCGTGGCGTTGTGTTCCGCCACCGAACATCTAATGTCTACCCTACTATAAGCGGGATATAGCGTGAAACTATAAAAAAAACTCCCACATAAAGATACTAACAAAACAAATACATACAAACATACATATATATAAATCAACTACTTTACTAACTAAACAACGACCGAAGAGACAGTTCTATCGGAACATTTGTAACTTTAGACAGAACACTCAATATCGATCAATACAACGTACACTATAAATTATTTATATCCAAATTATATGGTTAGCGAGCTTATGTCGCATTGCTGAGAGATCCAGGCAATAGCCTTATTGAAGCTCCATTTTACTTATTAATGAATGTATTCTATATATTACTGAAAGTGATAAGTTCTATAGTGAATATCTCTCCGTTTTGTTTGGCGAATGGCGATATTCAGTGTTTATTTACAAAAGTTTAAACTTTTCCGTTACAAAGACAAACAGACAACGCCCAATATACGAACGCTGAAATTTGTCATATTGGCAGTTTACGGGGGCACATATGTTTTCACTCCTAGTGAATTTGGGCATATTTTAACGAGAACAGGAAAAAATAGAATTTTAACTTTTATATTACACGCAAACGAAGTTGCGGGCAAACTAAGGCTTGTACTTTATGAAACTAAAAAGGGAAAATATTTATCCTTATTCTAAACTTAACACTTATCCTATAGAAAATTTAGGTGTAGAAAAGGAAGCCAAGTTCAAATTTAAGAATGTACGAAATCAACAAGTCTTTGCAAATCATTTAAATCTAAAAAAAAATTGTACCAGTAGTAGTAGATATTCTTAAAAAAATTCAAGAAGTAATTAAATCTCAAGGTAAAAAATAATACCAATACTTTAAAAAATATGGTAAAAACATAGATATAAATAAACATGATATGGTCACACACACGACGTAGCACTTCGTAGCATGCTACGATGAGCACTACGTTATTTATATTGCTGATTGTAGATATAAAGCTAAGCTTTAAAACTCATATTATATATCTATTTAAAATTGAATCTAAATAAAATTGAATTGAATATCTAATAATATATATATATTTAAAATTGAATTGAATTTTTAAAACATTTTTAAAGTATTATTCCACCCTTAGGAAAGAAAAATACTTATTTAGAAAACGTATAAAAATTTGAACGTAGCGGGACTCGAACCCGCGCCTCCTGGAAACCGACCAGGAACCGACCAGAACGTATGGCTTAGTGGTCAGACCTGGTCGCGGTCGCGGGTTCGAGTCCCGCTACGTTCAAATTTTTATACGTTTTCTAAATAAGTATTGAATTGAATTTCTTGTCTCTTTTAGATAAATAGAATAAAATATTTACTTTGATTGACAAACCTTCACTTTTCACCAAACAATAAGATTTACAAAAACACAGTCTATTGATAGATGTACTGTTCATTACAAAAAAAATGGTTATATCTGCCGACCTTGTAGTGCAGGACAAATGCTGAAACTGTTTTATTTAAGTACGTTCAAACGCTTCCGTATAACATTTGTGACATTGTTAGGCTGTAATTGTTAGGGGGTTGTGGGTTCAATCAATTCTACGAAAGGCAACTTAAATATAAACTATTTTTGTTCCCGCACATTTTTGGACACTTCCGTTCATCACTTTTCACAGAACTCTGGAAGCACTACGTGTCGAGTGGTGGAACTAAACGCCGCGCTTTGGCTTGTAACCAGAGCGAAGAAATAAAAATATTAAATATTTCATTTCATCGAGTGGAAATCGAACCCAAAACACACAGTTTTAAATATTTTTATTCGCTCTACCTGATGTTATATTAAGTAAATAAAATTGGCAATACAAGTCGAATGGCGATGAGTCTTATTTATTAAATTTAAAATCAGGTAGTAGTAGATTTGAACCCATACCTAAAAAATCAATGGACAACTAGCCGAGAACAAACTGACTAATCATTATATTAAAACAATAATAAATAGTTATCTAACGTGGCATATTATAATTTATGAAGACGTCTCGATTTCAGATTGTCTAAACAGATTAACACTGTCTAACTTCATCCGGTAGCGTAGTTCAGTTTCATTGCTTTGATAGTCAAATTGTTTGAGGGAAACTGTATAATAACATATAGCTTGAAACATAGTTTAACTATAATGAATATATTTAATTAGAAAGTATTACATAGTAATATTATATAATATATTTAAAAACAATTTATTGTGACCATCTCTTGTTATTCTGTGATAAAAAGGCTTATATAAATCTACACATTTAATGAAATTGCAACTTATCGCTGTTTTTTCCATAAATGATATGATATGACGAGAAAAGGTACTTATCAATCTAATAGAACATATGTTATCTTGTCTGTTTATCGTTTTGTCTCATTGAAATGCACATAGCGTTGTTATAAACGGCTTAATCGACATAAATTCAAATTCAAAAAAGTTAATTACCGTTTTATGATTATACTATAATACAATTAAAATAACAAGCTAAAAAAGAAGAACTTTTATTAATTTTAACTAGTTTGTTCTACAATATTATTACAAAAATATTTTTATTATTGGTTGTGACTTTAATTTTCAATGTATATAGTCTTACAAATGATAACGATATTAGAACACGAAAGCAATTCACATTACTAAATAATCATGTGTTTCAAGCGGGCGAAGCCGCAAGCGAGTAGCTAGTCTCAAATAAAATACAAAACCCAACCCTAACCTAGTTAAAGTTCAAACGCTAATTTGCTTTAAAATGTTTTTTCGAACCCCAAGTCCCCTATGAACTAACCATAACCCTATTTCGTTGTCATTGTCCGAATGAGACGTTACGTCAAAGGAGATAATCAAATCATTTGATATTTAATTATTCTTCCGTACGTTATTTGATTATAAAAGGTCTTTAATTTTATTGGGAGGGGTAAAAAATTGAAAATTAATCATATAAATGACAAATGCGGCCACGATTTAATTCTTGTAGATATGCCTTTTTAATAAAGGACTCATATTTTCTTTAATTTTCGGTGGAGCGGAATTTCAACCGATAAACATTATTGTAATAATTTTAATTTTACTCTTTTGAGCCCATATAGCAGAGAAGGCAGAGGGAGTCTAGTGGCACTCCGTTCTCCACAAAATATCTTGAAAATTGGAAAAGTGAAAAATTAACAAACGGTGTCTTAACGCTAGATTACGTCTGTCTGAACCGTAAAGAACGTGATAAAATATAAGTCTACAATAGATTGTTATATTCAAAACTAAGTTGTACATCAAAAGTAAATTAATAAGGTGCAAAATATTCCAGCATTAAAACAAACTCTCAAATCCCTGAAACCGCTATGCTTTTGTTACTCAATTCGTACAATTTTAAACAATGCTCTTTAAAATTATTTAGTTTGTATAGAAGATATTTGATAGATCTCCAGATTTTCTGTATTTACAAGTAGTTTCTCCAATTTTTTAGCATCACGCTTTATCCTACAGAAGGAACCTAGTGTTAACACTCTAGTCTCCACGTTCTTATTTCTAATTTACTGTCTAATTTTCGAGATATTGCGTGTGAGTAGCGTAACTCAACGCTACGCTTTGTGTCGTTACGAGGTTGAGAAGGTGAAAATTATTAATTTACTGAGTGGAAACCGAACCCACGACCGTCACGTTTATACGTGTTGTGTTACGACCGCCTCATACGATATATGTAGTGAAGGTAAAAAGACCCTAGTGTCACGAGTGAAAATGAATAAAATATAAACGTCCTTCAAATGGCGGTCGAACCTAAAGCTTGATGTCATTTTATGTTAAAAAATATATTTTTTATTCTCTTTTTTAGTGTCAGTATACCTCTTTTGTCTCCCTATAGTCACCAACGATGCTTATAATAGATATACTTAAAAGCTTTGCCGTACAATATTAAAACTAATTTATATATTGAAATAAATTACTGAAGTCACTGAATGCTGTCGAAAACGATTTTATATTTGAGACACCTTTAGAAAAGTATCAAACAAAAATCTCAAATAAATAAGTACTTCAAAGAAATAAGAGTATCGTGTCGCTAACATTAACTCTATATTTTCACCAAAATAATGATATTTTAATGAAAGGTACAAAATAAAATGTTTCAAAGATTTTTTTAAGAGAACCTTGTAATGTAATATTTAAACACGACTGTTGCAGAAAGAATATGGTTCTTTCCTTGAAAATTAATAATGCTGTTTCAAAAGACCTTCATTTTTTAAAAACTATATTATGTTATGAAAAAATATGTATTTTAGTAAATAAAATTACAATACAGAAAATATAAAAACGAAGGCCAGCGTGGCGCAGTAGAACAACATCTGACTGTAAACGCAATTGTTGTGGGTTCAATTCCTACTCGGGAAAATGAACAAGTAATAAGTAGCCTGTAACTTATTTATTAAACGTAAAATCCAATTTTTCTCGGTCTAATTCTAGAAATTTAGATAAGAGAACCATGACAGCTCACCAAATCTGAATATATATGTATGCGTAATCTAATAGAAACAAAGAGCGGCGTTGAATTCCGTCACTTAAAACGAACTGGGACACAACGTGAATTACTAACTACTAACTAATAAAAAAAATCTAATTAAAATATTCAAATGCAAAATTCTTGTCAAAATCGATCCAGTAAATCACAATTACAAAGTAGAAACATTCGGACAATGTTCAACTCGCGACAAAAAGCTCGTAATTGGTTTTTAAGCAAACCTCACATTCAACGCCGTTGTGGCGCAGCGGCACAACGTCTGACTGTTAACGCGAGGGTCGTGAGTTCAATTCAAATTAGGGGAAATGAATTATTTCCGTTCTGTTACTCTGTTAACAAGACAAAGAGCAGCGTTTATTATGACGTATATAATAGGGTAACCAGGCTTAACCTATTATATACGTCATAGTAAAAAAGAATTCAATATTAAAACAAACCCCATTACCAACTATTTAAACCTCAAACCAATTCTAAGCAAATAGCAAAAATCTTAACAAAATCGATGCATTAAATCACGATTACAATACAAAATAGAAGCATTTGGGCAATGTTCAACGAAAATGAGACCGTAATTGGTTTTTTACTTCAAACACATATTTCAGAGGCTGTCATCATTAACCAATTAAAACGTTTTGCGTGCTTTTTGTAGCTCGCGTGCTATTACCGATGTCCGCAAATAAATTATTGCTCGGTAATATTTGACTCTGATAATATAAAAGGGGTTCAATTCCCGACGAATTCCATGGGGGAATGAGTGTAGATATTTGGCTGGTTTGTTTATGATAAAAAAATATATAATTTGTTAATCTATATAATATATTATAATATTAGTCGTAGTTTAGAGGTACAAGATTGCACCTGTAAACGTGACAGGTAGTGGGTTTGATCACTTGAGGAAATTAAATATTTAATATTTTCATTTTCTCTAGTAACGTGGCAAAGCGCGGCGTTGAGTTCCACGCTCCAAAATTTTTAATTTATGATCCAGGTACCTTAGGAAACGCAAAGGGAAATTTTTGAAAGTCCTACGAAAACAAATATGTACACAACAGCAAGGATTCATTCGTCCAATGACGTTTTATTCATCATCTCATCTATAAATCTTTCCTAAATTTTAGGAGGTAGTTTCCATATTTTTTGTTTACAAATTATCATAAATCCGTAAAAAAAGAGAAAATCCAGATTATTTTCTCTAATACCATTACACTAACTAAACTGCCAAATCTTAATTGTTCTAGACAAACATTTCTTTCATACATAATTGGACAGAGTTTCTCCGAGCACATCAGGGAGTTGGGACAATCGATTCAAATTACAAACTTCAAAGCTTTCTGGACGTCTCTTACAAAGTACGTAATAGTCGTAAGAACTTATATTCCTTGTAGAATTGAATACATTATTTCTAGAATACTGTTGAAACGTTTTATTGATATATGTACGTGTTCCACTTCAGTGTTTGGTCCTTAGAGTATTTTTTGACTTTATATGAGGTCGTCGTGCTATGGCTTTTTAGTGTAATGCGATGGTTGTGGGTTTGATGATCACTCAGAGTAATAATATTGTAATATAAATGAATTTCAAACATCTTATAGACTATACGCAGCGTATTCAACCTTTAAGTAAAAGAAATTAATTTCTCGAAATTCGTTCCTTTGGTTGGGCGTAGAATGCACCAGGTTCCCTTTGCCTACTCTGATATATGAGGGATACTGCGTGAAAGGAAAATAAAAAAAATACATAGCACTTAAATATTCTTTTGGTGCAAACCGCACTTATTACAAAAACAACAATAAAAAATTTAATTTTAATTAAAAATATTATACGAGTTGAACCACCAACGTTATATTACGAAGGTGGAAACAGCATTTTAAGTATTTAATAAAGGACCAACGCGATGTTTTTATTTTCTTACCCTTGTTTCTTACATTTCCCCGCTGTAATAAAACTTATACTCAGAAAATTTTAAAAATATAGTTTGATTTTTTGTTCACCCAAATAGATATAAATTTTTGTAGCTAATCATAAAATCAATAGGGTTACGGCTGTTACATTACCAGTTTTTTATTATTATGTTGAACTTGGTTTGATGCATTGTTATGCTTACTCAAGATTTATTTTTAAATTTTTAAGGAGTTTCATGTCTTTAGTAAGAAACGGGCTTCAGTTTTCTAGAAATTTGAGGACAAATATACATACAGATCAATCCTCAAATATTATCCAATTTCAACAATATCACATATATACATGTGAAACTAATAACCTTTGCTTACGTTTAGAAATACTATTAATAAAAAATAATAGTCCACATTTAAAATAAAAAAGGAACATTCCATTTCTTATTCGCCGACACAAAAGACTGAGGATGCCATTCTAAGTTAAATATAGCGCGGCAATTTACTTCGGTATCGAGAAATTACTCGAACTATCAATTTAATTGGCTTGCTCGAAGAACCAAGTTTATTTAATATTCAAGAAAAACGTAGAAATGGTAAATAAAAGAAAAATAAAGATGACATGACAACTATAAAAACAAATATTCTATATAATTAATTATTTATTATATTATTGAGGCCAGTCGTGGCGCAGCGGCACGAAATGTGTCTGTAAAACCGGCTGGTTGTGGGTTCGATCCCCACTCGAGGAGATGAAATATTTACTTAAAATGTATATTTCCATTTCTTCGCTCTGATGTCGAGGCTAAGCGCGGCGTTGAGTTCTGCCACTCAACACGCAATGCCTCCAGAATTCGGCAGAAAGTGGGGAACGGAGTGTCTTAACAATAGGTTCTCTCTGCCTACCCTGCTATGTGCGGGATACAGCGTGAAGCTATATAATTAAACGATTCAAAAAGAATATGAGATCGTCGTGTCGTAAAGACAGTATCTGACTGTAAACGCGACCGATGGTTGTAGGTTCGGTTGTAGATACATTAGATCATTCCAGCAGTGAAGATCAATTATTAAGCCGGGAAATGAGATTATATATATCTTTTAAATTTCCGCTCTGATAGTCGAAACGCAGCGTTAGATTCCGTCACTTATTACGCATTGTCTCAAAAACTGGGTGGAAAATGGGGAACAGAGTGTGTTACTTTGTTATACGTGAAAACGCGTGAAGCTGCTTTTTTAATTAAAAAAAAAATTCAACCACTATAAAAATCAATTATATCCAAATCAACTGTTTCAAGCCGGTACCGTCGATTATAAATCATGACGAGACAGACAACGCAAGGAGCACAATAATCCAATTCTCCTGAAAATCTTGAGCTTTGTTTGAGGCCTCTCAAAGAAATAACGAGGAATGTATTTGTTGTCCTTTGAGAGAAATTTTCTTTTTTATTCAGAAAAAAAACTTTCATAAACTTTCAGGGTTGCTTAAAAAATATATCGGCTGGTTAAAACAAAGACAAAGTTAAGTTTACATAGACTGGATCGATGTCATGGTTGTGAGTTCAACTGTCAAATTAACATTTTTCTTATCTTCACATTGTATTCTTCACATAGCAGCATAGGCATAGGGGATCTGGGAACCTAATTTTAAGACACTCCATTATTAAAAATATTCTATTCCTCCGAGTAGGAATCGGACAACCACACCCTAGAACCTCAAACAGAAGATGCATAAACATTAAACATATGAACCATCACGTTATTGTATTATTAAGGATAACATACAAAATACAACAATTTCATACCATAGTCGATATTTAATTACATACAAAGGGTAACTTAAAGGGGAGGTCTGTCACAAGATGGATAGGTCTAACGAAGTGATACATCCTCTGCGGTAGAGACACCCTAATAATGTACACTATTAGAATCTCTTGTAAACACACGTCATGTTGTGAAGGAAATTACTAAAAATAGCCTTGTAATTTTTGTTACAGCACAGCGTTTAGTTCCGCCACTCTAAACGCAACGTCTCACATTTATTTTAGCTCCACACTGTATCCGAAGACGTAGGCAGAGGGAACCTGGAAACCCAGTGTTACAACACTCCGTTCCCTTTAAGTCACTTCCTATTTCCACTTTCCGCCAAATTCTAAAAGCATTGCGTGTGAAGTGGCACACAAAGAACATAGAGCACGTCATTTACTACTTCAGCGGAAAGTAGTAAACGAAATGTTTAATATTCATTTTTGCACTAAGTATAGTAAAAGAGAAACTTAAGTTAATAGTTAGTATATATAAAAATCTAAATAAAAAAACCGTAGCGTTTGGCGCTCTCTGACTACCTCGCTAGGGATAAAGGGTGAAGTTAAGTATGTAAGTAATATAAGTAAAATAATACACTATACTATTAATAATACACTATACTATTAATATTAATACTACATACATATTTACCGTAATAAATCGACAAGATTTTTTTTATTCATGAATAAATGAAATATTTTTTTATACAATGAAATAGGATTTGTACCCACCACTCCATATATCTCAATTATTAGATCTCCGCAATGCCACTCCATTATCGTGCCCTCTTTCGTTTTAAATTTGATCAGTGATGACAATAACGTTCGTTGGTTAACTCTGTGCTAGGGTTCGTGAGATACCCCACAGACAGACAGACAAATAATCTAATTTGCTACGTAATGTGAATATTGAAATGGTTGTAATAGCTGTTCCTTTTAATGAGATGAGGACATGATTTTTATAATATTTTTTTATTTGTCCAAAAATTTATACAAAATAATGTAAGCAAATGAAATAGAGAAGAAATAAAGAGTTATTTTTTATATCTCGCCCTTATGACCGCCCTGTTATGCATGGGATGAGCAGTGTTAAAATATTCCGTTGCCATTAAGACACTTCCGTTCCTCCCTTACCGCCGAATACTCGAGGCATTGCGTGTTTTAACAGCGTAACTCAACGACGAGTTTTCTTATATATGCTTTCTATCTTATATATAAAAAATCTTTAATTGCTGACTGACTGGTAGACAACGCCCTGTTGACATTATGCAGCGTACAATGCTGTAAGTTACTTACGAATCTTAAAAGAACAATACGAGCGTATTTTTATGTTTCACAGTCACTTTAAGCGAAAATGCACTAATCAAATAGAACCTCCTGCTTATATAAATATAAACCAATACAAGTCTGTCTGTACATGTATGTATGTATGAGTTTAAAATGATTTAGAAGTCAGCACAATATAGTAATTCAGCTCAATACGCCGGTCCCTCTGCACTGGCTGAGTGCCCCGCTGTACGCTGTACGCTATACGCTATACGCGAGTAGACTGCAAAAAGTGCCTACCAATTGAATAATCCATTTTATTCAGTCGAAAGTTACGGGCGATGAGCGATTTTATATAGGTTATTATTTATAATGTAAATTTTTAATTTAAATTCATTGATAAATATCGGTTTTGGTATTGAAATTATGTCATAATCGTTGATTAATGTCAAAGTGTCAGTTAAATGTTCTAAATTCTATATTGAAAAGGGCAAACTATTGTATAGATAATAAATACAATATAAAACATATGTATAATGTTTTCAATAAATGGAATGGATTACTTCATAATTCTTTTTTCTTATCTGGATTTCGTTACTCTTTATAAAATGTCCACTAAAATTATCGGAAAGCATTCATTTTCAAGAATTTTTCAACACTAGGCTTTCTTTGTCCACCCAATATTATGTTGTAATATATACAGAAAAGAAACCGAAATAATCATCATTTACATAAAATCAAAAAATCTAAATTAAATCAGCTTCACGCTACATCCCGCACACTTGTGACAGCACCCTGCTGAGGCAGGGTGAACCTAGAGTTAAGACACTCCGTTCCCCACTTTCCGCCGAGTTCTGGAGGCATTGCGTGTTAAGTGGCGGAACTCAACGCCGCGCTTTGCTTCGACACCAGAGCGAAGAAATGAAAATATAAATGTAAATAAATATTTCATTTCCTCGAGTAGGGATCGAACCTTAAACCAATCGCGTTTACAGTCATACTTTGTGCCCCTGCGCCACGAATGGCCTCATATCATTTACATATATCAATCATTTTCTTTTAACACTAAACTTGATATCTTCTACTTGGACCACCCCACTGAATAGAGACCGAGCAGCGGTCCACATGGTTCTGCCAAAATATATTAAGGATTAATACCCGCTTTTGTTATTTTTTTGCTATAAATATATAATGTGTGTACCGTGGACACGTCCACTCTAGAGTTAACAAATATTTATTTGTAAATAGTGAAATATTTTTGTTTGTATTTTAGAATTTAATTGATATACATTGTTGTAATGGCAATGTTCAACACTGTTGTTTTTATTACTTTTTATGATAAAAGCTCATCAAGAGTTGTTTAAGCTTAATGTAATATGTTTTATTTAAAAAAAAACGTTCGACCTTATACTAGGTCCAGGGGTACCAGGTCGGGAACATGAGATTCGAACCTACACTGATAGTATACAGTTACACATTCGAATTTTATTACAATACTTAAGATAATATTAGATTGAGATAAAATTGAGGCCGGTCGTGGCGCAGGTGCACAAAGTGTTACTGTAGACGCGACTGGTTGTGGGTTCGATCCCCATTCGAGTAATAAAAATATTTATTTAAATTTATATTTCCATTTCTTCGATCAGGTGTGGAGGTAAAGCGCAGCGTTAAGTTCCGCCACTTATTACGCAATGCCTCCAGAATTCGGCGGAAAATGGAGAACGGAGTGTCTTAACACTAGTTCCCTCTGCCTATTTTGCTGTGTACGGGATAAGCGTGAAGCTGATTTGATTTGATTTTACTCCAGAAAATAAAAGTATTATAATAAGTACACCAAAAGATTAAAATGACTGAATAAATATTATTTAAACAATCAAGTTATAGTTAGTTGGTCAATTTATTATTCAGTCAGTCAGTTCAGTTTCTATCTGTATTATAGAATAATACCTTCTCATTCCTTTGATACAAAACAGCCGTAACAATTGCGCATTAAGTTGGCACTCAAGATTTCGGTGATGATGGGAAACATTCATTTTAATTTGCTAATGGCAGTAGGGTGGAAGTTTATTTTGAGCTAAATTTAGATAAATTCTACTATTGATTTTCATACAATTACACAGAATATACTTATTTGAAAAAAAACTTGTAATTATTTTTAAGCTTCACGGTTTATCCCGCATATAGGCAGCGGCAGGCAAAAGAGACTCCACCGTCTTCCACTTTCCACCCAATTTTTAAGACATTGCGTCTTATGTTGGACTCACCCTGCTTTGATATATTACCAGAACAATGAAAATGAAATTAATTTATAGTCCCGAGTGGGAACTTACAACTGTCACAATTATAGTCAATTATAGATGCTATGCCACTGAGCCGCCACGTCCCCTTTATATTTAACCACGTTGAATGATACTTCATTATAGCATATATTTTTTAAGGAAAAGAAAAGACAAACAAACGAGCTTATGTGTCACCGACCCCAGTGTAACATCATCAGAGGAGCTACAGTGGCGGTACAGCAAGTTATTCTAAAACACAATACTTTTTCTTAGGTTTTTTTGCTATTATTATGCAATTTTTATGATTGAAAAAATATTGTTCAATTAGACCTAAGTTACGCGTTATAATTTCAAAATGGACGAAAAGTGGAGAACGTATATGTTTCCTCAATTAACTCACTTCTCTTAATCCAAAAAGGGTTGATAGAAAAGTTGATCATATTCTTATTTTACAAACGCATGCAAAAATTTTCCCTAAAACTCCTTTTTAAATTAAATAAAAAAAAATCAGCAATAATGGAAAATTAAACAAGTCTACAAATATAAGAAAAAATAAATCAGCAAATTGAAGAACAAATGTCCAATTAACGTGAATTTTTAAAAGTAGGAAACAAAAATGCCGACACTAAGTTTGTGCTCTTTAGTATTTGCGGACTTTGAAGGGAAAGAAATTGGAAAAAAAAATCGACGAACGCATTTTTGCTATCCTTGTTGATCGTGTTTTGTCTGTATGACCATAATTTTGTAGGTAGCTTTGCCTTTGGTTTTATCGTGTTCTTATAGCTTTATAATTTTTTAATGTCGTCGTGGCGCAGTGGAACAGGATCTGACGGTGGATGCTATGATTTTGGGTTTCATTTCCAATTAGAGGAAAGATTAGATTTAATTTATTATCATTTCCCCTCTCTGGTGGATTATGCGCGCCTTTAAGTTGTCAGTCAACACGTAATGTCTCGCAAATTGGACGGTAAGTCGGTAACAGAGTGTCTTAACACTAGGTCTCTTTTGCCTCCCTCTGCCTACATTTTATCCCAATTTTAACCAATTTTGATACATTACGTCTAATCCAAATCTTCTAAGTATAATATATCATAAAACAA
Source organism: Heliconius hermathena (assembly GCA_013403705.1). Classification (NCBI taxonomy): domain Eukaryota; kingdom Metazoa; phylum Arthropoda; class Insecta; order Lepidoptera; family Nymphalidae; genus Heliconius; species Heliconius hermathena. The sequence goes on from JAAIXJ010000127.1 coordinate 269,369, forward strand.
CAATTTCAGGTCTGCGTCGTTTTTTCTTCGTTATCAATTAACAAAAAAACAAGATGTTTTATTTAAAACGTAAATGACACTCAATATCTCCACCGCATTCTTCATTCGGCACCCTCAGTACGTTTGTCTCCAATTGTAATCAAATTCGAGAGATCCCCTTAAAAATCTCCCTCTAAGACGAGAAAAAATAATGCTTCATATTAATGAGATCGGCTAAAAATTATGATCATTAAATTCTAATAATATATACTTATTGCTTATTAAAAATAAAAACAATATATCTTTTTCACACATAACAGGGTAAGCGGAGGGAACCTAATGTTAAGACACTCCGTTCCCCGCTCTTTCCTTTCTTATTGAGTTGTGGAACTCAAATTTTTGTTTCGTCTACCAGAGCGGCGGAGTAAAAATAAAATAAATATAATGATTTCCCCGAGCAGAGACAGAACCCACAACCGTCGCTCGTACAGTCACACGTTGTCCCACTATGCCACAACGACCCTTACATAAAAAATAATGCTATATAATAATAGAACTCTACGCTCAATAGAAGAGCACAAAGTAAACAATAGAGTCCACATATTGTCTTAGGAGGTATAAATTCGCGTAGTACGTTCACTCGGTACAGGTATGAATATGCTGATTGCTGGAGTGCTAGAAATTATACAAGTATAACATGTATATAAATAACTAGCTAAATGGGCAACCGGGGCTTTCTGGTTGAAATATTATATCATATACAAAACCAGCCTGCCTGTTCTGTTATAGGAGCATGTCGAGGCCGTCATGGCGCAGTGGCACAAGCGTGTGACTGTAAACGCAACGGCTGTAGGCTTGATTCCCACTTGGAGGAGTAAAATATTTTGGGGGAGTAAACTTTCCTCCATTTAACTCGCCATGCATCAACAATTTAGCGGAAAGTGGGGAATAGAGTATTTTAGCACTAGATTCCCTCTGCCTACCTGCTATACGCGGGATACAGCGTGTAGCTGAAAAAGACAAACATTTCACGTGTGGCAGGCAACTGTGATCGCAGGTACAGTATGTTACACAAAGAATAAAATTTAATATAGTCTATAACTTTCCTCAATAAACGGACTCTCTAACCTTAAAATGTATTTGTTTAATCAAACCAAAACTTCATTAGATTAGCGCGTTCAACCAAAGCTCACGCTTCGGCCGTATGCGTGCGTTGCGTGCTGAGTGGCGGAGCTCAACGCCGAGCTTTTGCCTAGTTGCCACAGCAGAAGATATTATTTTTCCCCCGAGTGGGAATCGAACCCACAACCGTCGATTTTACAATCACAACACTTGCGCAACCGAACCACGACAGCCATACGACAGTGCTATTAATATTAATTTAACTTTGGCGCAAAATTGTTAATTTCTAAGTTAAATTCAACGAACTTGAATTCAATACGAACTTTCATTTATAATTGGAATGGATTACACTTAATATCAATCTTGTATTCACATGATATATAGCATTTGGTTATTTTACCTATTTTGAATCGAATGTTAGTGGGTTCTATTTTGTTATAAGTTTCTAAGCATTTAAAACTATTTAAATTAAATGTATATAAATAAAACACAGGCCAGTCGTTCCGCAGAGACGAGCGTGTGCTTGTAAACGTGATAAATAGGTCATAGGTTCGATCCCCACTCGTGGAACAGTCTCCAGAAATCGGTGGAAAGTGGGGAGTAGAATCTCTTAGCATTAGGTTAATTATTTTCCTAGATCTAGTAAGAGAAATGGTGACATTTGGATCCGTTATTCAAATTGAATGTCAAGTTGAAAATAGTCAGAGATTAGACCAATCCGTAACAACCCTGCTATATACAGGAAAATATGAAGCTGCTTTACTTAAACACATATTTTTTACAATGGATTATTTTCATCCCAAATAACAAATCTTTCAAAGTAGACTCTTCACCATATCCAAATTACTGTCAGTAAACTTTAAAAGTGTCAGTAGACACGGTAAAAGCGAGACTGACACTTTCGTCCTTTCAATATTGTTTCAAAGACACTTTCCTTATCACCATTAGCATGTTTATTGTCGGATTTTGAAAAGTTTCAATGGAGAATAATTAAGAAACGTCGCCAATTCACAAGTTTTGTGTAAATTATATTGAAGTGAATGAAGTGAAATAGGTACGCTCTCTAAAAGACGGGTATTATGAACGCTCTTGAGTGTACAAAGGTATAGAAAGTGATTTGTTAATAGATTGTGATTTAATTGAGTGTTTGTTGCATGATCAAAAATTTCTCCATAAAGAGACCACGGAGAGAATTAAATTATTTTCTAATATTTTTTATTTTTTTTTATTATAATATTTTCCTCACATAACAGGCACTGTGCTCCGTACATTTTGTTACGTAGTACATGTATTTTTTATTATTAACATATTTATTAATATTTCTTGAAACTAGACTATATTATCACATTACCCTTATATAGATACAGTTTCTATACTCGATTCACTATGGCATGACAAAAAATGTAAACAAAAAAATTCTGTTTCTCAAACTTTATTGCATTTTTTTATTTGTATTTAATTTATTTAACGTGGAGTTTTCTATATACAGCATTATTGCTTGTTGTGCTTGAATGTTATATATAAAATATCTTTGTATAAAATAAGAATAGCAAAAAAATAAAATGAAAATGTACAAGTTTTACTAAAAGTTACTTAACTATTAGGATAATAAAACTTAATATATCTATTATTCAATTATTTATCAGAATTCGGAGGATTCTGAGGAACTGTCACCAACATTAATGACGAAACGGTCAACCACATTATCTATTAAATTAATTTTATTTTTCATCTTTTGCTCTTCTTTTATCACATGGTGACTACAGCTTTACCAAGCTTCTACTGTTGTATTTTTTATTAGAACAATAATGTTCTAATATAAATATTAATTACGAGATATAATTTATTTTTATAGTACTAAAATGTGTCTGAAGTTTGAGAAGAAGTTGACTTTTAGGTGTTTTTACATGTACATGACATATTTAAAAAATATTATTGAAAATAAAAAAAACCGAGTGCATACCAACATTTTTAAATTTTAAGTTAAAATATTCTCGGCTTTAAATATGAAAACAATCTTTATTTTTATTATTGTTGTTTTACTTACTACTTTTCGTTTTCGTTTCTTTTAACTTAATTACTTCTTTTTATTTGCTATATATACAGTGTGTAATTTTATAAAATTTGAAAATATAAATATTTAAATTATATTACGAAAATAATTGGATATTTTAGGATAGAAAAAAATTGAAAATTTTGTAAAAAAAAATTCTCCCCTATTTACTAGTATTCTATTTCAATTATAAGATAATATTATAACAAATTTTATAGCTATTTACAGTGTTATTAGCGAATTAATACTTAAAATATATATTGTTTAATTATTATAATAATTCCATAAAACCTGTCATGTAAAAGATCCTTTTTTTGACATGTTTACCTTTTATGTCATGCCCTTCTGCATTCGCTCTGGTGCCGAGGCAAAGCGTGGCGTTATGTTCCGCCACCTAACACGCAATCCCTCTAAAATTCAGCAGAAAATGGGGAACGGAGTGTTTTAATACTAGGTTCCCCTACCTACGCTGTTGTGTACGGGGTACAGCGTGACTATAAAAAAAACTAATTGAATTAAATACTCTTAATTCTATTATTGTTATCGAAACAGAGTGAAATCATCAATCGTATTTTACATAAGATCTAGCCTTTAAATTTAAAACTTTTACGTTTCTATTTTAGCCTTACAATTTAAAATTTAAAGTTAGTATTTTTAGTTAATTTTATGGCTGGGAAAAAAAATATATTGGGTTACTATGCTTTTGCAAAAAATGCAGAACTTTTGTTGAACTTTTAAGACATTGCCTGCTGAGACAAATATTCAAAAGAAAGTTCAAAAACTAAAACCTGACTGCTAAGACCTGATCTAACCTACCTAGCACCACAAACTGTAGCAAAACAGTTTTATTACAATAATAATATAAAATACATGGATGGTCACATCTATCCTTTAAACATATGTATCTCTATCAGTAAGACGTATAAAAATACTTTAAAGTGAAATATTTTTAAGAGCGTGTTTCAGTAGTCGGGTTTTAGTTTTTAAACTTTCTTTTTATTTAACTTATTTTAAAGTTATGTAAATTCGTGTAATTTTTTACCTGTACCGTGTACCTAACTATTATTAGAAGTGATTTTATTAATTCTAGCAGTTATTAGGCGATAGGCGCAAGCAAAGCCGTGAGCAACAGCTAATAATGTTTACATATTTGAAGTGTACTAATAAAGCTGTTTCATTTGATATCCCACACGACACCGTAAAGATTTTTTTTTAGTTTTTTACTTTACGTTCTCTAGAGGGCGCGGGCAACGGATGGGCAGCAGGCGTCTAACGACACCTCATTTGTCTAATAACATAACATCCACCCTCCTTTTTGCTTCGCTGTAGTCGGGTGAGAAATATCTATTTCACTTTTTAATTGCTATATAAATATGTGCTACATTGATACAACATTTTTAACTTCAAACTGACATTAATTACAATTATCAGTCAGTTTGTCAGTCACATATTGTTCTAAAGCTATAGAGTCGCCATCACTAAATTAATTAATAGCGGCTCATTAATAACACCGAACGGTAATTATTAGTCGCTCTAATCCGACGTGTTGTTTGTATTACAAACTGTGATTTCACTCTGTAATTTAGTTTGTTTATTTGAATTTGTAAAATTATTATTTATGAGGCTGTCGTGGCGCTGCGCTGTGGGGTAGCGTTAGACTAAACGCGATGGTTATGAGGACGGCGTTAAGTTCCGCCACTTCATCCAATATTTCTATAAATTGGGATTCGGCGTGTCTCTACGTTTGGTTCCTTCTGCGTTCCATAGCTGAGTTCGTGACAAAAAGCGTGAAGCTACTTGTTTCATTTATGGATTTATTGCGAGTGCATGCGGTTTTATAAAATAAGCAATGAAAAAAATTATAATTAACATTAAAAAATACAATCGAATTGAGCATCTTCGTCTTCTCCAGGAGTCGATTATAATAGTTTTTAACTATTGTAGCATATATATCACTATAATATTGTCCTATGATCACATAGTTTAAAACTTTGCCTTACAAGAGTAAATAGATATGTTACAAGGCTCATTCTATCCATCTGCAATGGAAAAGAATCTAAAACTTAACAATAAAAATTAATATAATTTGAAGTACGAATAACTTGAGCGAGGCCAATCGTGGCTCCGGGGCACAAGCGTGCGGGTACGCGACAAGATGTAGGTCCTACTAGAGAGTGCACGAGTCTGGAGATCACGATGTGTATGGCCGGAAGAGAACTGACTTTTTTTAAACATTTTTAAAGTGTTATTCCATACTTAGGAAAGAAAAATACTTAATTAGAAAACGTATAAAAATAACGTATAAAAAGAACTGACTTGGTCAAATGGCGATAGGTCACTGGTGTGGTCTGCGATCGCTCAAAGAGCTGATGTGCAAGAGTATCATTCGACCGGTTCTAGTTTTTTATAAGGCTGGTCTGTGAATGCTGGTGACAGCACTATATCGTGCACTACTCGTGCTGAGGTTGATGTACGGCGTAACGCGGTGTGACCACATACATAGCACATTCATTCGAGGTAGCCTTTGAGTCCGTAACGTAGCGGATAAGCTCTAATTGTGTTGCCTGTTATGGTATGCCACGTTAGGCGCTGGCCTAGGAACTATGTCGGATGCAAATGCTTTGCTATATAGTGAAACCTCTTGGATGCTATGGTGCAGGCACTGGTTGGATATCGTGAGAGCCAATGGTCTAACCACCGAGAAAGTTAAAAGCCGTCTAAAGTCCGAGCACGGTCGCTCGCATGCTCAGTCTTGCCAGGAGAAAAGAATGCCTCCGGAACATCGCTTTCTTGATACCTTGATTTTAGAACCATTTTCATTACAATCTTAACATTCCAAATATAACACATACCAATTTAAAGAAGAATCTAGTGTAGATAGTCAATAAAGCATTCTCCTCTCGTAATCCGAAAAGGCGAAGTCTAAGACAACACTTAACTACTTAGCAAATAATCCAATAGGCTTAACCCTTCAAATGAACACGGCACAGCCAATACTACCAGAGCTTATATACAGAACGTCACGAAGAAGGGTAAACTTAAATATTGACGAAGCTCTCAGCGACAATGTGAATTGAACTTCACGCCTCAACAAACTGAAATGGTATTTTTATAATAAACAAAAATGTAGAGTAATGTTTTTTTAATATTTTTTATGGTTATGTGGAATTGGGAATAAAAAAGGCACTATCTTTCTATTTCAATTTCAGAGTAGTAGACAGATTCTATGGATATAGGTAGCGAATGCATTTAGTCTTTACGTTTTTTATCGTATTTAGGAGCATAATTAGATGGAACCTAGTGTTAAGACACTCCGTTCCGTATTTTGCGCCTAATTGTCGAGACAATTTATCAAAATCTGCTGCTTGTTTTAAAATTTACAAACGTATATAACTATGAAGCAACTTTACTTTTTACTATGTAAAGAAAAAATATTACGAATTTTTGTATACAAGATTGGGACGCATCTTTATCAAACATCCTTCAGCACCAATCTTATTCGTATAAGTTAAGTTATTCGTTAAGTTTTATGTTTAAATTTCAACTTTTCTGCAGCCTAATTGAAAAGTTGATAATAAGTGAAATAAATATAATATTGTATTTTTATTTATACCTAAAAATAATTTACATTAAGATTTAGATATTAGACTTAATGAGATGCTGTCTATATAATAATCTCTAAACCTCATACATCATCATAGAAAACGACTTATTATTATTTTAAAATACTTTTTTTAGGAAATGGAAAAAAAATAAACGAGATATCAATCCGCGTCTCTTGAAATATTTTAAACGCTCTGACCACTGATCTTATAATACTAAGTTTAAACTACTATAAGAAATTCTTTTTGGTTCTTATAATCTTGTTACGAATTATTTATTATTAGAAATACGTTTTTCAAATCAGTACGATTTACAAATATGTATACGTATATATAGTAAAAAAAACTTCCAATACAATATAAATAGATTAAAAAAAATAACAAAAATTATTCCATTTAAAAAATCTTTCTAAGACTTTTCAACACAACATATAAGCTTTCAATAACCTTAACCACATATCCGGTGAAGTGGACCTTTCTAACAGGATATTTTTTTCGCAAAGAAAAATCACCAGAATCAAATCCCTTACCCACGCAATTGGGTACGGACATCAACCACGCCACATAATTAAATTGCCGGCTGACATCCTATTAAGGAGCCCCAAAAACGGTTGAGTTGAACAATTTATTCGGCGTTAGTGAGTAGTGACGTCACTTCGCGTCCTCAAGCGCACCTGGTACAATCAGTCCCCTGTCAGATTGAAGCGGGTTAAGTTAGCGATACGTAAATAAAAGACAAAATCGCGTTTGGACTACTTTATTTATTTTGTGTAAAGTTTTATGCAACCAATTTATTTAATCAACTAGTATATGTATATATGTATAGCTTCACGCTGCATCGTGCACATAGCAGAGTGAAGTGCACATAGAAGGAACTTGTGAACCTAGTGTAAGATACTCCCATTTCTATTAAGATACTTCCATTTCCTATTTTCTACCGAATTCTAGACGCATTGCGTGTTAAGTAGTCGAACTCAATGTCACGTTTTGCCTCATCAACTGCAATGTACACTATAATCCTGTATTTTAGAATTTGAAGCAAATTAATAATGTAGAAGGTTAAAAATAAAATGTTAACACTACATTCTCTACCAGTCTATTTGTATATGTAGGATACAGCGTAAAGTTAAAAAAAACATGGTTGATTTCGATGTATGACTTCTGTTAAGTAAAAAAATATAGGTTTTAATTGCAATGTAATCGACTATATTCTAAAAATAAATATAGGATAATTAAAATATTATTAATATGAAACCTCTGTTATGAAATATATTAATCTGAATATATACACAGTTCATATAGCAATTAATAAAACTATCTACTTTATGCCTTAAGCTTAGGCCTTAGAAAATAATTTTATGGAATAAAATTTAATCCAGGCCAGCCGTGGCGCAGGGGCAAACGGTGTGACTGTAAAACCGAATGGTTGTGGTTCGATCCCCACTCGAGGAGATGAAATATTTACTTAAATTTATATTTCTATTTCTTCGCTCTGGTGTTGAGGACAAGTGCGGCGTTGAGTTCTGCCACTCAACACGCAATGCCTCCAGAATAAATATCAATCAAGCTAAGTCCGATTTACCGACGCATGCTTGTGCCAGTGCGTAACGAAGACCTCGAGCAATAATTTTTAGCTGTACTTCGTATCCTGCACACAGAAGAGGAAGCACAGGGAACCTATTGTTAAAACACTCACACAACACCGTTCAACACCGTTTCCCGTTTTCCGCCAAATTCTAGAGGCACTTCGTGTTTAAATGGCAGAACTCAACACCGCGCTTTGCCTTGCTACCAGAGCGAAGAAAAGAAAATATTAAATATTCAATTCCCCCGAGTGAGAATCGAACCTACAACCATTGCGTTCACAGTCATACATTTTAGCCTCTGCGCCTAAACTGGGCTCCAATAATAATTGCCTATACAAAATTATTCCCTAAACATCAACTTTCCCAGACGTTCCGTAATACAATCAAGATTGACGAAAACCATGTCCTGCATAACAGTTTCTAATACCACACTCCGTAGCATTACTGCCCATAACTGCCACTTACTGACTATCATAACTTGAAATTAACTTAGTAATCTAACATAAAATAAATTTATAGACTATCAAAGTAGAGTTGGCCGAGGCCTGTTTGGCGTGTTTGGTGTTCATTAATAATGAAAGTACAATGTTATATTACCATAAAACTTTGTATTACAATGGGGTACAAATGACCAGCTGACGGCATTTGCGGGATTGATTCGATTTGTAATTAATGTAATATGATTTATAGTTAATAGTGATTATTTATAGTTTTTCTTTTAAGGTGTCTATGCTTAATTAAGACACAGAATTTTCATTGAGATCATAGTATCACACTGTTTTTCAATAGAATGACTGACTTAATAAAATTCTTCTAAAATTTTGTAATAAATAATTGAAATAAAATTTAAAGAGAACCCCTAATGATAGATAGACAAGTACAGACGCACCCAATTAATGGGTTTATAATAGGTATTGTGAGCGTCTACAGTTATCTTTCGACTCGAGTGGATGTATTATTAAGACGTCAGGTAGCGGCGTCCATCCGTGAAGATACAAGAAAGACATTTTTTGTAATAATCTCTACAAAATGGTAGATTATGCATAATATTCCAGGAAAAACTTGGTAGTTATATTTTTAATCTTATATCATACATTTATTTTATGGCCAGTCTTGGCACGTGGGGAGGGGAGGAGGGGGAGGGCAGGCTATGGGTTCGATTCACACTCTAGGAAAAGAAATATTTTATAATCTCATTTCCTCGCTCTGGTAAGAAGGCAAAACGCGGCGCTGAGTATCGCCACTCAACAGGCAATTCTTTCAGAATACAGCGGGAAGTGGGGAAGTATCCTAGTGGAAGAGGCGTATCTTAACACTAGGTTCTCAGGTTCCCTCTGTCTTTCTCGCTATCTGCGAGATACAACGTTACGCTGAAAAGAAATCATATTATAAAAGTTTTATCACAGAACTGGAATTTCGTTTTTCATTTTTTAGATCGTATAATATAACAGTGCAGACAGAGATAACCTACTGTCGAAAACTATATACTTCCGCTTTGCCCGCATGTGTGTGTATGTTGAGGAGTATTATACATTTTTATTTACAATATATAAATTATAAATTAAAATAAAATCAACTTAAATAACTGCCCGATATGTTCATGGGATTACAATTCAAAATTAAAATGACCCAAACATATTATTAAGGGAAATCGCCACATTATTTACAAAAAAAAAATTAATCGAAGGAGAACGAGAAACATGATCAAATAAATGATATAAAACTAATATAAATTTAATTTTTCCTATAAAAAAGATCTTTACCTAGAAAATAATTTGAACTGAGCTCACAATTTTTAATCCGAAATGCACTTTATACAGTAACAATGTTTCCCATGCCACTCGCCCGGACTCCCACTCGGAAAACCATTAATTGCAATGTCGATTCCTTTTCTTTTTACATAATTTAATTTTAGTGTTGAAACACGAATGTATTTTATTCGTTGTTGAACGTGTTCATATTGCTTTCTGTGTTTGAACAGATCTGTTTTGGTGAAATTTACATTAAGAATAGTGTTTAAATTTTATATAAAATTTGTAACACGCCACTCAGTACGCAATGCCTGAAGAATTCGGTGGCAAGTGCAGAACGGAAGTGCCTTAATGGGAACGGAATTTCTTAACAGTATGTTCCCAGAATCCTTCCATCAACATGCAAACGAAATTTCGAGCCTTTTACTGAACTTAACGCCGCATTTTAGTTAAGATTTTGTAAAATTAAATAAATGGAAAGTAAAAAAAGAGAAAAGTTAACTTTCGAATACAAAAATGCCGTTAAGATAAACAATGAAGAATGCAAACTTATCCTTGTAATACATTATACTCGTTCTAACATTTTATCATCATTCCAAGTAATAAGATTAAGATAAGCAACTAAATTTTGCATCTTAGTACAGCGTCAATATTGTATAGAACGTCTTCATATTTATAAAACAGTGCCCTGTTGTTTAACTTTTACGGAATCCCTCTTAAGAGGGGCTTCATTTAAGTCCCTCATGGAGAGGGACTCTAACGACCGAATGTTTGTACTCGGTACAATTTATATAAACATTGATTTTACACCCTTTTAGCTTTGCTATAAATTGTTTGTTTCACTTCGCTTCGGAGACGTTATTTAGAATTTTGTTTGAACTGCAACAAGTTATCTAATTTAAGAAGCATCCGGTGTAGACGCCTTCGTGCAAGGGTGGAATGCTTCACGGTGTTATTTTATTGAACATACTCTTGACAATGTATGTTTGATAGAAAAAGTAAATAAAGCTCTATAATATATTCACTTGAAACCGTCGTGGCGCTAAGGCACTAGCATGCGATTGTAAATGCACGGCTGTGAGTTCCAATTCCTATTTGGGAGAATGTCCTTTCTCTGGTAACGAAGCAAAGGCCGTTGAGTTTCGCCACTCAACACACAATGCCTCGAGAATTCAACCGAAAGTGTCTTAATGGGAACGGAGTGTCTTAACATTAGACTCCCAAGTTCCCTCTGCCTACCCTGCTATTTGGGACAAAGCGTGAAGAATATTGAGTGAAAAGTAAGTAACAGAGTGCCTTAACACTAAGTACCCTCCTCTTACCCTGTTGTCCTGAAAATAGGCTGAAAGCTTTTACTTATTTCTTTGTAAAAAAATTTAAATATGTAATCATATCTCTTTAAAGACTTCAACGTCTATGTAGAGTCAAACAGGTTACATTTTATACCTGAACTATAATCTCAATAACAACACAACACCATCGATAATCCAGTCTACATCATCATAAATAAACCTAATCCCCATAATAGAACAGCTACTATGAGTGAAACCATTTGCGTAAGAGCAGTGCCATGAATATTAAACAATATAATAACAACGTTGATTATTGTCTGGGCGTTTAAACACGGGAAATTGGGGCGTGACGTCACTACCAATGTCCTCCTACTTCCAGGGTGCGGAGGTATTTCTTATTAGGAAGTTGAATGAGATTTTTCTTGTGAACAGCGCGAAGAATCCTAATTGACGACATGGCTACGTAAAAGCGTCTCAGGCATAGTGTAATTTCAGTTTTTGTGATTTGACAAAAAAAGGTTCGATGTTGTTTCATAAATGTGTATTTTTATAATAAATTATTGTTTTCCACTATCTAAATAACGCATTGTCGTTATATTGGGATAAAGTAGCCTAATAGAACCTTTAGAATTATGTTTTAAAGAAGTGGGCATATAATATAAAGATAAAAAAGTCAATTTTAGATATAAAAAAAATTGGGTCGGTTAAAATATCGATTATAGAACCTAAAAAATCACTCAGCAGAATTCTTGTCTGTCTGTTTGCTTGTTCGCCAATCACGCAAACACACCAGACAGCTCTGCTATATTCAGTATACAGAGTGAATGTGGTTTTAATATTTTTTTTTCAGGAACCAATTGAAATAAAACAAGTACTAAATGTTAAGGGAAGTTTGCCAAAATACAAAAGTGCAATTAAATCGGTTAAGCCGTTTCTGAGATTAGCGAAGAACAAACACACAGACAAACAGACCGTTTGGTCGGTTCTAGTACATTTTTAAATGCCCGTAGTAAGTACTTTGCAAACATACATTATATATTAAAATACGAACGTAATTCAGTAGCTTAAGCTGGCGAAGCCGCAAGCGGATCGCTAGTATAATATGAAATATAATCTTTCTCAATAAATGAAACATCAAAACAAGTCTGAGACTTGCGGGTTCAATCAAAATAATTCTTTATGTTTATAACATTTGTATAGACTATTATTATGTGGTTGCTTACACTTGAATTCTATAAAATAATAAAAATAATATTTACCAAAAAAATATCATTATAATATTACACTATAGTGCAAATGATAAGAAAATAAAATAAAGTGGAACTTTCCATTTTCACAATGTTACAACAATCCACATGAACACAAAGGCATACCTATCATCAAACCAAACCGGCAACCCCTTGCGAAATATCTCTTGAATTTATGCAACCACAATGGCCATATACTCAAAAGCCACAGCCTATATAAAGGGAAATCGATTTGAATTCCAAAGTTCAGAACAGAGACGAAATGCCGAAAAGTGCAGCCGTCAGCCCTCCGCATTAACGCTAACGAAGCGAGGGTCCCGAGTCCAGCGAGCTGCAATAAGAGGATTCTACACCCTTCCCTTAGAACGGAACATGTTATGAGATATTGGATTTGAAAGATACTAAGTCTACTTTTATTGAACGTATTTATTATACAGTTTTAATTGATTCCAGATGCGATTCGTTGTGCGGTGTGCTTTAAGGATCAGTTTTGGGTCCTATGCTTCTTTTTATTTTCAGATTTGGTATTGTTGATGATACGAAAGATTTTATTTATTGTGTTAGATTAGATTTATAAAATTTAAGCCGATTACATTTTAGTTACTTATTGTGGAATAAATATTACAAATCATTTTAAATATGGAAACAGAAACTGAACAATAATCTTACAAATTCCCCTTGCAAATTCCATAACCAATACAATGGAAACCATTTTTCCGCAAAAGTTACAGCTATGGGGCACCCTTAAAATATCGGCGACCAGATATGATAATAGCGTCTTATAACTTGAACCATGCCCTTCAAAAGTAAATTGCATTAAATTATAAGTCGACGAGCAATCACGTTTTGTTTCCCGGCTCCTGAATTCAACGGTTTGAATAAATCCCGCCTCTTAATTAGTGAAATTTAAAAGCTTATTTCTATAGAAGGCGGATGTCAGCTGTTTCTAAGTCATTCTTCTCCGTCGATCACTTCCCCGTGCAACGTGACCGGGGAGGGTGATAAACTTGTTTTAAACGTTTTTATTATAATTATAATTTTTAAGTTTATTTCTTGTCTTTCTTCTTCGAAACTCTAGTGACAAAACCTATCAATATTCATGGGTCTTTTTTGCCAACTTTTTATGTTTACTTTCGAAGATAAAATTTTTATACTACAACCATGTAAGAACTCTTATTATAGGGCAGCAAGTGCTGGCCGAGATAACGGAGATCTCGGAACCCTCAGGAGCTTCACACCACGGAATAACGCGGTCTTGTCGCATACGTAACACATTCATTCGCGGAAGTGTTGGGGTCAACCAAGCTCCATTGGAACTTCTCGTTTGAGATAGTGTGGCAACGTATACGCCGGCCTAGGAACTATAAGGAAAAGAAGTGTCTTGCTATGTCTGTGCCTAAAATTAGATGCCCGTATTGACTATAATAGCTGAGACTAATGCCATGTAGGGTATGTAAGAATATTAAACTAAAATAGGTTTTCATTTAGATTTTTATTTAGTGTAAAGACACTTCATTTCTTTCTCACTTTCCGTCGGAACACAAAATATTGCATATTTAGTGGCTTACATCAGTGCCGCACTTTGTCTTCAAAGTTATATTATGGATAATATTTGTTTTAAAATAAGTTTTACATTATATGCTATATTTTTATTTTCTTTTTCTTATAAAATCATCATCAATTAAATGTCAAATCCTGTGTTACAAACTAAAATAAACAAAAAAATGTACTATTTCAGACGAAATGTAATCTTAAGGTAGTAGAGTTACTCTCTAGACTAAATTATTTAGCGAATCAGTCATATTGTGCAGCTGCGACGAATGCTCCACATCCACTATAATATTGTATATAACAAACTAAAATTAGGTTTCATGTAAGATTTTTAGGGTAGCAGGTGCTTTCAAGTAAAACTTGAAATATAAAATAAGCTTTTCAACATGACTCTACTATATTTTGTTGGGATTACATTTATTGTTGTATTTAAACTAGAAACTTAGCTTAAGTAAAGTTTTCTTTTTAACATTTTTTAGCTTCACGTTGTTTCCTGCAAATAGCGGAGCGTTAGAGGAAAACTTATTGTTAAGACATCCCGTTTGTCACTTTTTACTCAATTTTTGAGACATTTTGTGTTAAGTTACGGATGCTAACACCGTATTTTATTTTTTTGCCAGCACAAGGAAATAAAAAAATGCTCCTAGTAGAAATCGAACTCACTAACGTCGTGTTTACAGTCAGACAGTACGCCACGGTGGCACTAAGTATATTGATCTAAAAAACTTCGAAAAAAATTACGCGTAATGTCACACCCGTAGCGTAACGTAAGCTAAGCCGTTTTCTTGGAAACTAAAAAAACTGTAGTAGAAGTGTATAACCTCCTCAGATTACCTGCATCGACACTACTCCTGGCACTCCGATCTGAAATTAGGTCTTTGGAATATCGCCAACAGGAAGATTAGGATCCCTGTATTCTTTCACGTGCCATGTACATTTTTTTGTCGTGAAATCGAATTTTACAAGTGGAACAAGAAAATTAATGGAGTCGTAAAATTTTATTATAGCTTAAAGGAATGCAGGTACGCTTTTTGTTTATTTTGAGATTATTAAGTTTTGTCCAGAATTCACAATATTGTTTTTAGTTGGATATTTTTAATAAAATTAACTTAACTTAATTAGCTTCACGCTTTATCCCTTGCGGGGTAGTCAGAGAGAACGGAACGCCAAACGCTACGGTCTCTACATACCTCTTTCGCCTCGTCCACTGTCATCAACCTCTTCATACATGCCCTTCGGGGGGTCCTCATGCTTTTTACGTGACCTTCCTCCAGTATCTTTGATACTGTGTTTTCGAAGGTCAACCGAGGTCTCCCCCTACCTCTCTTACCGCTCACTTTTCCATCATAAATCTTTTTTGCCATTCTTTCATCACTCATTCGTTCGACGTGCCCAAACCAGCTGAGCACGTTCTTCTTCATTCTCACTGTGACATCCTCGCTAGTACCTGCCATTCTGTGTACCTCTTCATTGCGGATTCGATCAGCTAAGCTGACTCCGCATATCCTACGAAGAGATCGCATCTCCACAGCATTCATCTTTCTTTCATTCTTCTTCTGTAATACCCACGTTTCGCTGCCGTATAACAGAGTCGGTACCAAAACTGCATTGTGTACGGCCAAACGCGCAGCTGTGCTGACGTTTCGCCGTCTCATCAATGCAGCTAAGGCTCCGTTAACCTTGTTACCGGCAGCAATACGCCTTTCCACATCCATCTCGTATCTTCCATCTCTACTGAACATACTTCCCAAGTATACCACTTCATTCACTTGTTCTAATATCTTACCATTTACACTGATCTTGCATTCCGTCCTTTCTTCATCTCTTTCAAAAATCAGAACCTTTGTCTTATTCACATTGAGGCTTAGACCATTATATTCACACCCTTCTTTCAGAGTGGTGACCAATGCCTGCAACTCGCATTCTGATGATGCAATAAGCACTGCATCATCTGCGTACAGCAGGCAATTCACATTCAGGTCACCTACTTTCACTCCCATATCACTTTGTTTCACTCCTTTAATAAAATTAAATCAAATTAAATCAGCAGGGAACCTAGTGTTAAGACACTCCGTTCCCCACTTTCCGTGTAAGTTCTGGAGGCATTGCGTGGTGAGTGGCAACTCAGCGCCGCGCTTTGCCTCGACACCAGAGCGAAGAAATGAAAATATAAATGTATAAGATATTTTTAATAATCTATTGAATTGTGTTTGATCAAATAAAGTTGTATAAACTTTACAGATTTTCCCTAATTACCTCTATTTACACGGATTATAAAGTGCTACATAGTCAGTATACAGTTCTAGGAAATTTAAAGACATCTTACTGCGTGACACACATTTTTAGGTTCACATGACTTCGCAGACATGACGTGACGTAGTAACGATTACAAGTAGGATATTCGGTCTTTAATTCAATGACTTTCTTTTATGTGGCCGAGTGACCTTGGATTTAATGCAGTAGTTTTGTCTGTATAGTATACTCGTACATACTAAATAGATAATACTATGTAGTTTTAGATTTTGATTTAGATCCTGGGAAACTAGTGTTAAAACATTTTATTCCCATTGAGATATTTTATTTCCTACTTTTTGCCCAATTTTGAAGGCATTGCGTGTTGAGTGGCGTGGATGTGCCTCATTACTAGGACAAAAAAAAAACATTTCTTCACCCGATTGTGTACCTGCGCCAAATCGGCGGAGAGTGGATAGCGGAATGTCTTGACACTCACGCTCCATTTGCCTACTCTACTAAACTACGGGATACAACGGAAAGCTGATTTTCTGTCTTAACACAAATATATTTTGTTATAAAATTGAACCTACAACCACAACCCACAACTATCAGTCACTTAGGGGACAATTCAAAACATATATAAATTGTATATCTTCCTAAGAATCGTCTTCAAAGTGCCTTTCAAATGATACCTTCGACGACTCGTTTCGCTTTGGCAGCCGTAGACAAAATATTTATTTAGTCAAATGCGTAAAGGGGGGCCTTTTCAGATATTGTTTTTGCATACATAATAGCTTACTTTATTAAATCTGTATTTTGGCTTCTACCTTCTTTACAAATTACAAGAAATATATATATTGTGAACTGAATGTATCGCGCAAATAGTAGGGAGAAAGGTAAGTAAAAAAAACCTAGTAGTAAGTTCCGTTCACGATGATCCGCATAATTTTTTAGACATTGCGTATTGAATTTAACACCGCGATTTATATTGTTGTCACAAGGAGCGTCGTGCTTACAGCAGACGGTCTCTAAGATATTGAATCCTAAATGAACCATTCAAACATTAAGTAAAATAAGTACATAAGCAAATGGCCTTACAATTTTCTTTAAACGTTAGAAACACTGATCAGCCCCAATTTATTTGAGTATAATGACACATTTTCCACAAAAGGATAGAATGTTATAATAGACGCTGTCATGAATGTGGGAAAAATCGCGAGACGTAGACGAGCCTAGAATATATAATGAGGGTAAAGACAACCCTCTTGTAGCACACCACGTTGACAATATCATTTCTTAAGCATATAATAATAGCATTTAAGTATAATATTCTACAATTTTGATATCACCATATTCTATAACGCGTGAAACTGGAAAGTTTGGGTTTCGGTTGTTTGTTCAATTCTCTTTCAATTATATTTAAAAAACTGTTCAAGTGCGAGTCGGACTCGCCTACATAGAATTCCGTACTAATGTCATAATTGTAGAGAGCGGGAGATTGAATAACTTAATTTTACAGGCACTTTTATTGGTGAAATACACTACAAATATAAATTTGTAATGTTTTGTTTCGTAGCGTATCTACCTAAAAATTTCCATTAAGTTTTCACTTTTACACTCTATAGTTTTTGATTACGCGGTATTCATATAAAATGACAGAAAAAATATTTTGACAAATGCACTGACATATTGACAGACAGACAGACTAGAAAATGTTAATGGAACATTTTGTAGTCCGTCTGTATTATAATATCCATTAATATCGTACGTAAACTCGTATACTCGTACATAATATAAGTATTCCGTATTTTTTCAGGTACAGAACCCTAAAAAGGAACTTAACGCCGCGTAGGCGGACTGAATTGAAATATAGCATATAGAAAACGTAAAGAATACATATAATATAGAGAAGCACCAAGAATAACGATAAAAAACCAGACTAAATTTATATATATATATATATTCCGACATTTTTGAAGTTCAATAAAACTTTTCCGTTAATTCTCAACTCAGAAAAGGATTTAGTTAAACGCGTAGAGGACATTAAGCCTAATTAATGATAATTTTATTTCAAATGCAAATGTCGCTTAAGTAGAGGTCAGTGATAATTAAGCTATTGCTAGAGAGCGTACCACTGATTTAGAATTACAAATTTTATGGCAAGCATAACTTTGAACTTGCAAAAACTAATAGTCACTTTGGCCTTTAAAAGCTTAGGACCCAAACGTCGAAGTTCACATATAAATAAAGATAAAATATAAATGTTACTGAATACGTATAGACTGTATAGACACACTGCGGTTTAGGACGTTGTATTTTATTGGTAGCAGCTTCACGTTTTTTACCGCAAAGCATAGTAGCCAACAGGAAGATAAAGAATCCGTTCCCCGAATTCCCCGACAAAGAATCGAGCCCGGTAATCATCAGATTTATAGACAATTGTGCCACGACAGCCACACAAATACGTGCCAAATTAATAAATAAATAAACATACCTCCATTTCATCTACAAAATATTAAATGACAGACTACTTTCCAACGTTTGCACCATACACTGTAGAAGAAGTTTTAATCCGGCGTCAACATTGTACTGATTATTTCGAGAGCACCGTGAAATGTACATAACGATACTTTGACTGCTTTACTCGCTTACTTCAGTATATGACACTACTTTTTGAATATGAATTTGTGTGAATGTGGACGTGCCGCAGTGTTACAGTGATTGTAAAGGTTGATTGATTGTGAATGTTTAGATTTCAATTATTTTCATTTCTCTGGTAAATGCCACGTTGAGTTTTGCCAGGCAATATATGTACTATAATGTCTCAAAAAGTACGGTGTCGGTGTCTGAACACCAGGTTCCCTTTGTTTACTTCATAAAATACAATATTTACCAGCGCAGCGTTTAGTTCCGCCACTCGACACGAAATATCCCGAAAATTGAACAGTGTATCGAAAACGGAGCGTCTATCACTAGGTTTTTTTGCCTATCCTGCTATGCGAGAAAAAAACGTGAAAATGAACCATAGGTTTTAAATAAAAACAAATATTTACAAACAAAAAGTCTCGAGCAACACCATAAAATTCGATTAAGCTGTTCCACGCCAAAACAGCGCTATGAAGTTGGTAACATTTTAATACTTTCATTATGCGAAAAACTTCGCCTTCCAAAACATTATATCGGCGGAAAGTTGCGTGCAAGATATCAAATTTATAACACAACTTTGCCCTACGGTCTAGACTTACTGATCTTTAGTAATATGCTTGTTGATAGACTTGTTGCGGCTTTCTAGTTATAGATATTTTTAATTTCACGCACAAAGTAGGGTAAACAGGGGAAACCTGCGAAATAGTGTAAAGACGTTTTATGCCCATCAGGACTTCCGTTTACCACTTTTGGTCTAATTCTCGAGGGACTGCCAGTACATTGGCTGAAATCCTGCTAATTGTGCTGTACCAAGAATCAGTGACCAGAGCGAGGAAATGATAACATTAAATATTTCATTGCTCCGAATGGGAACCGAATCTACGACAGGTCAGTGATAATTAGGCTATTGCTAGAAAGCGTACCGATGATTTTTCTCTTATTGCTCCCCTACACTCCTTAAGGAACCTACTAACCCAATTTCAGCATTCTACTCCGTATAGATTCGGCTGTGCATTATCAGTCCCTGAATAAATAGAGATTTTTGGTTGGTTAGTCTGATGAGAAATTATTTCTACTAATAAGTAGAAATAATTTCATGCATAAAATCCAAAGCAACGTTTAGTCTTGTTACTACAGCAAGAGAGTGGAATTAAATAATACTCTAAATAGGTATTGATCCCACGACCGACGCGTTTAAAGTGGGACACTATGCCGGTGCACCACTACGGATTCTAAATGGGCATATTTATACATGGTTAATATTGAATTCAGTAGTATTGCTAATAACATTTCGTTGTTCATTATTCAAAAGTAAAAAAGTTGACCGTTTACTGCTAACTCAGTAAGCTCTCCAATAAAAAGTTTTCCACAAAGCTCATAACAATTTACAGCTACTTCCTAAAGCTTGAGAACATCGTGACGCAGCGGCACCAGCGTGAGACTGTAAACGTGACGTTTGTGGATTCGATACCCAATCGGGGGAATAAAATATTCAACATTTTTATTTCTTCGCTCACAAGGCAAAGCGCTGCATTGACCTTCGCCACCCAATCTCTGCATCAAGAATTATTCGGAAAGTGGTAAACGGAAGTTTCTTGATATGAACGGAGTGTCCTGACATTAGGTCCCCAGGTTCCCTCTGTTTACCCTACTTTGTGCGTGAAATTAAAAATATCTATAACTAGAAAGCCGCAACAAGTCTATCAACAAGCATATTACTAAAGATCAGTAAGTCTAGACCGTAGGACAAAGTAGTGTTATAAATTTGATATCTTGCACGCAACTTTCCGCCGATATAATGTTTCGGAAGGCGAAGTTTTTCGCATAATGAAAGTATTAAAATGTTACCAACTTCATAGCGCTATTTTGGCGTGGAACAGCTTAATCGAATTTTATGGTGTTGTTCGAGACTTTTTGTTTGTAAATATTTGTTTTATTTAAAAGATATGGTTCATTTTCATGCTGTTTTCTAGCATAGCAGAGTAGGAAGAAACAATCTAGTAGAAGACGCTCCTTTCCCGATGTACTGCCCAATTTCCGGGATATAGAGTCTTGAATGGCGGAACTCAACGCCACGCCGGTAAATATTCTATTATAAGAGTTAATAAAATATTTACTTAGCACAGTAGGTAAAGGAAATCTGGTGTACAAACAGAGCTCCTAGACCGTAATTTTCGATACACTATGTATTGACTGATAAAACTCAACGCAGCGTTACGTCTACCAGCAGCTGGGACATGCTTGAAATGAGAAATGCAACTTGAACATAAACATTTCCCGACTGGGGACCGAATCCGCAATCGTGGCGTTAACAAACTCTATACCACGACGACTACCAGACAAATTCATATTCAGAAACTGGTGTCATATACTAAAGTAAACGACTAAAACAGTCAAAGTATCATTATTTACGTTTCGCGGTGCTCTCAAAATAATCAGCCTCTCGACCGTACAATGTTGACGCCGGATTAAAACTTCTACAGTGTATGGAGCAATAGTGGAAACGTTTGCTGAACAGTCTGTCATTTAATATTTTATAGATAAAATGGAAATATGTTTATTTATATTTATGTCTGTGAGGCTGTTGTGGCGTAACTGAATGTAAATGTGGTGATTGTGGGTTTGTTTCTCGGCTCTGGAAATTGGAGAACTTAATGTTAACACTTTGTTCCCTGCTTTTCTTCACGATTCAAAAGAAAAGTATCAGCCATAGGAACGAAGTGTTAACATTAAGTTCTCATTGGCTACCCTGATATGCGGGAAAAAAGTGAAACTGCCATCTATAAAATCCAACGACTTAAAACTGCAATGTGTATATACGATCTATTCAACAATCCACAGGTGTGAAGTTTTAAAAAAAAACGACAAAAGACAAAGATAAAAGATATCTATCGATAAAGTTCATACAGTCTAGGCGCGAGCAACAGTCGAGTAGACAGTCGTAATCAGCCTCGACCGTACAATGCTGTCGCCGGATTAAAAACTTTCACTAGATAGCGTATGGTGCAAGATTTTGTGTATAAAATAGATAAATTTAATTATTTTGTATTTTTTTTATCAGCTTCACGCTCTATCCCCATATATTGGAGGGATTGCAGAGAGAACCTACGTCTAGGTGTAGCTGGTGGCATAAAGATGTGACCATAAACGCGATGGTTGTGGGTTCGATTTCCACTCGAGCAAATGAACACACTAGGTTCACTAAGAAAAGAAACACTCAGTTGTCAGGTTCCCTCTGCCTACCCTGCTAAGTACGCAATACAGCGTGAAGCTGAAAAAGTTGTAAACATGTTTCAAGCAAATTATGAGCTGAAACGTTAATTATAAATAAAAATATTACTAATAGATATATCTAAATTTGATTTATTTTTACCTAATTCTAATTAAATATAAGTTCAGTCAACCACTTAACACATTTCTCCTCACCTACTTTACAAGAGACGAAGTGAACAGCTTTTACATTTTATCTTATAGAAAAGTAGAAAAAGAAATTGAACGCTAAGTTTTCTACTTCAAACTCAGTTTTATACTTCAAACTCAGTTTTCTACTTCTTAACATCGCATATTCAATGGCGGAACTAAACGCCGCGCATTTCTTACAAATGAGAATAATACTATATTATAATAATGTATCCTTATAATATCCATGGCAATCATAAGTTAACAGAGACCCGACACAGCCATAATAAACTGTGGGCTGACTTTAATTAAAAAAATACATAGAAAACAGCCGGGCGACCTTTTAGAATCTGTCGATCCGAACGCCGCAAATAATAAGTTCTTTGAATGCATATTATTTTTTCTTATTATTTACGTTCTACTAATTTTAGATTTTAAATAGTTTTTAGTTCTGAGTGTTCGTTCTGTGTTTTTTTGATAAATTAACATAATGAACGCTTTATCTTTTCCTATTTATTACCGGTAGTCGCGCAATGTGTAAAATTCTGTCTTTTCGTTCCCTATAGATATATAATTTCATGAAATCCTTTTATACTAATTTTCTACACTCCTTAATCTTTTAACAAAAAAAATCTGGCTTCACGTTTATTCTCGCATAGCAGAATAGGCAAAGGCAGCCTAGTATTAAAACTCTCCGTTCCCCAACTTCCGCTAAGTTATCGAGACAAAGTATGTGGAATGGTGGTTCCCCCGAAAGAAGCTTGAACTCACAACTTCCGTGTTCAAAGACAGACACTGTGTCAGTGCGTCACAATACAAAACCAAATACATTAAGCAAAAACAAAATAAAAAAATCTCCAATCCATAATTCAACTTCTAGGTCGTCCCATTCAACAACCATAAAGCAAAACAGCGGTACAAAATATAAATTTTAATTCTACTAATAGTCACCAATCGTTGCGTATAAACGGGCCTTCCATTGTTCAAGTAGTGAGATATTTTTAATTAAGAAAATCGGACAGTGTCAATGGGATTGTGTAGGGGGGAGAGAGGAGTCAATGTTCCCCTTTGTCTATCTCTGCGTACATTAAAGAAATGATTCAGCCTTTAATTGTGATATTGCCTTTTAGATGATTAAGAATTTTAGTAGACTTTGCATTAGTTACAGACAATGCTGTTTTGTTTTTGTTTCAGAGTAAAGTTTGTTTGTTTTTTGGGTTTACGTCGTATATAGCAGGATAGGCAGAGGGAAGCTAGTACTCCCCCGAGTCCAAATCGAACCTACAACCGCCACCACCGCTGACTCGCGACAGTCTCTTTATTTTGCTTTAAATTTTGATGAGGATTTTATTTACATGCCCTAACATAATTTTACTATGTAAAATACTGTTTAACGTGACTCTACAAAGTTAGCTATAATATTCAAATATAAAAACTTATGTAATAAAACAAATTTGTACGTGCTTCAAAATGATTATTTGAGGCCGGTCGTGGCGCAGCGGCACGAGGTGTGACTGCAAAACCGACTGGTTGTGGGTTCGATCCCCACTCGCGGAGATGAAATATTTACTTAAATTTATATTTCCATTTCTTCGCTCTGGTGTCGAGGTTAAGCGCGGCGTTGAGTTCTGCCACTCAACACGCAATGCCTCCAGAACTCGGCAGAAAGTGGGGAACGGAGTGTCTTAACACTAGGTTCCCTCTGCCTACCCTGCTGTGTGCGGGATATAGCGTGAAGCTAATTTAATTTTAATTTAATTTTTTCAAAATGATTTTTCTAAAATATTCATTTATTTTTGTTTACAAAAAATTACAACATTAATATCAACGAGAAACTGACTGGCATATCAGACTGAATTCAGTGACTGTAGGTTCAAATCTTTTTAAGAAATAAATTACGTTTATAAGTATATAATGCATAACTTTGGCATGAAGGTAGGTTACGGAGTGTTGGAGAGCACAAAATTGAGTGACAAATGAACATTAAATCATCTCAGCATTTAACATAATTTCTCACTATCCCTCTATAAAAAAATCAAACTCCGTGTCACAGCACAGGCGTTAAATTGGAAAATTCCTGAACTGCCCCTCATTGATTCCAACAATGGAGAAGCCGTAATCTATTCATTAAAAACCGATTATTCCATACACGAGCTGGTACACTAATCCAAGTTAAGAGGCAAAATATTTTCAACCCCATTTCAACCCTTATTTTATAGCAATTAAGTACCATATTCCCTCGATTTATTATTAAATGAAAAATTGCATAAGGCCACGATATGCCACACCGCATTTCTGACACTAAGCGACGTTTCAATTTGCATTCTTGTTGCAACTTGCATTCATGTTATTAAAAACTGTTTCCATTCAAGTGTGATAGTTGATTGTATTGTCATACGCTGTGACGTCATAATGTCATGTGTCACAGATATGCTGTGTCGCGGATATATGCCCTTATTTTTATGTTTTTTTTTTCTACAAAGCTGGTTTCATTAACTAGATAAGAGTAATTTGAAGGGTTCCCTATATATACGAGTATATTTTATGTTATACTAGCGGACCCGCGCGGCTTCGCTTTTTAATATATTTATGAAATTATAGTCAGTTTTCAATAGGACTAGTAAAAAATATAAACCTAAATAATAATAATATTCGAAAAAGCGTATAAGTAGACACAAGTAAGGGAAATAAAATACTTAATATTAAAAAAATATCTCTAACTATTTAAAATTAACACAAAGTAATAACTAAACGTACCATAAGGATTTTTTTCACAATAGGAAAAATACCTAACTAATTAAAATAAAAAAAATAATAATAATACGTAACAAAAGCAATTTATTAAATAATAAAAACTACTAAAAAAACCAGACACATTATCAATATACAACGAAAGAAGAGAACCAAATAAAAATGTGATTTAATAATAAACAGCGAATAACCACATAAAAATTTACAGTAAATACAAATGGTCAATGTCATCTGCCAGTTCGGGTAGGTCATACCGTAAACAAGTCCCCGCACTGTGCGGCTCGTAGGCTAGGTCATTTTGAATCAGTGATATCTCCTAAAGTATTTATTATATTATAATAATATACAATAAAGTATAATTTCAATCTAAATGAAATGCCAAATGTGACTATTATATTTATTTTATTTACGGATGAATAACTTATTATAGAAAATATATTAACACTAAACCAATAAATTTCAATTAAATATATTAAAATTATTACTGTGGCTTAACCTTCTGATATAAATATATACCATAGAGAAGTTTTTTAAAGGAAAATATTTTTGTAGAACCTCGTTTTTTGTGTCTCATAAGGTTGAGTCAGCGCACGCCATGTAAGCGTTCATGAAGCACTTTACACGATTTTTTCTAAAATAACGAAATTTTTTGCTACTTTGCGACGGTTGTAATTAACATGTCAGACAATAAATTGCGTATCAAATAGAAGAAATATTAATATATATCGAGAATATAACAAATATGAGAAAAAAAGTTGCCTATGTTCATCCCAAGACCCTCAAGTACGTCTATATGAAATTTTCTCACAATCGGATCAGCGGTTTGGCCGTGATTGCGTCACAGACAGATGGAGTTCCTTTTGAATTCATTATGTAAGTATGAATACGTCCATTTTGAGGTAGATTATGAATATGTGACTATTTTTTAATACAATAATCTATATAAGCTATGTTTTGTACGTATTTAATATTTTTATTTTAAATAATATTTTTAAAAGATCGAAAAGAGTAGAGCCATTACTTATTTTTGTTTATTTATTTCTCCTCTTTGGAAGTCGACGCGCGAATTTGCTTTTGTATTGAAATTATATAACATACATATAATTATCATTCTCAATCTATTTCAAAGATAGCTAGGTAGCCAGACCAAACCTAGTGTTAAAACACTCCGATCTCCTCTTATCACCTAATTATCGAGACACTGTTTGTTGATCGGCGGAACTTAACGCCACACAAACTTAAATACAATAATATACCTTCTAACTATAGAAAACAAATAATATACCTACACATAGTTGCTCTCCCCATGATTATGCCACAGAATATCAATATAAGCCCCACCTGTTTACAATCAGCCCCATAACTCCCTTTCAGCGGTCAGTGACAATCAGTGGCTTATTGCGGCATACTGATGAGTGATTGTTGGCACGTGCTTTATTAGAAATGGCTGAGAGTTCAGAGTATATATTATGAAGAAAATATTAGTTATTGAAAGTTTATAAGTTTTTAATTTTGCTTCAATGGTATTGGGAATGTTAGAAAAATTTAAAATGTTGTTTTTTTTATTTATTTATTGTTTGGTAGAAGCTATCATTCTCTCCTTAGTTCTTAAGTTTGAATTTAAAAGAATACTTTTTGAATAAATAAAAAACGTTACTACTTATTCATTTTAATTTACATTTTATATATTTCTATAGTAACGTTAGATGATTTTTAGTAGATATTTTTTTAAGGTCACACATCAACAAAATACTCGGATAATCAGATTTGAACGAATTATCTTCAACGTTTATATGCTACTTAACCAATGTGACTTTTACAGTCAGTCAAATTTTATTTAAGGACTCACTTTATAAAAATAGTAATAAAAATTAAAAATAGAATAAAAAAAACTATTTAACATAACAATAGGTCCAAATCATTATTGTAGTACAGTGAACAGTCTAAAACACTACCACACAGCATTTACCAAGATAATCACAGCTCCTCGACTGCACTAGAGCTAGGGTAGCTGGGGCTGGGAGAGCCCTTCATGCAATAACAGAGGTGCCTCCGACTCCCCTTGTCATTTCATAAATCCATATTTTGATATTTGTTTCTGTTGATTTGTGGGTAAATAATGGTGATGTTGCTTTTAGTTAAAGTAAACATTTTTAACATTTTTTTTAATGTTATTCCACACTTAGGAAAGAAAAATACTAAGAAATCAGGAGGCACGTGTTCGAGTCCCGCTACGTTCAAATTTTTATACGTAAATATATTTTTTATTATTATTTAGCAATACTCTGTGTCCCGAGACATAGTAAGCAGAGGAAACCTAGAAATCTAGTGTTAAAATAATCCATTCCTTGTAAGACACTCCACTTTTTGCCGAATTCTGGAGGCATTACATGTTGAATGGTGGAACTTAACGCTGCGGCCCCAGAGTGAGGAGATGAAATTATTAAATATTTCATTTTCGGAATTCTTTTGTGGGACAATGCTTACGATTTTACAATAAGATCCCAAAAAACATCAGAGAATTTTCTATATCACGATTTAAAAAAGTTGTGAAAAACGTTTGTGTGTTAGAGGTTATTACCAAATTAATGATTTTATAAATGATAACACGCCTTTTGAATGAAATGCTCGCTCCAGTCTGTTCAAAAGGTATCATTGTCACAAATAATTAAATATTTATTTGTATTAAATTAATTAAAAAAAAAAGTTCCGCCTCGTTTTTTGCGTCTGTTATTCTCAGGTCCGAGGTATTCAATTTAGTGAACTGGTGGTAAATTAATTGACTTTCAAAAAATAAGACATATACATTCTCAATCTTTGATCACAATCTTTTTCCGACTGGTCTCGATTATCGACTAGGGTAACATGCGAAAAAAAATTTAAAGTGTTACAAGCACTATGTGATTCGATATAACTTCGATATAACTCACCTCTACTCGTGAGTGAAATTCAGTTCCAGTGAATCATTCTCAGGTAAGAACCACTAAAACAATCTTTTTTTTTATTGTGGTTTCTAAAATTAAAATAAAATATACCTCTAATAAGCTGATTAATGATAAAAATTCAACATTTCCAAGTTTATATTATTATACCTATAAATATTTAATTTACTTATACACACTATTTATTTTGTAATTTAAGGACAACTCTTCACCGCCATTTCTTATAACTTGAACAACATATAAACTCTAATGCGTCCAAAGCAGACAATTAAGCCACTAAATCGGGCAGTTACGACTACAGCCGTACTACAGCAACTTGCAACCTCGTAGTCCAAGTGTCGAGCTGTGGTTTATTAATGGATACTTGATAATAGTAATAAACCAGCTTTATTACGCTAAATATTTGATAACTAAATATAAAATATATGAAAT
Source organism: Heliconius hermathena (assembly GCA_013403705.1). Lineage (NCBI taxonomy): Eukaryota > Metazoa > Arthropoda > Insecta > Lepidoptera > Nymphalidae > Heliconius > Heliconius hermathena. The sequence continues at coordinate 297,957 of JAAIXJ010000127.1, forward strand.
AAGAGGCCGTTGTGGCGTAGAGGCAAAAGTGTGCGACTGTAAGCGCGAGAGTTCGATTTCAACTTGGGGGAATGAAATAAATATTTTTTATTTTTTCACTCTAACAAGACGTAGCTTAAAAAAATAAATAAACATATTTTCGTTCAGCTTCACGTTTTTTCTTACATAACAGGAAAGACAGTGGGAACCTAATGATAAAACACTCCGTTCCCCACTTTCCGCTCAATTTTTGGTATATGGCGCTCTTATTGGCAAAACTCTACACATTGCTATGTTACCAGAACGAAAAAAAGAGAATAATTCAATTCCTCCGAGTACGAATGGAACCCACAACCTTCCAGTTCACAGTTAGTCTGTACTATTGTACAACGATGTTCTTAACATAATCTATAGTATATATTTGTACCACAACCATTTATTCACAAGCGTTCAAACTACATCTGGCCTCTAAGTCAGTTAAGTTAGGCAGTTATAGTATTACACGTCCTTGAGGGGCAGTTTGATAGTAACTAGGAATTTAGTGCGGTTTAACTTGTTGCATATTGAAATATCATACTATATAAATTTCTATTTATAAAAATCTAAACTAATTTTATAAATAAAGTCCAGTCGTCGTGCAGTAGCACAAGAGCATGACTGTGAACGCGATAAGTTGTGGGTTCGATTCCTACTAAATACAATGAAATATTGAATATTTTCATTTCGCTGACATCAAAGCCAAGCGCGGAGTTGAGTTCCGCGACTCTATATGCAATGCCTCTAGAATTATGTAGAAAGGGAGAGATAGAAGTATTTTACTGAGAATAGAGTATCTTAACACTAGGTGCTATGTTCAGGATACAAGGTAAAGCTAAGTAAAATATCGAGTTGAAAAACTTGATTGGCTAAAAAATTGTTCTTATGTTTATGATTTATTTATAATAGTTTTTATGATTTATTAGTTCACATTAACATTTTCCATATATTCAACTGTCCTGCGGCCAAAGTTACTTCTGATACTTAAATAGAATGTATCATATGTGATACAAAACATTTTTTTTCAATTTCACGAAAAATATGAGTTTTCTTTATCTCCCACGATAATTATCACTATCATCCAAGATATTTTGCATCGTTGTGGCCCGTTGGCATAAGCTGCACTGTAAGCGCGACGGTTATGGGATCTATCCCGATTCACTTGAAGGAAATGTTTAATATTTTCATTTCCTCGCTATAATAACAGTGCAATGCTAGACAGTAAGCTCCGCCCTTCAACGCAATGCCTCGAAAAATTGGGCGGAAGGTGCAAACGGAATGACTTAACATTAGGTTCCCTCTGCCTATTTTGCTATACGCGGGACGGGACAGCATGAAGCGTAAAAAATCTATCTAATACATTTAATGGCGAAAATTGATAAGCATTGTCTTAACACTAGACTCTACCATCCCATATGTGAGCTGCAGCTTAGTTTCACTTAAAAAATATATGCAAAAACTTTATAATAGCTTCCCAGCTGCTAAGTATTATCTTTCACATAGTACTTAGAAGCTAGGTTTAAAATAAAATAAGAAAAAAGAGGCGAAACCATAAAGCCTAATCCGGAAAAGAGCGCTCTTCTTCTACTCAAGAAGTTAAAAAGTTGTTAAATCTTAAACTTTATGTAAAGCACTGGGCTTGAATTAAAAATATACTTAAAGTACGTAGAAGCTTGACCAACTTTACAGAATACAGTGGAATAAAGTTCACCAGGCTTCTAATATCTATGAAATTGTCTTTGTGTACTCTATATTTTTCACTACATACAACTTACAGCATGTTAGAAAAAGGAACCTTATATCCAGACATTCCATTCTCTATATTCAATTTAAGATAAAGACATTGCAAATTTAGTGACGTAACTAAGCGCCGGATTATGTCTACTACACTAAAATTAATTTAAATTAACAACTAACTAAAAAATCAACAACTGTCACATTTACATTCGGCCTCGACAACTTGAGGAAATAATTATATATTTTTTTCACCAGGTAGAGACGCGTGGCGTTTCGCCAAAAATAATAAATTATCAATTTACACTGCTATGTGAGAAAGACTACAAACTAAATAACAGCCAAGTCTACCAACACAAATAATCTAACATATAATATACTAGCCAAGAATCGAGTAAATAAATCGAACTGGAGCCGACGAAGCAATAATTGTGAATCAAAGGGGAGCAATATGTCCAAAATAAGTGGCACCGCGGCTATAACGACGATCGTTTAACTTTGATTGGTCGCCGCCCACTGAAACACACAATTTTTCAACTTCCTGCGCAAAAATCTAAATGATTTATGGACATACGTACGTATGTATTTATATGTCTATGGGATGAATGATTTGTATGGATTGTCTTTTTTCGGGGGTTAGATAGGATTGATTATTTTTGTTGCCTTTTAGCTTTTAGTTATATGCCGCGTAGGCAGAGGGAACCTAGTGTTAGAGAACACCGTTTTCCATTTTTTCGATTAGCTTTCGCGATATTACGTTTTAAGTAGCCGAACCCCATACCACTGTATGGCTACTCAACATGCAATATCGCAAAAATTTACTTCTTACCAAACAAAAGGGAAAGAAAATTACTCATTTCCCTGAGAGAATCGAACCTACTACCACCACCACCTGAACCTTTACTTTGATAACGTTTCCATAATCTTAAAACTGTAGCTCACACTTCCGAGTTTATACAGTGAAACGGTTAAAAAAATGTATTTTTAGTGTAAATGCATATATGCGGAAAGATAAACAAAAATTTGGTAAAACTTTAAAATGACACATTGTTTATCGCGTTTCCGCAAATAAAGAAAAATAAAAACTCGTGTAAAAGTTTTAACATGTATAACCGCAAGTGCGGTGCAGTTATAGACAGACAGTGAACATAGACGGGCGATGTTTTTATTTTTTTAGCTTCACCTAGGCTCAGGAATATTCCTTGTTGAGTGCGAAACTCAACGCCGTAGTTTGTTTACCAGAGCGAGGAAATGCTAAGAAATTATTAGATGTATTTTTTATTTTCAGGCTAGTCGTGGCCCAGGAGCATAAGCGAGTGACTATAAATACAATACGTTGTGCGTTCGACTCCTACTTGAGGAAATTGCTTTATTTTATATTTCTTCGCTCTAGTAACGAGGCACAGCGCGGCGTTGAGTTACGTTATTCAACACATTGTCTGCAGAATTAGGCAGAAAGTAGGGACCGGAAGTATCTTAATGGGAATATCCTTATATTAGGTTCTGCTATGTGCAGGTTACAGCATGAGTTAAAATAAAATACTATGAAATAGATAGCAATAAACACATCAGCACTTACTTCTAATTGCACCAAATATTAAGAGCTGGAAAATAGGAGCGAAAAACTTACCTGAAACAAAAACAAAACTTTAATAAATAGAGACATTACTTAGTTATAATAATAAATGAGCCAAACAAAAATTAGAAAATTAACACGTAAATCTGTACTTCTTGCTTCGTCGTTAATGCGTCGAAGATTTTTATAATGTTATTTTTGTTGTTTTTACTTTTTGTTGCAGCTTCAGGCGTTATCCTACATAGTAAGGTTTGCAGGAGAAATATAGAGTTAACACACTCCATTCCACGCACTACCCAATTTTCAACATATTACGTGTTGAGGCACGGAACAGTACACCACAACAATTTTATAGAGAATTTCTAAATATATTTTCATTTATTATTTCATTAAAATTTTACTCAAATTCCTAATTAAATTTACATTCGAAACACTTTTCATATAACTAATTCCATCGTTCAAAAAACCGCCCTTTAAACGCTCTTCAGATAGTCTCCCCACAATTTCAAATAGCAGCGTTAAATAACCGCCCGTCTACCGACACCACCCGCATCGTTTGTCACACTCGCAATTAAAGCGGCTGAGTGGCGGATTGTCGCGGAGAAATGTTTTGTTACCAACCCTTACAGTGATACTGTATTGCCTGAGGTGCTATGGAGTTTCAGATTTCATGCTTCTATACGTTGGAGAGCGAACTGGATCATGCTAACTCAGCATAGTTTCTGAATTTATGGCTATGATGTAGTCATATGAGTGATGTATCACTGTGTTTTATTGGTTTTTATAGGGTCCTATATTATAAGTATCTGAGAAAAAATGTAAACTAGGGCTACAAAATAATGTTGTCGCAATAGCGTTGTGTGACAGCGTCTGACTGTAAGTAAGATGTTGTGGATTCGATTCCAATCAGAGGAAATAAATTTAAATAATCATCATCGTATTGAGCTTGACACCGCTTGTTTATCTATTAGAGAGAAAAAAAACATTTCCTTGTTTTGATAGATAAAGCGCGGTGTTAAGCTCAACATACTTTGGATAGTGTTTTAATTCTGCTATATGCGGAAAAAATGTAAAGCTGATGTAAATTGAGGCGTAATTGCACATACATAGATGCATAAGCTCTCATTATATAATAGTATCCTAAATTATCCTACACTACCTATAAAAGTAGCAAAACTAGCTCTTATAATTTTTAATAGTTTTTTACATTATTTTAAAGTCCACAATTAAAAATCGTATAAAAAAAATTACGCCCTCTTTAATTTTACATTGCATGGACGGCATACAAGAAGCACAAGCTCAAATCTTGCTACGTTTCATTTTTAGTACGTTTTCTAAAAAAAATATTTTTGTTATCATTTACAGATATGTGAGGTCATTCTTGGCGCACTAGTGTGCGACGTGATAGGTTGTGAGTTCGATTCCTACTCGAGGAAATGAAAATATTAAATATTTCATTTTTATTTAACCGTTCTGGTAACGAAGCAAACCAAGACGTTGAGTTCTGCCACTCTACATGCATAGCCTCCAGAACAAAAATTCAGCAAAAAGTTGGGAACAGAAGTATCCTAATGAAAACAGAATGAAATAACACTAGGTTCCACGTTCCCTCTGCCTATTCTACAATGTGCCCAAAACAGTGCGAAGCTATAAAAAATATGTGAAAATTTTGATTTCATTTTGAAACACCCACAAACATACCGCTGCCACTAGTAGTCCCAAATTAACGAATAATAAATCACATTACATTTTAACCCAATTATTCACCATAAATGATTTTGAACACCCAACTATATTCAAATTAATATTCCCTGATGTATCAATATGAACGGTGTGCAAAGTAATTTATAATTTTAACAAAATATCGTAAGATATATTTCATATTGGGCAGTTCGTGGAGAACGGAGTGTTTTAACACTAAGTTACCTCAGTCTTTCCTGTTATATGCGGGATATAGTGTGAAGTTGTTAAATTTAACTGATTATATGAAACAATAAAATAGTGAAATCAGCTTCACGCTCAAAAAATCGGAGGCAAGTCGGGAACAGAGTGTCTTAACTCGCTTATCTCGCAACCTCTGTTATCGAAATACAGTGTGAAACTGAAAAATAACTATAATATTAAAGGGTAGTTAACTAGTGTTAAGACACTTCGATCCCCAAGTTCCACGCAATTTATAAAACATTACATATTGCCTAGCGCAACTGAACGCCGCCATTCCTCTTTCCACACACTCCGTTACCGACTTTCCACCCTGCACTATACTTCCACAAACAATAAACAACGAGAGATGATTACAGCCTCACAAATAAGTCATCCCATTAAAGCCAACATAAAAAAAACAACAGAAAATAAATGAACGGAAGAAATAGGAAAATTTTCCGTTGGCTTACAACAATAGTACTAAATGATACATTATTCAAGATTAAAAACTAGTAATTTTAATCAAGCAACGATTACGCTACAAGGGGCAAGAGCAATCTGTGGGACCCTCGCCTTTGTAACTTAAGGGATACTCATTTTGTGTTAATTTATGAACACCCTATATATTAAGTGAATGCGAGCTGCATACAAAAAAGCATTTATTATTTATCGTCTTTTTCATCTTTTATGGTTGTTTTGGTGAGAGTGAAATATCATTATGGTTTAGTAATTTTAAACTAAGACTGTGGTTTCAATACCATGAAGATTTTTTTTATATGATGAACCTTTTTTGATCTTTTACGGAGAACGCTCTATGTCATATAATATAACAGGGTAGACAAATGGGACTTAGTTTTAAGACTTCGCTTTTCCAACGTACCACCTAATGTTCGAGACATTATGAATCCAACACTGAGCTTCATCTTATTATTTTGTACAGCCAAGACATTGACATATTTGATTCCTGAGTGAAAATTAAACATCAATAAGATTTAACGAGGCAAAACTATCAATAGTATTTCTCATAGTTTCAAGCTTTATCCCACACACAACAGGTTAGGCAGAGGGTACCTGAAAATCTAATGTTACGACACTCCACATTACATTAAGACACTTCCGTTTCCCGCTTTCCACAGAATTCTGGAAGATGTACATGTTGAAAAGCGAAACTCAACGCTGCGCATTGCCTCGTTACGCGTAGAATGAGGAAATAAAAATATTAAATATTTCATTTTCTCAGAGGAAGTTCCTCGGAGTTACCCTTAAAAACAGAATACATAAAAACTTAATAAGAGATAGCTTTGAAGTTGCATCTATAACTGACAAATCATCAGAATCAAGGCACAGATATTACGGACAGCGCACACGTTATAAGAAAATCCAGGGATCATGTAGTACAAAAGTGCCTTCCCATGGCTATTGACAAAAGGAGTAGGGGCAGTCTTCACACTACCTGGTTGACATGTGTCCAAAAGGACAAGAAGACATTGGGTCTTAAGACTATGTATATAGGTCAACGAAATACTCTGTGTCATATGATAAGGAAAGTTGACATTGTATAACGGGACAAGGCGTGGGCAAAGATGATTTAATTTTCTCGAGTAGGAATCGAAGCCACAACCTCTCGTTTACGCTTACAAAAGAGAATTGGCAAAAGAGAATTGTTTTATACGGGAGTAAGGTCACGTACATAGTATAAGAGCTCTCTGAGAGCAATCATGAAAAGTATAATCATATTTAAAAAGGTAGAGTTCAACTGTGACCTCTTTGTACTTGCAGTACGAGTTATCTTGAGCCCTTAGAAGGTGTCATGTGTCATACACAATCTTCATTATTTCCATTTTTAATCTTCTTCCTTAATTTCATTTTATAAAGCAAACTAAGTTCACATATATCTATAAATATTTTACCTTTTACCAACAGAATGTTTCATAAAAGTTGCTCAAAATATGAAGTAAAAATTAACTCCATGTTGGCGTTACTCCAGATACACGATACACTGACTGAATAACTTGAAATTGTGTTTACCAAAGATAAATAATATTAATTATTAGTACACTTCTTCATATTGAAGTTTAAATTGGGTTGCATTTACGAGTATCACTGCTTCATGATAATTGTGGATTCATTTCCCCTTTGGAAAATGGAAATTGATATTTTTTGGTTTGGTTTTCCTGATCTTATAAGAACGAACGAAGGAACAAAGGAACGGACACACATACACTTATAAATTCATACACACATATATGTGCTAAAAATAAAACCCTCTTTTTGGCCTTTGTCACAGTCGGGTATAAAGCCCAACTCAGAGATCAAACCCACAATCTTAGCGTTTACAGTCACCTTTTTATTTTTCAAGCATAACTTTTTTTAAATAAAAAATCCGAGATCGGTACCAGACTATTCTGAGATGGGCACTGACTACTCTGCATCTCCCATCCCATTCCTACACCTATAGTTGTCCCACTACGATACGATGACTCATCAAACCATCTTATTGAGCAAGATTTAAGCGACTTAGAAGTAACGGCTGCAAATGACCGTCTACCATTTCTCTATATTTACCCTCCCGTTGCGCCTGCCGGCTGCATTGCAATGCTATTTATTTCTATTTGTAAAATCCGATTTAAATCTTTTCCTTAGATTAGAAGTTTATTGGCTTTATCTGTCATGTAATTTGAGTATTAAACAGACCACTTGTGGCGTAAGGGTACAAACGTGCGACTATTAGTCCGATAGGTTGTGGGTTCGATTTCCACTGGCGGGAAAATAATATTTAAGATTTTCAATTCCTCGCTCTTGTAACAAACAACGAGGCAAGGCGCCGCGTTGTTCCGCCATTTAGCACTAATACCTCCCGAAAGCCTTAATGAAAAACGATTGTGTTAACACTATGTTCCCAGATTTCAAGCTTCGGCCAAGTATTTTAACGATCGAGTCACAAAAGAATTCAAATCAAACCGTGTAAATGAGAGAATAGATTCTTTGGACACTAAGTTACCTTTGCCCAAGCAAATTTCAATTTAAGCGAATCTATACTTATAATAAATCTGTAGAAAAGTCGTTTCTGTACATTGAAAATATTTAAAAAAAATTTGCCAGGGTGTTAAAGGATAATTAACAGAATCCATTTCCAACATTTTTGGAATTTTTGTCTGTTTGTCTGTTTATCTGTTTGTCTGTTTATGTAAACACGTATCACGTAAAAAGTACACAAAGTACAGTACAGTAAGCAACTTTTATACATAAAAATTACAAATAAATCAAAGTAGCTTTTAGTGTTTATTTCATTGTAATCGCTTCACTCTATCAAAAGATATAAGTATTTAAGTTTTCAAGAAGTTAATATTTGAGATATTAAAAAATCGATACAAGTAACGCTATCTATTGACAAAAATAGTAGGTACTAATCTTGATACTACTCTTTCATACACGTAACGCTATCACTAATTGCGATGGGATCTTAAATAGATGGCGATGTGCATAAAAAACATATAGTTTGGAAAGGTTACCGCTACACTCTATCAAAAAATAATGTACTTAAAGTTTTAAAGATATTTGAAAAAAAAGAAACATACGCAATGATATCTATTGATTACACATGATAATGAATGTTGATAACGCATAAAACATATTGTTGAGTTATTATTTGCTAAACGTTAATTACGTCATGTAAGTGTAATCTATTCTTATAATAAATTTAACATAAACATAGTATTTTTCTAACAATGTTCGAATGGTTACAGTTCAATTGTAAGTCCAATAGATGGCGCTGTGCATAAAACGTCGTTTTCTGAATTGCGCTGGCAAGATTCTGGGCAAAAGAATGACTTTAGAAACGTCTTATTTATTTGACTGTTGATAAATTTACGTATTTTTAAAGTACAATTGTTCATAGTACTAACTACAAAGTAAACTAAATTGAATTGTTGGTGAAGATTACCTTCGTAACAGTCTAGCTTAATTCGTAATTATTTAACACAGTGATAAAGAATGACTTAATATTCAAAGAAATATTTTGAATAGGTTCTTCAGTCCGTTCGTTCGTTTATGTTATTAATATTTTTTTAAGAAACGTATAAAAAAATAACTTTTGGGAGCAAACTCGTGCTTTCTACGTATATTCTGTATATCAATTATATATTTAACTAATAATATATGTTACTAATTTAAAAACTGTACAGGAGCTAATATAAGTTATTTTACAAATAATATCGTGAGTATTTATCCAAATCAATTAATTAATAATTAAGGCTGTTTGTAATATTTATAATTCTTAAATGAATAATCATGTAATTCAAGCGGGCAAAGCCGCGAGCAGGCCGCTAGTATTAAATAAGAGTAGCACAGCAAGGGTCATAAAGTCCACACAAAGTCAAGTAGTGAGTTGCAACTAGCTGTACTATGAAAAAAACCGGACAAGCACGAGTCAGGCTCGCCCACCGAGGGTTCCGAACAAAAATTGGAGGTCTCGTGCTTTTTCTGAAATTGAGGCTTTGCTCAGAAAGAGCACTGTAATCTGATACCTCACTTGAAATAGTGGCCTTAATATTAAATTAAAGGAGGTAATCCTTTTAAGGCTATTATTTTTTAGGATTTAACCCACAAATTTTCAGATTTTTTCCTAAAATAGTACTACCTGTAAATGCTAGCTACCAAACTTTAGAATTCTAAGTTAACCGGGAGTATCCTATTAATTTTTATTCCCTTTATAGTGTGCTATTTAAGACAGACAGACTGACGGACACCAAAGTGATCTTATAAGAGTTCCTTTTTTCCTTAAAAGATACGGAACCCTAAAAATCTATAAAAATTCATTGAAAATAACGAATTATAATATAGACTACTATAATGTACACAAAATAAAGAAAACATTTATTTCCCAACAATATAATGAAAGTAATTGATTGTTCAACTAACGGACTTGTTTACAACATACCTACTTGCTGTCGCTACTCGCTACTCGCCCACGACTGAATACAAACATACACTTACAATATATATATGCCTAATGCCTTCTTCCACTTCGAGGACAGTCGTGGCACAGAAGCACAAGCGTGCGACAGAGTGTGAGTTCAATATTGACTTAAGGAAATGAAATATTTAATATTTTCTTTTCCTCATTCTAGTAAAGAGGCAACACAACAGGCAATGTGAACACGTAACGCATCCAGAATGCGGCGCAAAATGGAGACTTCCGTTCCTCACTTTCGTAACACTACGTTCCTTAAAAAAAAGGCTTCTTCAACGCTTCGCTCACGTGGGCAAATAGTAGTTACTATGAATGGTATATAATACATAACACATTAAGCAAGTAAACTTCCTCGATAAATGGATTATACACACTATATCTCACTATATCTCTCAATACACATGTGTGTATACACAATACACATGTGTATCCAGGAGGAGAAAGAATCTTTGATCGCCCAGGGATGGGGAGGAGAAACAGGTTCGAAGGTGCTGACAATTCACGAGTCTCATGGTCTGACCAGCGCGAGCGTTATAGTGGTTAACACCAAATCTATTAGACTACAGCTGCATGTTAGCGTTTCGCACGCCGTCGTAGCAATATCTCGGCACACCTACACCTGCACGTACTATAGTGAAGGTAAAGATGACGCAGTCAAAATGTTAATTCGGAACACGACGGGAGCAACGACAAAACGCATTGTGGAATATAATTTAAAGATGGCTTTGAAAGATAGGAACGCAGCGGTCACCTCTTTCACCATAGCGGTCATGCCCTTACCCTAGTGCAAAATTCCTCACATCCAAATCAATTATTATAAAAGTTTAGCATGCACTTACAGTTATGTAATTAAATATATATTGTAATGTGTAAAATTGTTAAATATACATATATAAACACTCGCTTAACACCTTAGATCTAAATAAATTTTTGTAAAATAATGTAAAGTTAAAAATAACATCTTCTGATTATAGGTATTAATTGTATGTAAACAATAATGTAATTAATATATATGATGAGGAAATTAGATATGATAATAAAGTAAAAAAGGGTACGGACCAAGTGTCTGTAATGCTAAGTAATAATAATAAAAAAAATGGATTATCCGACACAAAAAGATATTTTCTATTTATATTAGTTCCTCAGATTAGCGCGTTCAACCAAACAAAGTGTACAGATATTATTATATTACCTTAGTTCTTGTTGATAAAGACAAAAAAAAATTCATCATTTTAAAAAGATGACTCTAAATTGTTTTTTTTTCTCATATCCTAAAAAAAATCAAAATTCTATAAATAACGACCCAAAATAAATGTTATACAAAATCTTGATATGCAAATAATTTCCATATTTGGAAAAGTTGAAAGTGAAAGAAAAATACTTTTTCCGATTTTTTCACACAAAAAAAGAGAAATGACAAATTTTTGCAAATACTCATTCAACTTGTGGTAAAAATTCGGTGAAATCAAATGCTATTGTAATTCTAAGCGAGGTAATTTCCACCTCTGTTGGAACATTTACATTTATATGAAAAGTCCCAATGCCTACTGAAATGTCTTTGAAATTTTGCTTTCAATATTTAAGAAATTTTCAAGATTCACGATGGATTCTACAAGCATGGCGTTAAGTTTCGCCATTCAATTGGGTTTGATTCGAAAAGGCCACTTAATATTTCGAAAATTAGACGGATTCGTGAAGCTAAAAAAACCGGCCAAAAAAAGAAGAAGAACGGAGAGGTAAAATTAAGAGATTTATTATTCATCTCGCTAATATCTCGTTAATTGCATAAAAGCTAACGTTGTCTATATTATGCTTGTTACATGTGTTTGTGTTCATCACATTTTTTGAAACCGTCGTGGCGTAGGAGCACAAACTTGCGGCTGTGAACGCGACGATTGTGGGTTCGATTTCTACTCGGTAAAATTAAAAATATAATATTTTCATTTCGTCGTCCTGATAACGCGCAAGATCAGCTAAGTGTTGAGTTCTGCCAATCAACATACAGTAGCTCGTGAACTCGGTGAAAAGTGAAGTAATAGAAGTGTCTCAATGGGAGCAGAGTGTCTTAACACTAAGTTTCCAGGTTCCCTCAACGTTAGCATTACAGGATACAGGTGAACAAAGAAAAAAATGGTATGTGTATTTTTCTGCTTTTTCTTGTAAAAAACGTATAGTTAAGCGTAAATAACAAGCTTAATATTGTGCGGGAAACAAAGGCTGTTACTTCTAGTTAACATCTGTTAGGGTTAAAGGTACTTTATATGGGCACATCTGAATATTACCGTATAAAAATACATATAAAAAACACTTTCTAGTGTAGTTAAGTATCTGGTTTTACGATATTTATAGATTCGATTCCACACGAAAGAATTGATTTATTGAACCTCATTGAACCTCATTACCAGAGTGAGGAAAATGAAAGCATTAAATATTTTATTCCCCCGAGGGGGAATCGAACTTATGTGCTTGCTCCCTTGTGCCCCTGTGTCACGACAGGCATGATGGTCATGATAATATATTATTATATTTGAATAAATTATCCCAAATTCATCTCAATAAAGTTGAAAAACAGCTAAGTACTTGTTAGAGAGTTGTGAATGTGAGTCTTTAGAAACGAAGTAATTCTGGCGGGTGCAACTTGTAGTACTTTTCAAGAACAAATATATGAAACACTTTGTACCTGACTCTTTTGTGGTGCAGCTTCCTTCTTATAAGGTGTCTTATCTCGTAGTAGTAATGTCTATAGTTTTTTTTTTAAATTTTTCCCTTTTTTGTTTCTGAGTTTACAGAAAGAAGCTCTTGTGAAGACACTCTGTTTTCCACTATTAAATAAAGGTTTTTCACGTTTATTCCGTAACAGGATAGACACAGGGGCCCTAGGTGTTAAGACACTCCATTTCTCACGAATTTTCGAGATACTGCATATTCAGTGGTGGAACTCAACGTCACCAGTTCGTCTACTGGAGCGAGAAAATAGAAATTAGAGAATTTAGTGCTTAAAGATACTCTGTTAAATACTGTTTTCCACTTTTATATAAAGCATACTAATACTGACTCAAACCTTGAGTCTCTGCAATACATACACCCAATGTCTCAAAAATCGAGGAGCAAGTGAGGAACGCAGTGTCATTACACTACTTTCGCTCTGCCGCGTTTGCGGGATGAACATGAAGCTAAAAAAATAAAACCATACCTCATACATCCCTTTAAAAACGCGACATCACAAAGAAAATATACATACATTATATAAAGCCACTGGTTTTATTATTAAAAAGCAAAATGCCCAGCATCCAATCTGTGTCCTGTCTTCTCATATACAGCCATTTTAAAACAGCCTGTATATCAGTCAGATAAGGACAATATATATTAAATACATCCTGTATATACAGGATAGGACAAAAGAGTTGACCCTTTGTGTTTATGCCCTAATGATGTTTTTGTCATCCATATTGTATATCCAATGTAAAATTCATAATTTCCATACATTCCTGTGGTGCCATATAAAAGGAAATAAATTCTTCGCTTTTGTTTGTTTAACAGAAAAGCTAATATTAAAAAGTATAATATATGTGAACAAAATATTTTATATCAGAAATCAAAGAGCAAAATGTGAGAAAAATAGAAATCTGAGTGTTTTAACATAAGATCCTCTCTGCCTACCGTGCTAGATTCGGATGATGTTTGGTCATAAATATATAGTATTCTTATAAAATTTAACTATTTATTTAAAAACTTTTTCAGAGTAAAAATCCAGCACTTATTGTTTATCCAGATCAAAAACATAAAATATTGAAAAAAATATGCATTCGCTTAAAACCAACCTCAACCAGGATTACTCAAGACTTTTCCTAAAGACCAATCTATGGCGCCTAATAGACTAAAGTCATTATACATTCCATACAAGCATAGAAAAATATGCTATTAACTTTGAATGACAATTAATTTCATCGGAAGGTTGTAAGGGTGGAAAAGGTTAAACATCCCCAAGCTTATTTAGGTTAACCTGCACGTGTGCTGGAGGGCCATTAAATAATATCCCATTTACATGGCACTACCCTTGGAGAGGGGTTGTAATTAGTTTTTTGTTTTGTTTTAAAATATTATTGGGATATACCTCTACATACTTGGTTATTAAACTTTCATAGCAAGAGGGTAGAATTCGGGCATAAGGTGTGGTACCATCTGTTTTATGAAATGCATCGAGTTTTTTTTGCCGCTCGATTGTATATGAGAATTAGGAGCGAAGTCTATCTCCTAATTGTTTTTATGTTCAAGCTGTACCTCTTACAAGGTAGGTAGGCAATCTGGTGTCCTGCAAATTGTGGAACCAACCAACCAGTTCCGGAACCAACCGTTCCACAATTTGCAGGACATTGCAAACTAAAAACATGGCGCTTACAGTGCGTCTTGAAAGCCTTTTCAGTTTAATTAGCGTTCTTTTGAATTTGAATTATCTTCAAGAATGATACGGCAGTCAGTATGTTTTCCATTTCCTGCCGATTAAGTAATACCGGCAAACGTAGAAAATAGATACACCTATGAATAGTTCCGCGCTTGCGCATTTTATTTTGGATATCTGGATTATTAGTAGAGATATTTTTGATTATCACAGCAGGGTAGGCAGGGGGAACCCGGGAACCTAGTGTTAAGACACTTGCTCCCATTAGGACACTTTCGTTCTCGACTTTCCGCTATATTCTGGAGGCTTTGCGTATTGAATGGCTGAACTCGACACCGCGCTTTACCTCGTTATTAGATCGAGGAAATGAAATTATTAGGTATCTCCTCGAGTAGGAATCGAACCCATAAAGTGTCACGTTTACAGTCAGTCTTGTGCCTATCCTCAACGATATAATAGAGATTTGTTTTAATCCAAAATACTGAAATCTAGTGTAAACCTAGTGTAAACCTAACGAGTATTCAATGGAAAAATGACACAGAGCGATGTTCTACTGAGTATAATACAATATAGATATTTGCAATATAAAGATATATGAATATTGGATATTTATTCGTCTATATTGTAATTATATAAAACATATATGCACATTTTATGTTGTATTACATTTTATGGTTGAGCCACTGCGTTAAGTTGCGTTAGTTTTAATATCTTACTTTCCGTCCATACGTCACGTTATATAGCATAGATGCACAAAAATGCTTTATATCAATGTCCTACTGTAAACGTGACAATTGTGGATTTTATTCTCACTGAATGAATTAATTTAATTTACTTAACCTTGTACTGTTGGTAACCTTCCCAATATTTTAAATTTGGCTGAAAAAATGTTGTGGTAACACTAACCACTAGGTTTTTTATCTACCCTCTTATAGCCCGAAGAAAAGCTTCCATATTAATCAAAGTAAGCATAAATAACAACCTATTGCTAAGCCTTAATCTTATCAATTTAAGATTATGCGTAAACCGTAACCGAAACCGTAAGTATTAAACGGGAAAACCGACACTGAGCGATGTGCTGGCTATAGAATACTATACTATACCAAGCTATAGAATACTATACGATACGATTGTGACAGAACAGCGCATTTCAATTTGGGGAAACCGCGAGTCTAAGAGACACCGGGATTAACGACACTCCGTATTGTGCCATCGTTAGTGTGGATATGGCTTTTTTTAATTATTAAAAAAAATAAAATGTCTGAATTTGTATGCATTATTATGTGACAGTTCTGAGTTCGATTATTGTCATTTATTATAGTGTTTATATGTATATGGTTATTTTTTTATTCGTTTCGCCGCTTAATTAGAACTAACCGTATTAATCTCAAGTTCAAAAGAAATACAAATTATTTTAAATTATTATGACGTCCATTATGGCGCAACATCTAACTGACAACACAACGATTGTGGGTTCATAACTCACTCGGGGCACGAATTGTTTTTAATTCCTCGTTTTGATAAATATACTTTCTAGACAATTGTCAGTGTATAGAGAACGGAGTGTTTTAACATTAGGTCCCCTCTGCTTATCCCGCTATAAGCGAGATACAGCGTGAAACTATATAAAAAATACGACACATCCCATCCACCTTTCGTGAATCACAATTTCTGTACACTCTTGATATGTTAATTCCTTCACTGAATAAATAATTCATTCGTTAAGACGTATCGCTCAGCGACATTGTTATTCTCCATTAAGTATTTTCAATTATTATTCTTAATACTTTCGTCTTAAAGTTGAAACTCCCGTGAAATTATGAAGCATTAACAGTAATGAAACAATGATTTATATCGTATCTAATATTACTACGATCTCGATATTCGTTAGCGAATGCGTATTAAACGTACAATGTTTCGTTTAATATTTATATATTTAAACTAGATGCCGTCCGCAACTTTGTTTGTGTGGACTTTAAAGGGAAAAATTCCGTTTTTTCCCGTTTCTGTAGGATTGTTGACAAATCGTCTATTTTGTTAGCTTCGTGCTGTATCGTATCCCACACATAGCAGGATAGGGAGAGGGAACCTGAGGATCTAGTGTTAAGACACTTTCTCAAGTTCTCTCAAGTGTCTTAATTTCCGATTCACGCCGCCGAATTCTGGAGGCATTACGTGGTGAGTGGTGGAACTCAATGACGCACTGTACCTCATTACCAGAGCGACAAAATGAAAATATTAAATATTTCATCTTTTCGAGTGGGAATCGAACCCAAACCTCTCGCTTTTACAGTCACACGCTTGCCCCTGCGCCACAATTTGTCTCCGTATCCGTTCTCCGTTGTCGTTTCCCTCTTGAATAAAATCCGTGAATGTCTAACGCAACCGAACCGTAGTAGAAACTCGTAAATGAATAATATTCGGCGAGACCGTCATGTTTTGTGCTGATACCGCAATTTGAAGGTAGTCTGATTTTAAATGGATTGTCTCTTAAAATTAATTTCAAAGATCCAAAATAAGATGAGGAAATATTAAATTTAATGGATTTGCTTATCATCTATTATCGCAGTGGCAGCTTAGTTGGACTCGTAAACTTCGGTAATGGTAATAAGTTCAATATCATACAATAGCTTTATCTCTATATATAATAAGATAGTAAAAATATTTTGTCTGTACATTTAGTAATTTTGACTGAAATGGATAGAGGGACACTTAAAAAGAATAATAGAAAGCAAAAATATTTTTTTTTAATTGTCTGTCTGTCTGTCGATATGTATGTCCACATTTTTCTCTGAAAGTACTGAACCGATTTACTTAAAAGTTTCACCAATTGCTTTATTTTAATTCAACTTAACTACTAAAATTTGCTTATATATCGCTCTCAACTCTAAGATCGATCTGAAGAGCGATCTTAAGATGCCGTTTTCATTCATACGTCATAATCTATGATATTGTTTTCTTTTTGTTTTTACTATGTTTGCTGATTCCGACGCTCACATTTAATAATATGTACCTATTTAAGATAAGTAACTTTGTATTTCTCTTTAAGTGAAATGTAATTTCTTTTGAGAAATAAATAAACTCTTTAACCACAATCTATGAACGAAACTGGCATTTCATTTATAAATACAGGGCAAAATAAAAAAATAATGTATTCCCGTAGTGGGAATTGAATCCACAATCTTAGAATCAGACACCACTAACTTAAGTTTAACTAAAACTTAAAACAGTCTAATAATTTAGATTTTCTAACAATTTTAAAGAAAAAGATTACATTCTTTTAACCTTTAACCGGCGAAGCAAAAAGGGCTAAGGTGACATATTGCAGCGTACTCCACACCGACAGTGACGGAGAGCGCTACACGCCACACATTTTGTAAGTTACCTATACGAAAGTATGCTTTAGGTTATTTTGGATTAAATAGAGTTTTTTAGATTTTAATTAGACAATTTCATTAATTTAGTGTGAATGTGTCCTTAATACGTGTTTGTATTGCAAATTAAATTATGAAAATATTCATATATATATATATATATATATATATATATATATATATATATATATATATATATATATATATTTTTAAGCTTTTCGCTGTATCCCGCAAGTAGCAGAATAGTCAGAGGGAATCTAATACCTAGTTTTAAGCTAAATGTGTTAAGACCCCGTTCATTAAGAAACTTCCATTTCCTTCTTTCTTTCGAATTCTTAAGGCATTACGTGTTGAGTGATGGAACTAAACGCCGTGCCTTGCCTATGAGTAGGAATATAGAACCCACCACCACCTCGCCTAGAATCACACACTTGTGCCCCCATTGTTCCACGATGGTCTTAAATATATGCATATTTGGACTAGTACTTTAATATACATAATACATAGAGCTTTTTAATGGAGTATCAAAACTAAGAGAAGAAAAATTTAATTTAAGAAGATCTAAGAAAGAAGGCTCACGTTCTCTTCTTAGATCAACGAGTTTCTCAAAACTAAGCAAAAGCAAAAAAAATCATTTATTTACTTACTTTTACTCGGTTATCTTCTACCTTCTAACTCAAGATCTACCACCAAAACCAGAAACCTATACATTAACTAAAGATGTACTCCAAAGCTGGCTACCAATTAACAGTGCATCTGTAGATCATGCCGTGATAATGGCAATCGTTGCTAGCTTTGATAATTAATCCCATATAATGTACTACCGCCTGGGATGGTATTAACAGATTATAGTTACATCACTATGTCATTGAGGCCAGTCGTGGCACAGGGGCACAAAGTGTGACTGTTGAGGGTTCGATCGACAGTTGAGAATATGAAATATTTATTTACATTTATATTTTCATTCCTTCGCTCTGGTGTCGAGACAAGGCGCAGCTTTGAAATCCACCACTCAACACGCAATGAATCCAGAAGTTCGCGGAAAGTATGGAACGGATTGTCTTAACACTAGGTTCCCCCTGCCTACCCCGTTGTGTGCGGGGTACAGCGTGAAGCTGTTTTTTTTTTATTTCCACTAGTCTACTCAATACGCAATGTTTCGAAAGTTTGGCTGTAAGTGGGTAACGGAGTCTTAATATTAGGTTCTATCTGCCTATCTTGTGTATATGAGTCACAATCATGATCAAAAAAAATCTTTTTTTTTATATATAATATTGTTATTATAAAAGAAAAATTCTTTTAAATACATATTATTAGATAATTGACAATATTAAATATTTTATTGTGGAAATCGAACTACAACCTATCTCTATCTAAACTTGTACAAGCAACTGCTCTATTAAATATATTAAATTATTTCAAAGATATGTTGATATTATATGAAAGCAATTGCTCATTTTCAAACATTTCAAAGTGTACACTCAAGAAATATTACTATTTTGCTCGCTCTCCAATCATACAAGTAAATAAACAACGACCAAATCGAGAGAAAATACGTCTCTAGAACGAAAACATTTGCTGTTTTTCTAATACCACTCTATCTATATATTTTTATAATATATTTTATGTATTGAACGATACGCTATTTCCGTCTGCAATTTGTCAAGGAGTTTCTTAGCGGGTTTATAAATAGAAAAGTTTAGGTATTTGGAAAACTCATATATTACTGACCATTATAACAAAAAAAATTAGAAAATATATTATATGTATATGTAGGTACATTTTACACCGATTTTTAGGAATCGGGATTGGCAAGTATCAAATATTTTATTGTTTTTTTAATAAAAGTGTTAACACAGGGAACATACTCGTAGAGCTTAGACACTTCGCTCCCCACTGTCAGAGAAGGGTGCGTTTAGAGTGGTAGAACTTGACGCCGCACTTTCTCCTATTACGAAAGTGAAAAAATTTAAATATTCATTTTTACGAGAAGGAACTGACTCTACAACCGCTGCAATGGTAGTCAGTAAGCCACCAGGACCGACCGTCATTGATACTATACCAAAACATCTTCAACTAAATATTCTGAACATAAAATCATTCTTAGAATAATAAATCTATAGTGAATGAACCACTTGTTCCATTCTAAAGTAATATATTACAACGATCTCATAAACGACCTTATATTATGTAAATTTTATTATAGAATTACATTTCGGAGCGAGGTATGTTCAGTTTGGAAATTTGAATTTTTTTTCCTCTCGGTATTTGTAAATGGTCATTAACTCAAGCTCCATACAAATGGATTATTTCAATAATTCAAAAGCAAGAAAGCGGATAATTTATCCGATGAAGAATATTGGCTTAATTCATAGGAGGTAGCGGTTTTAGTTTAGATTTGTGATATTTTTGTTATTTCGCAGCACAAGCTTCGTGAATTTAAGCATTTAACACAAAATTTTATATTTTTTACAAAATATTAGTTTAGTTGCGCTGTAGATTGTCTCTAACTCCACCCAAATCCGAGACAGCGCGTTAAATAGCGTAAATCAACGCAGTACTTTATCATTCCTCGCATTTGCAGACAGTCGCTAACCACTGCGCCACACTAGCTAATAATTATAATCCCAAAAATGCAAATAACACAAAATCAAAAAGACTATATAAAGTTGTTATAATATCGCAAAAATTTTTTGCCTTGAACACTGAAATATTTGAGAGCGACGTATTTTTACGTCTTAGCCAGAAATTCTGCTCGACGGAACTGAAGGAATTTCTCATTGAACATCGCGGCACAAAGCGTCACGATTTTAAGACACGAAACACTCTGTTGCCGTTAAACGTACCGGTGATTTTTAATATTAGCAAGTGATGGTGGATGTCGATGTTTCGATGTTTCTTATATATAAAGTACTAATAGACGTCTGATACTTTGTTTTGTGAATTTTAAGATGTAAATTGGAAAATGCCGTTTTTTTCTTTGTCATAGGTATTTCCAGAAATCTTCTCTTAGGTACTGATTCCAAACGCTCGCTAATCTACTTACCCATTAAAATTCAACATTCTAAGTCCAGTAGCTACATATTTAGTTGTCTGTCAGTCACTCAGTTGCGGAAGTTTTATATATACGAGTATGTTTATATGTAGATATTTGAATATCATACGGGTCGTTTTAACTTCAAAC
Source organism: Heliconius hermathena (assembly GCA_013403705.1). Taxonomy (NCBI): domain Eukaryota; kingdom Metazoa; phylum Arthropoda; class Insecta; order Lepidoptera; family Nymphalidae; genus Heliconius; species Heliconius hermathena. The sequence continues at coordinate 319,134 of JAAIXJ010000127.1, forward strand.
GCTCAATAAGGCTATATCGCGATATATCTAAAGCCTGACATAATAAATAACGGAATGCGAGTGATATATTGCGGTATCTTTAGTAGTTCTATAACAAATTTTAGCAAATTTCATAAGAGTCGTAATACATCTTAATTTTTTTTATGAATTTACGTGAAACTGATAAAATTGTATTTTTTTTAGAGCTAACAAATATGAAATGAGAGCCAAGTTAAATTAAAAGTAACGTCTTCCTCCATTTCACCGACAACAGAATAGAATACCTATATGGATACTGAGTTCTGTATTCACTCGGGATAAAATTGAATCCTTAAAAATTTTCGAGATTTTTTCCTGTATATTTATTTATCTACCTTAGTACCAAATATCAAGTTAGTAGTTCATGTAGAAGTAAGTTAGGCTTTTGATGTGTTATTTCATCAGTTACAAACAACGCTAGTTTTTAGATGACAATATATCAATATCCATTTGAATTAAATTGTTGAAATTTTACATATAGCTAAGATGTTTTAACAAATATGCAAAATTTCATACATTTAGACTAATTAAAGTAATTAAAATGGTTAAAAAAAGTTAGCCAGATTGAAAAGATCGCCCGCGCTTACCAGAGCGAAGGAATAAAAATATGAAATACATTATTTTCTCGAGTGGATATCGAACCTATAACCTGACGCGCTTGTGCCTAAATATTAGTACCCTTGTAATAAAACAAAAGGTTTAATTTACCAGACACATGTGTTCCAGTTTTTAGTTATACGAATGACATCCCTGAAAACACGCTAAGCATTCCCAAAAGACTGTGATAAAACATCTAGCTTCTATGAAACATTTATGAACGGAACTGTGTCCGTGACAAATGGCGGAGAGGAAAAGCGAATCGCAAGATACATAAAATATAAGGACATTAGAAAAATAGTGGGTATTTTGATACCGGGAACGTGTTCAGGAGTAAAACGAAATAAATAGAAGCGTTGATCTGTTTTCAGTTCTGGTCCATATTGTCCGATTGGGTGACGGAGAGGTTGTAAGTTTGTTTTGTATTTAAAAACTGATTGACTCTACAGACATTCCGAACAATCCTTTGTGTCTACATTTTTTATTATTTTTAGCGGAAAATGGGGAACGGGAGTGTCTTAATGGAAACAAAGTGTCTTAACACTAGGTTTCCAGAGTCCCTCTGCTTATCCTGATTTTTTTTCAGGATACAGCATGCAGTTAAAAAATTTATACATTTTTAAATGTCATGAACGAAAGTCAAAGAAAATCACTCAAAAGAATCTAAAAAAATCTAATTCAATATCATCTGAACATTCTATTCATTGGCAAGAAGAAGAAGAAGACTTAAAAAAACATCGTAATTATAATTATATTGAAAGATAAATCTTAACCCCCATCTCACTTTCTTTACATTTTACATAGAATCAGCATGATAAATATATATATATTTATTTTTGTCCAATATTGCTGGAAAAAACATATGTCGGTTTCATGACAAGCTTACAGGCACCTATAGCTTGAAAAGTTCTACAGGGAGTGTAAAAGTGCACTAAAAAAGGATTATTCGAAAATCAACCCTTCCGAGGGTGAAATGGGGTGTAAAAGTTTATGAGAATTCCATTTCCTATACCATTTAATAATTTTGTCTTTGTAAATATTGATGTATTTATGGAAAAATATATATTTTTAACTTTACATTACATATAAAAAGACAGAGAATCTAATGTTAAAGAATCCCAAGCCGAATTTTAATTTAGACACTTTGATCGGGGGAATTAACGCCGCACTATATTCGATTTTATTTGAACATACTTTATTTCTATTATATCATTGACCCATCTAAAATTAAACGTGCATAATTTTAATACACTATAAACACAAACCTATGTCAAATCCAATTATTCATTTATACCAATATTAAAATTACCTATATTGAAGTATACTTATACTAAAATATCACACATAAATCGAACCTACGACCCGTAACAAACCCCTTCCTAGTACTTAAGCACGTGTTACACAACACTGGAGCACAGTAGTCCTTACCGTAGCAAATTGGCTGTCCTCTTGATAGAACGACGTGTCAGTTAATAACGAGTACAATGGATAAAGTAATTTCCTTCGACACCGCAGCTAAGTAAAATGAGGTTATATTGATATTTCTGTTTTATAATTGATTGTATATTTGTTTTGTATTAGCTTGACGCTGTATACAGTATACAGAATGTTTTTGTCATCAGCACCTAAAATGAAAGCATAGTTTTAACTACTCTTATAAAAATCCTAATACAATTAAAATAAAAGAAATATTGCCAAAAATGATAAAGTGATTTTTTTAAGAAAATAAATATTAAAATAAACGTTATAAAATAAAACGCCCAAATTATTCCACACTTGGGAAAAAAAAACTCATTAAGAAAACGTACAAAAAATTTGAACGTAGCGGGTTGAGAACGTATGGCTTAGCTGTTCAGAGCGCTTGGACGGTTTCCAAAGAGGCGCAGGATCAAATCCCGCTACGTTCAAAATTTTTTATACGTTTTCTTAATAAGTATAAAACGCCAATATGTTAAGAAAGACGCACACAGAACCTAACCTATCAAAACGACAACATCACACACGCCTCACTCACGAAATCGAGTCGTAGGTATTGGCGGTGAAGATGAACGTTGCTTGGTATTATGGTAGAAAATAAGTAACACGTTAAATCATAGATTTTTTTAAATCTACATTTAAATAGAAGATATGAATGGCTGAATATAATATTAATAAAATATTATTTTCTTATTACCTGAGTGAGGAAATGCAAAATAGTTGAGAAATGCTCAACTGCGATACAACGGCCTTACCAAAATGAAAATCTATTTTCAATCGAACTCTATACTTCAACACAATAACCTAGTATAGGCTATTGTGTATAGAATATCTACAACACATTCATTCCTATACAAGAAAAGGAGATTATTTTATACTGTAGTATTCAAGTAAAGATCAAAAAAGCTTAGAAAGATGTGGACAATGGAATATAAAGGTATTTCTCAAAGAATCAATCGTTGCGATTTGTCTGCTTATTGGGGTTCACATGATTAAATGTCTTGAGACACGTCCGAAGATAAAAAGAAAACTGTTCATATTTGTTCACAATCTTGCTCATATCTCACATTTTCTTATTTGTTTTTCATAGTCCAATAAAATGTATTAGTTACTTTTTTTCATGCTGTATCTCGCATATAGTATAGTAGACAGCGGAGGACCTCGTAAAATAGAGGTAAGACTTATTATTGAGATATTAGGTCCGACTAGTGGCGTAACTCAACGCCGCGCTGTGCGTTTTTATCAAAGCAAGATAATGAAAACAATTAATCACTCGAGTGCGAATTACACTCATAACCGTCCCCTTTACAGTAAGAAAACGACATCAAATATAAAATATTTCATAAAAAAAATAATTTCAATTAAATTCTAAGATTCATTTTTGCAAATTATCATAAAAATCACATATTGATTATCTAAAATTACACCTATTATGGCTAAATTACCGACGCTATTTATGAAGGCGGCAATTCAGTCTGGTCCTGCCAGCGGCGTCAGCACGGCCTATTGCTTTGATGTCACTAGTGATGGGAGATATACTCGTATCGTTGATAGAATATGATAAAATAATAATCTGACTTTTTAGAACAAATATAAAATTGTTAACGTAGCGGGATTTGAACCCACGCCTCTTGCCTCACAGCTTCCAAGAGGCGCGTAGAAATATATAAAAAGTATTTTTTCTTCCTAAGTGTGGAATAACACTTTAAAAATGTAAAAAAATAATAATCTGAATGTGAACGCGATGCAAATGCCGTTCGGAAATATCTTTTATTTTTATTATTATCATTTCGATCTGATAATAAAACAAAGCGCAGTGTTGGGTTCCACCATTTAACACGCAATGTCTCACAAATTGGACAAACAGATTATTTTAACCTTAGCTTGAAAAAAAGAAAGCGAAAAGTTAAACGAAAACTTAGAGCGTGTTTGACCGAACTTCTAACTCAGCTTCACGCTGTATCCCGCACACAGCAGGGTAGGCAGAGGGAACCTAGTGTTAAGACACTCCGTTCCCCACTTTCTGCCGAATTCTGGAGGCATTGCGTATTGAAGGGCAGAACTCAACGCCGCGCTTAACCTCGACACCAGAGCGAAGAAATGGAAATATAAATTTAAGTAAATATTTCATCTCCTCGAGTGGGGATCGAACCCACAACCAGTCGGTTTTGCAGTCACACCTCGTGCCGCTGCGCCACGACCGGCCTCTAACTTCTAACTATTGTGTAATAATAGTGTAATATTGCACATATTTTCTTTTTCACAGAGTGGTTATTATTAAACGTTATACGGTGTTAAATTCCGCGTTTCAGTAGGAAAAAATGGTATTTGTGCCATGTTAGAAATGGGCATTTCAGTATAATTAAAATATTTGTAAGTAGAGTAAGGTCATCGTGGCTCAGTATGTCCCACTGCCTGACTGTAAAAGCGAAGATTATGAGCTCAACTTTCAACCGAGATATTTTGAATTTTAAATTATTAACATTTCCTCGCCCTGGTGACACAGCGGGTGTTGAATTCCGCTATTCAACAAGCAATTGTCAAAAATTGGTCGGAAAGTGGCAAACGAACTCTGTCTTCCCTGCTATGCGGGAAAAAGCGTGAAGCTGCTATTGTTGAGAACTAGGTTTAGTATGTACTTGTACCATAATGGTTTTCACATGTAAATATAACAGGTCTTTAGTTTTACGCTGTATTTCACTCAGAAGGTTAAGCAGATGGAACCTGGAAACCTAGAGTTAAAACACCCTGTTTCCCATTCAAACACTTGCGTTTACCACTTTCCGCCGAATTCTTGAGTCATTGCGTGTTGAGTCGCGGAACTCAACTAATGTAGGTATTATAATATTTTGATATGACTGATTGAAAATAACAAAATAGAAGAAAAAATCAAACGATTTTCCATCATGCTGCTAATTGACAATCTATCTAACGGCAGCTCGAGGGCGGAAAGTGGTTAAATATTGGGGCATATTGATTTGAACCAGCATTTGATTTATTTTAAGCGTTTTGTGATTTATAATGTTTGAGAAATCAATTTGCATACGTTGTTGTAAAATCATTTTTGTAGTTTCAGTATTTATACATAGAGAACTTTAATCACTAGTTAGTGATAAGATGTTCTGTTCTCCGTTTTACTTCACACTTTTATAGCTCTACGATCTCTTGCGTAAATAGTGGAGTAGGTAGAAACAACTCACTTAATAATAGGACGTTTCTCATTTTTCATCTAATTTTGGAGACATTCTTTTACCGCCTCCCAACACGCGTTGGATTTCTTTTGAAAAATATTTAAATATATTCTCTTTCTCCTTTTTTCCTTGGGATAAGTGGAAAATGATAAATATTAACGAACTTACAAACTTACATTGCAATTTATTTACAGAATGATAAAACAACTTACAACAACAACAAACAACTAACAACAACTACCAAACAATCAATACATATATCGATTCAATCTTTTTTAATATTTTTTTAAAGTGTTGTTCCACACTTAGGAAAGAAAAATACTTATTTATAAAATGTATAAAAAATTTTTTTGAACCTAGCGGGACTGGAACCCGCGCCTCCTGGAAACCGACCAGGCGCTCTGACCAGTAAGCCATACGTTCTGGTCGGTTTCCAGGAGGCGCGGGTTCGAGTCCCGCTACGTTCAATTTTTTATACGTTTTCTAAATAAGTATCGATTTAATCATATCGACACACACTCTTCACTAAGTATGCGATGTAGAAAGCCCTTAGCCTAGTTACATAGCGGCTCTAGACGCCCTTCTAATACTTTCATACCTGCTGAAGGGCTCACGGTATCCTGGTCTTTTGAAGGATATCGACAAAGACCAGCCAAAGAAAGAGCTGGCCACTTACCTCCAATGGCGTTATGTTCTAGCCTCTCATTAACGATTTAATTTAATTCCTTACATAGCACAATATAATGTTAAACAATTATCAATAAATTTAAATAAAACAAGGATATCTTTGATATATTGAAATGCAGAGTACTGAACCCAGGGTAAGCAGAAAGAACCGAGTGTCTTCCCATTTTTGTTCCCAATTTGAGTGTTTTGTTCTCAATTTGAAATATTTATAGAAACTTTGTAGTAAAATGTCACTTTGCTCTGTACTTTTAACATTTTTCTATTTTATTTATTGGCATTGTGCAGAGACGAATAAGACATTATATCTTTGGATTAATCGGCAAAAACAAACTTTTTACATCATATATTAGTATTTTAAACCATAATAACAATTATTACTGAACCCAAGAAATAAAAACATTCAATGATACTTTATATCACTCTGTATTTCTGTAAAATCTCTTAATAAGATATTCTCCCCATTTTCCGCTCAATTTTCGAGAAGGAGAAAATGAAAATTCTCTCCTTCGAGTGAGAATCAAACCCACAACCGCGTTACGATCAGAAAATGTGCCATACGTATACTATGACGATATTCCTTGTTTATATCCAGTAATATCAATCGCAAGGCTCATTTAATGCATTCAGTAACCAAACGTATGTAAAGCTCCATTTAACTCATTAACAAGCTGGGAACGTCAAAGAAATATTCTGCTTAAATTCACTACAAAACGCTTTAGGTCATTCAGCGGATGTGGTGAAAGAGAGCTCACATTTACACTAATTGAACGAACGGACATACATACATCCATTATACGTGTATATTTGTTTGTATGATGTTTACACGAGCTTATTCAGGCTTCTCATTAGATTGTTTGAAACATACAGACGAATGAAATTCCTTCCAAAGTTTTAAGCTTCATTTCCATTAAAACAAACTTGCCTTGAAATTGTCTAAAATTCTGATATTATAATTTTAATGTTGAAATTGTTATTTAATATTTGTAAGTGAAAAATCTTACGCCGGTGGTGATTAGAATTAGATCTATGCGATGTTTTTCGTTTCAATTTTGGGTTCCATAAACGACATATTTTTGAAGCTTAATTGTTAAAACATTTCGGTCCCTTTGTTGTTGAGTGGCGGAACTCAACGCAGGGCCTCTTGTTACTAGAGCTTAGAAATGAAAATGATCCATTCCCCCGATTAGGAATCGAACACACCACTGTCTCTTTTACAGTCAGACGCTATGCCGCTACGCCACGACGTCCTCCGAACGAATACACATTTTATTAATTCAAAAATGCAGCTAAAGGATATAATAACGCAATAAAAATATAAACGCTCGTTTACTTTATTACGTTACTGTATTACGTTTCGAAGGTATTTATATTTCTGCGCTCCAAGGGATTGTAGAGGCCAGTCGTGGCGCAGCGGCACGAAGTGTGACTGTAAAACCGACTGGTTGTGGGTTCGATCCCCACTCGAGGAGATGAAATATTTACTTAAATTTATATTTCCATTTCTTTGCTCTGGTGTCGAGGTTAAGCGCGGCGTTGAGTTCTGCCACTCAACACGCAATGCCTCCAGAATTCGGCAGAAGGTGGGGAGCGGAGTATCTTAACACTAGGTTCCCTCTGCCTACCCTGCTGTGAGCGGGATACAGCGTGAAGCTGATTTATTTATTTTAAGGGATTGTAGATATGAAGAATTAGCATTAATTTCAGCTAGATACCTCCACATGGACTTGACAGAAGGACAGATGGACAACAAAGTATTAATAAAACGAAACCCTTATAATATATAAGGGTTTCATTCTTTCCTTTTGAGTTGTACAACTCTAAAAAACTAGACAAGCGCAAGTCAAGCTCGCCGACTGAAGGTTCCGTACAAAAATTGTAGGTTTCGAGCCATTTCATCTGACACCTCACTTGAACTAGCGGTTTAATACCAAATTTTGCCTCCCTTTTATAGTTTTTTAAGATTTAACAACAAATGTATAGTTTTTTTATTTTTTTATAATTCCAGGTCAAACAGAAGTACCCTATGAATTTTAATGCCTTCACAGTCTCGAAATACGCGTATTTGCTATATAAATGGACATATCTTTTTTTTAAGTAAATGTAGAAAAACGATGTTTTCAGAAAATCACGAAACCGTAGATCTGAGTAGATCTCATAATAGATGTAATATTATTCTTTACTAGAAAAGATAACCATTTCGTAGTCTGCATAGAAACATTACAAAATTTAAATTATATGCCATTAAATAAAACTTTTTACGTATAATTGGGTTATTTAAATTTTAAACCACATGTTTAGAGTTCTCTGAATAATGTACAAAAAGTTGAACGACTTTAAATAATTCGCAAAAATTTCGTATATTTATTTATATATTTTAAGAATAAAAGGCTCTTTGAACAATTTATAATTTAAAACTTAAGACTTACCCGTTTGTTGTCTCGGAATTTAAGCCAGCCACTGATTACACTATTGTCCACATCACAACTTTCTTCTTCTAATTCCCGCCTCGTAGGTAACGGGGAACCACCTGGACTTTCCAGCTCTCGCCTTCTCATAACCGGCGTGCATTGTTGAGAGAGCCTTCCTTCGTTTACAGCATCACTTCGTCTTCCCAATACAGGTGTGACGTTAGCAGAAACACCCCCTAAAAGACCACGTCTGGCCAAGAAAGGACTCTCCCATTTCTTGGTCTTACACTCCGAATGTAGGCAGAGGGCATCAAAGTTGGCAAGTTCCACGGACACCCTGGTCTGTAGGCCGCTAGGGTGGGTTGTGAGGATGGTCTGCTTGGCGATGCTACAGCCATGGTGGAAAACGTCTTCACGTCTCTCCATTGTGCTGAATTACATCAGTCACTCACATTCCCATGGGCCCAAATCGTTCGTCTCCATCTGAAAAATAATTAAGGTTTTACTATTTTGTTATCTATAAAATCTATGCGTAGATGATGTTTAAATAATAATTACAGAAATCTAAACCACATTTTGTGTACATCTAAGAAATGTTTTTAATAAATATGAGTAATAACGATTAATAGAAATCTTATTTTCCTCATAAATTCCTTAAAATATGTTATGAAATAAACAATAGAAAAATATGAAAAATTTAATAAGTACTTCATTCCAGAAAATAAATTTCTGGAATGAAATACTTATTAAATTTATCCATACAATTAAAGAACATAGACATCAAGTTATAACAGACTCTTAGAGATCGCTTACATTTAAACAAGATAATTAAATACCATAAATAAAATTTCAATTATTTCAACGTCCAAGTTTAGCCGAGAGACGGAACATAGAAGATCTTAATTAAATAGAAGAGACCTTTTCGATGGCAATTAGAAGCACGAAAAGACCGTATATTAGTTTAAATTGATTCTTACGTTTCCCTAAATGAAGGGTGTAATTGACCGCTATAGATTTTGGCTCGGTATATTCTGAACATAAATTGTACGCAGAACAAGGATATTACTTTAAGTATATATTATTATCAGTTGTGGCGTAGGGACATATGTGTTCAACTGTAAAAGCAACAGGTTGTGGGTTCAATTCCCACTTGTGGAATGAAGTATTTAATATTTTTTTTCCTCGCTGTGGTGACGAGGCGAAACGCGGCGTGATGGAAACAGGGTGTCTTAACATTAGGTTTCCAGGTTTCCTCTGCCTACCCTGTTATGTGCGGGATGCAGCGTGAAGCTAAAAAATGATCTTAGTCGAGGCCGTCGTGGCTCAGGGGCACAAGAGTGCAATTGTAGACGCGACGGTTGTAGGTTTAATTTCTACTCGGAGAATGAAGTATTTAATATTTTGATTTCCTCGCCTTGGTAACAAGACAAAGCGCGTAAAATTCCCACGCGGTGTTGAGTTGCGCCACTCAGCACGCAATGCCTCCAGCATTCGTGAATGTCTTGACAGTACGTTACCAGGTTCCCTGTGTCTTTGGGGAATGTAGAACAGCACTAAAAGAGGAATTAAAGTATTTACTGCGGGAATTCGAAAATACGAAATTTTACGTTTCTTGTGTGGACTACCACACAAAAAAAATTGCAAGCTGCAACTACACGATAAAATGGTTCTCTAAACTACCAAAGAATATTTTTTTTTGATAATATATTTATATTAATTACAATTCACACGTAACCCTTCCTCTACTTTTCTGTTCTGGATATAGACATTTCGGGGCCGCGTTTAATCTTTGAAATGGGAAGAAAAGTAATTTCGGTTGAGAATATTGTCCGTTAATAAAGTTAGCAATGATAAAGGGTCGAGTTCATGGAGTTTCTCTCTAGATGAATTAATGTTCAGCTTCTGTAACCACCCTGTAAAGTATTTTGACGGATTTTTACAAAAATTATGTTTTAAGTTAAATATTTAAAAAATATATAAAGTCGTTATAATATGTGTTTAGTTAATTTTAAATTCTTTTTTGTCAATATAATTTCTGACCAAACTTTTTCTTAACGAAAAAAAACGCGACATTATACTTTACTAATATAAACATCGTTACAGCTATAAATTATAAAATAATTTTTAAGACCATCAGGGCGAAGTACGACAACATTTGACTCTAAACACGACAGTTGTTCTCGATAATTTCTCAAAAATAATGAATTTAATGAAAAGGAAACGAGTGTATGAAAATTATTTTAAATATCTCGCAAAAGAATGACCTTGAGTTTTCCGCCATTGAACCCGCATTGTCTTAGGAATTAGGCGGAGAATTTAGAAAGGGGGAAGGTACCTTCTCCCCACCCTGGTATGTGGAAAAAAACGTAAAACTGTAAAACAAAAATTACTAATAATTGTTTAAAATTATATAAATAATAAAATAACCTTACTTACACATTAAGGAAATTTCAATAGATTTACAAATTTCTTAATCTAGTTTTTCCACTTTGTTATTTCAGCAACTTATTTCAGTAACAGTAGTATTAAGACACTCCGTTCTGCACTTTTCACCCAAATTGCAAGACAGTTTAGTGTCAAATAGCGGACCTCAACATCGCGCTTTGTATAGTGATAAGGAAACAGGAAATAGAAAGAAAAAAAACAAATCATTCCCACAAGTGGGAATAGAACCCACAACCGCCTTGCTTACAATAAAACCATTCCAATTTAAACGGAAACAAATATAAGCCTTTCAAGTACTAAAATAACAATAAAAAGAGGAATACTTAGGCAAATGAAGAAATGCTGAAACGCCATTACAGACCGATAATCATCATGATTACTGTCACGTTAACGTTCACGGACGGGACTGAGTAAATATTGCAGTCTGTTGGGCGGGACGCGTTCGGTTTTACGATTTTGTTTGGTGTTTAAATGATTCTAAATTAACTTTTGTATTCTATATTTTATTTATTATGTAGTGATTAATCACTCGTTAATTGAAATTTTAGTAAAAAAATATGCTTTTTTAAGGCATAGTAAGGTAGATAAACTTATTTGAAATTGAATTTGAATTTAGATATGGGAAACACTCCGTTCTCCACTCACTGCCTAAAAATCAAACTATTCTTTGTCATTAAAGAAGGAAAAATCAGAGGAATAACAATAAGCTTCGAGTGATCGATCCCACAATTATCGCGTTCTACAATGTACCATGTACAACGTACTCAATGTACAACGTACTCACTGTTCATGTTTTGAATGGATTTTTTTAACTATTTTTTTTCAATGTTCGTTGATATAATAGGTTTAATTGAAAGATATCAGTAGGCTTTTTAAGATTTTACGAAGAAACATCCACAAAATTACATTTTACAGTGTTCTGCAAGATAATTATTTTAACTTTTATAACTTTACGCAATTACACCTTTATCTCCTTTTATGAATTGGTCGGAACATTATACTATATAACATTCTTATAGAACGTTAGTTTTCGACACAAATTTTAACCTAATCTGACTAACAGACCATCCAAATTTAATTTTATTATCTATCTTAATAGTTAACCTGCGTACCTATTGGTAAGATACTCCATTCCGCACCCGTTTAAATATACAGAAATTGTGTGCTAAATAACGGATCTCAACGCCGCACCTTTTCTCCCAGTAAGAAAATCAAAGCTAATTATATTATTAAGCGTAAAATATATCAACTAACTACACTAAAATATCGGTAAGCAAGTGAATCCAGGTACAGCAGTAGAGCAATCTATTATAGTCCTTCCAACATGAATAATTCATAGTATAATAGGCGGTAGCGTTCTGTTTGTCCGTACACGAGCTCCCCAATTATCATGTACCACTCCGCTGTCATGGTAAACGATATTATTGAATTTTAGCTTAACGTATGTACTATATATGAACGAAAGCAGTTTCACGCTTTTTCCCGTAAAGCAGAGGGAAACTAAAGTGAAGACACTCCATCCACAACTTTCGACAAATTACGCGTTAAGTGGTAAAATTTAAAGCTGATATTTTTCCTGTTGCCTGAATGATTGAATAATAAATGAAATTAATAAAAGACTTTTGTTTTATATAACAAAGAAAAGCAAAGAGATATAAAAATGAAAATATTCTTTATTCAGTTAGGTTATTCAAACAATTTACTGTTGTCAAGCTACATAAAATATAAGTAGGAGTCCTAAAGGAAGCTACCATCAGCGCGACAGGCAGTTCTGCTGAGAACGGTATTCCCGCTGAATATCAATATAACTACACTCTTATGCGGGAAAAACCGTGAAGCAGCTTTTAGAATAAAGTGATAAGCTATAACTCCTAAAAATGGAGAAAAATAAATGCAAATATAAACAATTCAACTTCATATCCAATATTAGTGGTTACTATATCCTACAAAAATCTCATAGCTCCATTTCATCACGATTTTAAAGCGCGAAGCGTAAAAACGTATTTTTTTGTATTAAAAATAATAAAGTTAAAAGTATTAATCAATCTACAACAAATTGGTTTCGCGCGTTCATCGCAACATCCAAATAGGAAATAAACGTCAAATAAGGTGACCATATATTTGAATTTAACTTAAAATAAAACAATTTATAATTGTACGTAAGATATTGCGTAAATTTTAAACCAAGGTTTTGCTTATGCTCTACATTGTATGTATATGACATCTTAAACTAAGAACTAAAATTTACTTTTTTTTAATTTACTAAAATTATCGGGATAATAGGAACATATAAGATATTCCTTGCTTACTCTGACGAGTGCAAAATATATACAAAACATTTTTTTTCTGCTTGACGCTTCGAGGGATGACGGATTCGAGAAATGCATATTGAGTGACGAAACTCAACACCACGCTTTAACTTACCAAAACCGTAAAGTTAAAATGACTTCATGCTCAAAATGAGTATCAAACCCACACTCATTGCAACAATAGCCTCAATAAAACATGCAATAATATACAAAAATTAACTTCTCGCTCTACAAAATAGAGTTTAATTCCAACATTTATCCATACAAACCGTAAAATCCTGGTCACGCCACAGCAAGTGTGACGAACGGGCATTTCGAGCTTGTATTTTGTGTATTTTAATGTAGTGTAATCCGATAGCGCGTTAATTCGATGTTTGTTCCCGAATTTATGACGATGCAATAAAGAGTTTTGATTGAGTTTGCAAATTACGCTGCAGTGGTATGTAGGGACGGTGTTTCCGTTGGAATTTTCCTATTTTGTTTTTAAAAATGAGATATATTACACCAAAATACTACAACTAGTAAGGTTGGCTTAAAATTTTTTTTTCGCTTTGCTAGTAGGTACATAGCGCGGCGTTGAATTCTGTCTGTCAACACGTAATGTCTGTAAAAGTGGAGAGAAGAGTGTTAATACTAGGTTTTCTTCTCCCTGTTTTTACTACCTTTAGTAGTCATAACCCCTTGGTTATTATAAAAATTAAAAAAAAACAGATTCTCTGTTCAAGGTACTGGAGGAAGGTCACGTTAAAACCATGGGGACCTCCGGTGACATGTATGAAGAGGTAGATGAAAGTAGACGAAGCGAAAGAGGTATGTAGAGAACGTAGCGCTTGGCGCTCCGTTCCCTCTGACTAGCTATAGCTATGGATATAGCGTGGAGCTAGGTAAGATTAGACTAGGTTCTATGTTGAAATGAAATATTAAATATTTTCATTACTTCGCTCTGATTTCAAGGCAAAGCGTGGCGCTGAGTTACTCTGCTCAACGCGCAATGTCTCCAGAATTCGGCGTAAAAATGGAACGCAAGAGTCTTAGTGGGAACGAAGTGTTTTAACACTAAGTTACCATTCCGTCTGCCTATCCTACTATGTGCGGGATACCGCGTGACCCGATCATACCTTACAACAAGCTAGGCACCCTATAATAATAATACTAAATCAGTACCTAAGACACCTATACCTATACAAGGTAACCGGAAACTCCCAACAAAGTTTCCTCACTTTGTACATAAAAGCCACGGACGATCGAACACTTAAGCCGATGAAAGTTGGCAGATTGTCTAGAACCTGGCTAGTGGGTGCGGGCAGGTCTTCCTAGCTTTGTTACAGTGCACCACAACTTATGTTGTTATTTTGAATACATTTGAATGAGATGGAGACGGGATGGTTGTTAATTTAAATTGCTTCACGCTGTATTCCTTCAAGGCAAAGGGAACCTGGGAACCTTCTGTTACGACACTTTGTTCCCATTACGACACCTGCAAATTGTTACGCCTAATTCTGGAGACGTGACGTTTTGGGGACGTGGAGCTCAACGCCGCGGTTTGCCTCGTTACCAGAACGATGAAATGAAAATATTTCATTTCCTCGAATGGGAATCGAACAAGCAACCAGACGCATCAATGAACGTGAATTAATATTTGAATAAATTTTATAATTATAATTACCAAACCAAAGACGCTCCCTACTCCTACTAAAAGAATTGTTTATATTTAAATGTTTCTGTTTCTCTATATAAATATGCATTGGAACATATGTTCTAAGATGCCTAAAAGTTGTAACAAATGAAGAATGCAGTGACATATTATTATATTACTTCTATCTACTCCCTTCCTTCTTTTTTTCCTGAGATGCCTAAAAATAAAAGGTCAAATTGAAGTTTTCCAAAATACAGCATACATCAAGCTGGTGTTCCGAAGGAAACAATCGTACTTCTCACACATCTCTAACTGATAAATGAAAAGATAAGGGACATAAATCCTCGTAGACGATGTGGAAGGTAATTTAACACGAATAATAGTCAGCGGTAATAGGTTCGATTTCGGTGGCGAAGTGAAATTAATCTAGAGATAATTCTTTTAACAGTAGGATAGTATTGCAGAAGTTTATCCATTTTAGAGTTTTAGTTTTTAAAAAATTGAGGGGTACTTGAAGTAAATGCCGCGCCCTCTCTGTCTGCTTAAATATCGAACCCCATAACCATCGTATTTGCATCATTGGTGAAAAATAAGCTTCAAGCATTTTTAGTTCCTCATTTTCGAGATATTGCGTGTGGAGCGGTGAAACTTTTCGAAGCACTGGATCTGGACCCAGTGCAGCAATAGTACGAAAAATGATATTTTAACATTTACTATGTTTCCTTTGAGTGGGTATCGAACCCACAAACATTGTGCTGATAGTCGAAAGATGTTACATATATTCTAAAAAATGGTATATTTGAATTTTATATTTTTTTACTACATTTCTAGTGTATAAAGGGGTTGAAAGGTCTACTTTTTAGTTAAATGGGTCGCAATTATATTGAATGTAAGAAATGTGAATTGGGTTATTAACTTACTATCATAATATAATTTTACACTATATTTCTATCTTTTTACGATTTTTGACGATTAAAATTTTCAAAAATTATTAAATATTAGTAAACTGTTTCTTCAGTTAATTGAGTCAACTATAAAATATTTCTCTAACCAACTTCAAAAAAGAATTCCCAATTCGACTTCGATATGTATTTTGTATGTGTTTTATCTCCTTATTTATCCGCAATCATTATTGGTGCAGAATGTGTAAAAACAGATTGATGTATCTCAATCTCTTTGCTTATAACAAACGCGGGAGATGTAGAAGAGTAAAATAAATAAATCATGCCAACTGCGAAGTTAAACACTAACTTCAATTTAGAACTAAGTTCGTTCGAGTTAAATTTAAATTAACTTTCTTAACCCGAGTTTAACTTGCCGTTAAATTCGCTAACTACGCTGTACACGTTAACATGCAGATAAACTGAGATAATATTTAGACGACTGATGCAAAATGTGACTTTTGAATTTGTTTTAAAGCTATTGTACATCTCTACTATTATAATTTTTTAGATTTACTCTGTATCCCATGTACCTAACAGAGAAGAGGGAACCTAATGTTACCAACCAGTTTCCCATTTTCTGTCCAATATTTGAAATACTCCGTAATTGGAGGCAGAAGTCAACGCCGCGTTTTTTAAGAGCGGGGAAACAAAAAATATTTAATTTACCCGAATGAGATCGAACCAATAATCGTAGCGTAGCCGTAGGTAGCGTTTCTCGTCAGGTGCAGTGCCGCTGCGCCATCAACATCTCAAATATGTATTTAATTTTTGTCAAGTTGTAACTGACTCCCCACTCTACTCAATAAAATATTTAGATAAAATTATTTAAATAATAATTTTAATATTTTAGAATGGCTCGTGATACGTCTAATATAGATAGAACCCTTTCGTAGTGATCGTAAGTAATCCAAGATCTTTTAGAGATTCAGAGGTAAAAGTATTATTATATTAAATGTACAATAAATTTTATATAAATACAAATATAATAAAGATATTATGCTAAATAAAACGTCATAGTCTGTCCGTTTCTATCTCTTGTGAATTCTATTTCTATTGTTCTATTTCTTAAGAATATCGTAGACGTTCTATCCTCCTCTCTGTTATATCCAGTCATTACCGATAGTTATAACTAAGGAGGGATTGTGAGTGACACCGCACCCGCCACTTACCGTGGGTTCCGGCCGTTGTACAATAAATTACAATAAATTTTATATATATACAAATAAAAGATACATAAATAAAAGATATCGACTCGAACCCGCGCCTCCAGGAGGCGCTTTTTCCAAACAAACTTTCAACCCCTTATTTGCACCCTTAGGGGGTAAATTCTAAAAAACCATGAAACAATGTTCAATGAAATGTTTTTAAGAGTCTGAATTTCAAATTTTATAAAAATCGGTGCCGATTTAATTTTTTTTCCATACAAACTTTCAACCCCTATTTCATCCCTTTATAGTTAAAATTTTGCAAAATTCCTTCTTAGTGGATGTCCAGATTATGAAAATAAACATCTGTCCAAATTTTACGTTTCTACGCACAGCGGTTACGGCTGTGCGTGCGTCTTACCTCAGTCAGTCAGGTACATGTCCTTTTACATATATAGATTAGTATAACATAGGGTCAATGAACTCCGACAATCGTACAAATAATTTATATTTTGTTAATAGACATTAACAAAATATAAATTATTTGTACGATTGTCGGAGTTAATGAATATCTTTATAATATTTAATTAAATATATTGACAGATTACTTTTATTGTAGGACTTTNCACATAAGAGTTGAAAAAACACTTAAAAAAATACCTGTGAATATACTTAAACACTTAAACATATTCAAAGTCTAATTAATATATTAAAAGTAAGACGTATTTGAAATCGGCAAGAGTACCGTGGGACAGTCGAAATCTTTACCTCATATTTTGCTTTCTTTTAAATATAAAAATAGTTATCTGCTTTTTATGGTACTTTTTCATTTAAGTCAACATTAAAACATTTACTTTAACCATATAAAATTTTATTTCCACATGATCCATATAATAAATTAGAAATAAAAGTGCTTAAAGTTGTGGAACAGTCTAATTTTGCTAGGGTCATTTTTTCTGAAATACACTCAAATACGTATTTTGATATAACAGTATTATATCATATTATAAATGATACTATTATATTTATACATATTGTTTTTTACAGTAATATTTTTAATATTTACGAATACGTATAAACAATAAATTAATAAATATAATTTACCAAAGCTTATATATAACTTTAATTACACGATTCATACAAACGCATCTAACAAAGATGGCGGCAAGCATTCTACGTATTATTAAAAACGTAATTTTACTCGCCTCCTAAAACATCGTTATGCATTTATTTCAACTTAATAATTAAATAATATTTATCTTTGTATGTTAATGGCATTACGTACATTAATATTAGTGTTCTTTATTTTAATATAATAATAATCTATTAAAAACTTACCGACGAAGTATTCCAAGACAAACAAAAGTAAATAGTGAAAGCACTTATAATTTATCCTAGTAGCCATTAAATATTAAACATAACTAAATATATATTAATTATAAATTCAAACTTCTCTAAACATTTTTGAATAACTATCCTATACTGCTCCAGACGCGTCCGCCATCTCCCTTCTCTTTCTTTTTTTTCCTTGACCTTGACGTTGACAGTAGCTTATTCAGCCAACATGATATTTTACAATAATTAAAATATTAATTATGGTATTATTTATTTAAAATTATAATACACAATGATTAAATATAATTATTAAATTATTTTTAATAAATATATTTTATATCTACGGTATATTACGTCACTTTAATATTACTTGTGATTACGGATTACGGAACGCGTAATTAAAGAACTGAACTAAACTATTATTTATAAGACTGTATTTATCTTAAGCTATAAATTAAATAATATTATAAATTATATTTATAATATTTTTTTTACAAATTATTATTTTTTTGAATTAATTATATTATTTACCTTCACATTTTAGTTCTGGTATAGATCGTTACAAAGTACAATTTTTGATGATAATGGGATTAGCTATGTCAATTAGAAATTATAAAAAATATCATTTAAATATTATTATCTCACTTACATATACAAAATTCACACAAAAATCGAATTTATTACTTTCAATTCCACATTTAGTCCTAACACTGAGTTGACCGACTTTTTTATATAATTTGCACTAAACGGCAATTACGGAAACCGCATTGGGCAAATTACTACCGACATATGTACGTATGTATATACAGACGTACAAACGTACTTACTGAAATCAAAAATAAAAAATTATCATGCCTTTTATAACAAATAATGTCTCGGAAATTGGGCGGAACGTGGGAAACAGAGTGTTTGAACACTGATTTCTATAATATACTGATTTCTATAATATACTGATATAATAATAAAAATTGTACATATTTTCGCTTAATAAGCATCTTTTTAATAGTTAATACGATTTTTTTAAGATCGAGTTGTAACTATTTAATAAAATCTAATAAACTAAATTACATGCACTTCTTATTGTTGTATCATCATGAAACTTGGCATTTATATGACGCTCGCTGCCGTCGACCGAACCGCTAAGGACTTGTCAGCTTCACGCAATATCCTGCACACTGCAGGATAGGCAGAGGGAACCTAGTGTTAAGATACTCCGTTCCCCACTTTCTGCCGAATTCTGGAGGCATTGCATGTTGAGTGGCAGAGTTCAACCCCGCGCTTGAAGGATTTGTCGTTTTCACATATTCCTCCTTGTCGACGGCAGATAATAATTCTAACAGTCGATGCTTGCCACTCGATGCGCTTTATATACGTCCCATTGTTCTCTCAGTTGTTTCTTAATATTATTGTAATTTTTGTGTTCTCTTTTATATATATATGTTTGCAGTTGACTTTTGTATAAACTGTGTCGTTATTAACTATTTCAAACTATATGTACTTTAAAGTGGTGTTGAATGTACTCAGTAATAACCGTGAGTAGACTTTTTATTCATCTCCATCAACACTACACCTACTAGTAAATCTAGTTTGCGTTCATTAAATTCATCTTATTAATATATTATGTTAAAAAGTGCGTGTGTTTAGTTTTTAAACATTTTTTTACGCTTCACGCTGTATTTCACATATAGCAGGGTAAGCAGGTGGAACCTGGGAACCTAGTGAAATCAATCCGTTCAACCATGTGTTAAGGCAGACCGAATATTTGTTTCCCACGAGCGGGAATCGAGTCCACAACCTGTCGCGCTGTCTCACGGCTGGCCTAGATTAAATATCAATTTATTATTTTATTTACTTATATCATACATACATATATACATACAACTGACTTATTTAGTGCCATTCATTTCGCCAATAAAACCGAATCAAGCCATCAAATTGAGTTCTAACGTAATAGAATATCGATCTAAGCGTACGGTACTTTGAGTCGACCTCATGTAACATTCAGGGTTAGGAACAGACTAACGAGCACACAGAATCTCCCTAATTTATACTAATTTTATAAAATTTGTTTGATTGAAAGCACTAATCTCAAGAACTACTGGTATACATTCTGAAAAATTCTGTCAGAGAATCGTGTAAGTGCGGTCGAGTCGTCAAGTCCAAGAGGCGCGGACTCATATCTCGCAACGTTATTCTTTATTAGTTTTTTTTTTATCTTCACATAGGAAAGTAGGAACAGGGTAACCCAATGTCGGACACTCCGTTCGCCCTGAGGACCCTTCTATTACCCACTACGAATCCTCAATTTTCATGTTGTAATATAAAAATATTAATATTAATAAAAAAAGTGCGCAGGGGCACAAAGTTTGACTGTAAAATCGACTGGTTATGGGTTCGATCCCCACTCGAGGAGATTCAATATTTACTTAAATTTATATTTCCATTTCTTCGCTCTGGTATCGAGGCAAAGCGCGGCGTTGAATTCTGCAACTCAACACGCAATTCCTCCAAAATTCGGCAGAAAGTGGAGAGCGGAGTGTCTTAACACTAGGTTCCCTCTGCCTACTCTGTAGTGTGTATCCCACACCGTGAAGCTGATTTGATTTTGACAAGAAACCTTTATGACCAGGACCTAGTCAAAAATCTGAAACGTCATAATAAGATACAAAACAAATAGGTACTAAAGCACTGTCAGATGTCAGATTTTATGAAATACCCGCAACAGTCTAATGAAGCGGAACCCACCGTATTGGTTTAGGACCGCCTCCAGTTTTATTGTGTTTACGCCAATTTTGCTTCTATTTGACCGTTGTTATTAGACATGTGTTTTATTTATTTGATACACTTTGATTATATGAATGAGTGGGCTTGATGAGGTTTGACATGATTTTTACTAAAATTTCTTTAAATTATATAGAGTAAAGAAATTATATTAAAAAAATCACGAAACTGAAGCCAGCATTGTGGCACAAATGTGTGATTGCATACGGGATAGGTTGTGGGTTCGATTCTTATTCGAGGAAATGCCCTTTACCTACCCTGTTCTGTGCAAGATTAATCGTGAAGATAGGTGATTTTTTCATTCATTTTCTCTATCTGGTAACAAGGCAAACCGTAGCGTTTAGTTTCGCAACTCACAATGCCTTAAGAATTCGACGGATAATAGGCAACGGAAGTATCTTATTATAGTACGAAATATCTTAACATTAGGTTCTCAGGTTCCCTCTGCCTACTCTATAATGAGCGGGATACAACGTGAAACGTAATCCAGTAGATTAAACCTACTATTAAGACACTTCGTTCCCCCGTTCCGCTCAATTTTTGAGACATTGCGGGTGCAGTGGCGAATTTCAAAGCCTTGTTTTCTCTACCTACCTAATGAAAGTCCTACCTAATGAAAATCGAACCCCCCGATCACCTTTACAATAACACACTGTCCCACTCTACTACGACGGTATCAAACATAATAAAATTATTTTAATATTTATCTTTCCCTGAGTAGGTATATAAATCGCAACCATCCTAATTTAAACATAACGTCAATTATACAAGTTAGGTGATTTGATTAAATATGAAATAAAAGAGTTTCTCTCGGCTTCAAGCCGTGTGGCGCACTGGCGTAGTATTAAAAAATACACACGATACGAATAATGACAAAAATAGCAAGGAATTAAGGATCATTTATGTATAACCATTGTTTCAGTGTTTGTGACGACGGTTATGGGTTTGATTTTTTATTTTTTCACTCTGGCAACTTGGCGAAAAATAAGGCGCGGCGTTGAGTTCCGCAACTTAACACGCAATCTCAATCTCAAGATAAATGGGGAACGAACGTGTCTCAAACGGAGTGTCTTTTAGGTTTACCCTGCCCTGCTAAGTACGGAATAAGCCGTAAACCTAAAAACGAATGCCTTAATATTTAAATTATTTAAAGCTAAATACTAACAAATTTACGAAATCACAAACAAAAACCTGCTAACTAAACAAAAGAAGTTTGCCAACTATTAGCACTTCTATAGAATCTAGTAGTAGTATAGAATTGTATTTATACAGGATAAACTAACTTCTATTCATTGTATTGGCAACTACCTATTAGATCTGAACAGTCGAGTTTACTTCGTATTTATATAGGGTGCTGCGTTTTATTGAACAATTTGCCTCATCGACGTCTACGTTATAAACTGAGGATATTGGTTATATAGACATTTATTTAAAATCGAAATGGTTGTGTTATTTTTTTTTTAGCTTCACGCTGTATCCCGCATATAGCAGATTGCAGCGTGAAGTTAAAAAATGTTTAATACAACTATTCCTTATCTTAACTCACTGTTAAAACACTTCGTTCTTCACTTTCTGTTAAATTTTCGAGGCATTGTTTATTAATTCGCGCTGTATCCCGCACACGAGAGGGAACCTAGTGTTAAGACACTTCCCCAATTTTCATCGAATTTGGAGGCATTGCGTACTGACTGACATTAAGTAATGGGTAGCGGAAATCAACTCCTCAGTTAGTTCGGTTACCAAAGCGGAAAAATGAAAAGGAGTCATTCTCCCAAATTAGAATCGAACCCACACTTAAAACGTTTAAAAATTCCTATATTTTTAAAACTATATAACAGTTAACCCGTTTAAACATCGTTCAAACCAATCGTTCTGTTTCCACAGAACTCTACATTCGATCATTTCATAACATTAAAATGGGAGAAAAGTTGGAAATGACTATTTGCATACAATTACAATGAGATCTGTGGAGTATTATTTTAACGCAAATTCCAAAGTTATGGAACTATTGACCTCGTTTTGAGTTTGTTTATCTTCGAGTATGTAAATAAGGCCACAGAAAATAGAGATTGGTCACTTTATTCTATGCCCTACCGGGTTTTCACCTGATACGAAACGATAGGACAGGAAAAGGTGGAGGGGGAGTAGCTATTTATCTTAGGAGCCACATTCCCTTTTCAATACTGGATAAATCGCCTTCAGCCTACTCAAATTCATCGGAACATATCCTTATAGAGGTCCTATTTGGCACACTTAAGATATTACTTGGTGTCTTTTATAGTCCTACCCTACATGTGAATTATTTTGATTCGTTCGAGACTCTCT
This sequence comes from Heliconius hermathena, assembly GCA_013403705.1. NCBI lineage: Eukaryota > Metazoa > Arthropoda > Insecta > Lepidoptera > Nymphalidae > Heliconius > Heliconius hermathena. The sequence continues at coordinate 342,431 of JAAIXJ010000127.1, forward strand.
TAGAAAAATATGTTCCAGAAGTTGACCACTCTATCTTAATGGGTGATTTTAACACATGTCTCCTTAAGAAAGACTCACGCTCATCACGGCTTACAACTATAATTAATAGCTCCAACCTTAATATCCTTCCGACGAATGCAACCCACCTCTTCCCTGG
>JAAIXJ010000127.1:343877-413227 GCA_013403705.1 Heliconius hermathena
AAAAAAAAATATGTTATACTTTTTGCACCGCTCTGCGTTCTTATTATTTTAATCCTGTATTGTTGGTTGCCTGTAAGAGATCGCTCTTAGCGATAAGGCCGCCATTGCACATTGATCTTATGTACTTGTTTATCAAATGTATAATCCAATTGTAAACATGCAATAAAGTGTTATTATTATTATTATTATTATTTATTCACTCTGTATTGTGAGCGTTGAGTTCCGCAACTCAACACTCAATGCCTTTAGAATACGATGGAAAATGGGGAACTGAGTGTTTTATGCCAGCTAGGAGAGGCTCTTTCTACCTATCCTGCTATATACGAAAAACAGCCTGAACCTGGTGGTATTGTGTGACAATACACTGAATCTGTTCAGCGAATAATATAATAACATATAATAAAAAATTGCAAATTCATGTCTGCTGTATGGGAACACCCTTAAATGTTTATTTTGTTCTGTTATTTTTTTTTAATTTGAACTGTCTAACTAGCACCGTTTATGAACGCCCTGGTAACAGACGGACAGACAGAGAGACAGCGTAGGCTTAGTAAGAGCGATCCTCTTATTTTACTCTTTGCGTACGGAACCTAATTATTCTCCTCAGCAAAATCACAAGAAATAATTTTGTGTTCTATAATTTTTTTTTCATAATTTCTGAATAAAAATTTACTAAGATAAGTTGGTTATTATAATATGAATTACTGTTGAGAAGTTTGGGCCGCTAATAATATAATATTGGGAAAAAAGGGTTCGTCACTCCGTTTCCCACTTTCCATCCAAATTTCAAGACGTTGTGTGTTGAGTGGCGGAACTCAACGTCGCTCATGTTTCCGAGTGGGAATCGAATCCACAACCACTACGTGTACAATCACACGCCATGCTGCATGCACAAATCATTATTCAAAATTCATATATCCATTTAATTCTAAATAACAATACAAAACAAAATTTCGAAACTAAAAACATGTATTAATCAGCATTTCGTATACAAATGAAATTGCAACAATTATTTACTTTCGATTGCATACTGCGCTCTATTGAGTGTTTGATCGACGTGCACTGTTTTAGTTTAGCTTTGATTCAGATGAAAAGTGGGAATAGCTTTTTTATTACACTATTGTTGATTGTAGGTTTGAGGTTGTGGGTTCGATTTCCGCTCGAGGAAATTAAATATTTAAGATTTTCATTTTCTCGCTCTGGTAACGAGGCAAAGCGTTGAGTTCCACCACTCAATAAGCATTGCCTTCAGAGTTCGAAGGAAAATCCATGCTGTCCTTTTGTGCCACGACTGGCCTCAATTATGATTTTATTTACATATAAAGAATCACCGTCAGAATCGAATTGACTATCATCATTTATGTTAACACACGTTACAAATACCACACATCACTACAATAAGTATACATACAAAACAAAAATCAATAGATATCATTAAATCAGCTTCACGCTGTATTATGCACACAGAAGAGTAGGCAGAGAGAAACTAGTGTTAAGACACTCTGTTCCTCATTTCCCACCGAATTCTGGAAACATTGCGTAATAAGTAACGTAATTCAACGCTGCCCTTTGCCTCGACACCAGAGCGTAGAAATGGAAATAAAAAAAATAAATAAATATTTCATTTCCTCGAATGGGAATCGAATCCACAACCAGTCGCGTTTACAGTCACACTTTGTGTAGTAAATTATTAGAATATAGCGTGTAATGCCAAACTCTAACTAAGACCTCCCGTAATCTTTGTGTGGATTCTTGTTATGTACAATATGCCATTTAACTTTGAATTCAACCTCAAAACTTTGACTTAGATTATAATAATTAATGACGCTTATATGTTTAGTTATGAAACATTTAATTTTAATATGTTAGACAGAAGAATGTGGGTTGTGGGTTCGATTCCCACTCGAGAGAATGAAATGTTTGCTATTTTCATTTTCCTCGCTCAGTAGTGTCGTAATTGGAGCAAAGTTTCTCAACATTACGTTCCCAGGTTTCCTCTACCGACCCTGCAATGTGCTGCTTTTAAAAGCATGAAGCTAAAAAAAATAAAAATGAGAATTAATTTCCTTGTTCTGATGAGAAGACAGAACAATGAACACAGACAGAACAAAGTACGCGCGGCGTTGAGTTCCGAACACACAATGTTTCAGAAATTGGGTGGAACGTGAGGAACAGAGTGTCTTAACACTAGGTTCTCCCTGCCTACTCTTCTGTGTGCATAATACACATAATGTTAACACTAGGTTCCCTCTGCCAACCATACTACCTACATGAAAAGGAGCTAAAGCGTGATGCTATATGAAAATATTACTACATTACCTCGTTGTAATATAATTAGAATAATTCCACATGTTTCTAGCTTCAACCACTATTAATACAAACAAAGCGGCCGGAGACAAACAGACCAACTATTAATTATATATAGCCATATTGATGACACTCGACGCCGGCCCAAACACTTTGGACAAACATGTAAAATGTATTCTGGTGATATACGGCGGCAGTCAACACGGGGCTTAGTTTAATCACTTATAAATATGTTGACATTAAGATTTATGAAGCTTTATTTAGCTTTTTTGTTAAGCTTTAGTCCGAAATTTCGTTTGCATGGGCTATAAAACGTATAATTAGAATTTTTAACAAAAAAAAATCGACTTCAACCGGATCCCATAATCAGAATCTAACTAAACTATCATCATAGTTGAATTGATAACCTCCTCCTTTTACGGAAGTCGGTTATTTTTTTTATCCCATAGGAATATTAAAAAGTCGTCTCGTGAATGCTTAGGGGAGCACTCTCTAACCTACATGCCAAAATTCTACTTAACAAGTCCAATAGTTCTGTCAGTCAAACTCAGTAACATGATCCATGAAGACCATTAATATCAAATTGAGTGGTGAAAGCCAACAAACGAACATATGAAATATTTAATTCTCCCGAATGAGAATCGAACCCACAACCCCAAACGCCGTCACAAACAAAGAACTTGAAGAAATCTTAATACTAAAACTAGGCTAGGTGGCGGAACTTAACGCCGCAATTCGTTAAAAATATTTACGCAGTTCATTGGAACTTAAGCTGACAACTAAAATAAAATAATATAATAATTCCTAAAAGTAAAACGAGTCTTCAACACTTTACATAATAATCTTCAACACTGTATACAAAAAATTGCTAAAAGTGAAAAATAACAAATTTCCACGTGAATATTTTAAAAACATAACAATTAGAGATGGATGGATTTAACTAACGCACTATTGAGGTTTTGTTTATATCCACATTCTATTCTATTGTCAGTTCTATACAGTAGTATACAATATAGTGTAGGGAACAGCAGGTGCGTTTTGGACGATTCAACTAAATTCATTTTGTATTTTTTTACAAGAAATCTGCCACAATTGTTGATATTTTTGTAAGCGTTTTTAGAATAATAGACGCCGAACTGATGAATCTTTTAATAGATTTTCATGTAAATATTACTTGGTATATCACAATAGTATTGTAACACGATGTTGTGGATCGAATTCTGATGAAATATATATTTTTTTAATAAAACAACATTTTTGTAAGTTGAAAAAATGATATTTTTTTAATAATATTTATATTTATGAATAATAGACTATGAACTGGAGTGTTTTAACACTCCTATTCTGCTACAAATGAGATATGTCAAAAAGTAAAAAAAGAGGGGGAAACGCGCTTTTTGAAGGTATCCATGTCTTATTTCCTACGGGAATTTAGGAGAGCTCAACACCAATTTGTTACATAATTTTATTTAAAATAAGAAGTTACATGCTTCATTTTTTGAACGTCAAATAATTTACCACCAGTTCACTAAAGTTAATGCCTCAGACTTGAGAAGAACCGGACGAAGTTCGTGTTTAGGATATATTTTATAATATTACAGAGAAATATAAACTTATATATTTTCATAAATACAAAAGCAAATTCACACAATTTCCCGCATCATAGAATAGTCAGGGACGACCTAATGTTACGACACTTGGCGTACCCTACGCACCGACCATTTTTCAAGACATTGCGTGTATTACACGGAGCTCAACTCCTAAATCAAAAGTCCTATAATAACAATATTCTAAAAAAACCATCGCATTTATAACACATACTCCAATATTACATATGTTCTAGATATATCTTGTACAGGTATGATGACGTCACGTTCCGCTCCAACGGGCAGGGTTATTGCGATTCCTTCCCAACCACTGACCACCCCACAATAACCTATTAGGTGACACTTAATTGAAACATTCGTTAATTATTTCTTTGCACATCATTAATTTTTGGCGAAAATGATGAAATAGAGTAGTGTGGTAATGATAGAGAGATTTATCACTAAGCGTTTCTCTGTTTGTATTTGTGGTATTATTTAAAGAGAACATGGTGGCGCAGCATTTGACAGTAAACGCGATGGTTTTAGGTTCAATTCCCAGTGGAGTTGATATTTTTATATTTTGACTGATAAATTTGACAGATTTCGTCCTGTCTGCAAGGCAGTTATATATGTATGTCATCAAAACATACCTATAACGTTCAATAATTGTCGAAAATATGTAATTTTCTCAATTATTTTTGTTAACTTGTCTATTACAAGGTACTCCCAATGCAGCGCCGCCTACCGGTTTTAATTGTATTTTCAATACATCAAGGAGTCTGTTAAAATATACCCATACAATTTCATCCAAATCGACTTAACCATTCAGAAAGAGGTATTATGACAAGCACTCGTACAAATTTATGGTGAGATACTAAGAGAGCCGCTAAATTGCACCACATAAAACATGATATCTCAAAATTAATCATAAAATAGGTCTTGACATTAGGTTCTCCGTCTACTATAAATTAACTTTACCCTGTATTCCGCACACAGCAAGGTAGACAAAGGTAACCTAGTGTTAAAAAACTCCGTTCCCCATTTTCCACCTATTTCTTGAGGCATTGCGTGTTTAGTGGGAGGACTCAACGCCGCGCTTTGCCTCAACACCAGAGCGAAGATATGCAAATATAAATTTAGATGAATATTTAATTTCCTCAAGAGGAGTTGAACCAATACAGTCGCACCTTTCTGTTCCTGCGCCACGACGTATAAATATTTTTTGGTGACCAATATCTTAAAAACAATAAAATTTCAGAGCATACCACATGAGATAAAAAACAGTTGAAAATGACCTCCTCTTTCACCTGTATCAGTTTCTCTATCTATTTACCAAACAACCTGTATATTAAAGTCATTATAAAACACATAAATTTACCTAATTTCAACTAATTCTTCACTTCAAAGTTCAGTAAAATAAAAACGTGTGTGTAAATAAATGAAACAAGCAAATTATGTCCACACGTTAATATCCTTTCAAATTAGGCGTAGGTGCTTTTTGTACCGGTCACGGAGGGACAGGGATAGGGACCGTTTGAAGCGATTCATGCGGGCTGGAAGTATTTACCCTTAAAAATGTAAAAGTTCTCGTATAGTAAATATACTTTTGGAATAAAGATAGACATAGAAAAAATATCAGGAAAAGACATTCTATAAGCATTTTTGATTTGGCAGGATAAAGAAAAGGACTTGAAGTGTTAAGCGCGGCATTGTGTTCCGCCAGTCTACACGCAACGTCTCGAAAATTGGGCAGAGATTGGAAACGGAGTATTTAAACACTATGTTATCTCAGCCTATCCTGTTATATAAGGGGTAAATCTTTAGAATTTGGTAAAAAGTGAAAACGGAATGTCTTAACACTATTTTCCCAGGTTTTCTCTGTCTATCCTGCTATGTGCAGGATGTGGCGCGAACCTGAAAAAAGAAGTCTACAAAACAAAACAACCTGGTCACTGTACTCTAACAACGAATAATGAATGGGACTAATAACTGTAACTTTTACTAATTAACTTATGGTACTAGTTAAATCATTTAACTCATACGTTCAAAGTTAAAATGCATTTTAAACATTGTTAGCGAGCGAGTGTCGGAAAAAAATATCTTCATACATTTTAAACCTGAAACTTGATTAAAAATAACTGTTCTTTTTTGCGCAGGAGCTCAAGAGTAGGTTTGATTCCGCTTGAGGAAATGAAATGTTTGATATTTTCATTTTCTCGCTCTTGTAGCGAGGCAAAGCTCGGAGTTGAGTTCCGCCAATCAACACTCAATGCCTCCAGAATTCGGCGGAAAGTAGAAAACGGAAGTATCCTAGTGGAAACTAAGTGCCTTAACCAGGTTCCCAGGTTCTCTCTGCCTACCCTGATATATGCGGGATACAGCGTGAACCCAAAATAAGTTAGTAAATAACACAACAATAATAAATATATATTGCATACAAAAAAAAAATAATGCAATACAAAATACACATAATTTCTCTTATATCTATCTGATCGGCTATCCAATCCAAAGTTTTATTAGAAACGATATAAAATTGTAATTTCTATTCACCGTGTAATGGTAGAAGGCATCTAATGTAAGATATTCCATGCAATATTAAACGTTACGAAACAGTACCCTTGCTTTTTTCATATATTTTCTGTATATTACAGTTATAAATTTTGAAGCCTTGACGCAGTGGCAGTGGCTGTGGTTGTGGGTTCAAATTCACTCGAGACTTATCATTTTATTCAGTTTCAAGCTATATCCCACTTATAGCAGAGTAAGTAGAGGGAACCTAGTGTTAAGACACTCTGTTCCCCACTTTCCGAAACATTGCTGGTTGAGTGGTGAAACTGAGCGCCATGTTTTATGTTCATACTATAGCAAAAAAAAAAAGTAATTCGTTCTCTTAAGCGGGAGTTATATTTTTTCGTTATTTCCCGTGTCCGTAGGGAATTTTGAGAAATATTGCCACAGTAGGTATAATCACTAACTTCTCTAGGTACACACCAAATTTCTAAGTTCAATAGTTTAGTCAATGTTTTATCAATCAGTAACGGAAGTTTTATACAATAAGGTAAACTGGCCAATCGTGGCGCAGGGGCACAAAGTTGCCACTGTACATGCGACAAGCTGTGGGTTCGATTCTCACTCGTCAAAGTGAAATATTAAATAATTTCAATTCCTCGGTCTGGTACCGTGGCAAAACGCAGTGTTGAGATTTGCGGCCGGAAGTGACGAACGAAGTATCAACTATCAAATGATAATCTTACTATAAATAAGTAAACATTACTATAGTAGGTACAGTATAGAAGCAGTAGTGTATGTAGGTGGTATAAAGTACAACGGAAAAACAACGGTGGTGTAAAGTAAGTATTACGGAGTATCTAGGTTCCCAGGTTCCTTTGCAATCTACCTGCGGGTCACAGCTTGAATATAAAAGAAATAAAAAAGATAAGTAAATCACGGAACCAAAAAAAAATCGCTCTAATAATACGAAACCCTCACACCATAAATCGATTCACATTTGCCAGCATTTTTGTATGAAAACATATTTTTTTATAGCTTTAAATCGGAAATTAGCTTTCATCGAGAACACATGGTGTTACAAAATCGATATCACCCAGTGCGTGTGGATAATTACGAGATGCACGCAGCATGGCCCTTACTTTATACCACCTACATACACTACCGCTTTTATACTGTATCTACTATAGTAATAAACATTTATAGTAAGATTATCATTTGTTTATCTGTTTTATGGAGAAAGAACTAGGAAATATTTTTTAACGTACTATTCAAAACTACTGATAGAAAATTATTTTTGAAAACCGAATAAAAACCTTGAGAGCAGTTGTGGGACTGTGGCACCATTAAAACACTTCCGTTTCCCACTTTCCGCTAAATTAACGAGGCATTTCGCATTGAGTTGAGGAACCCAACACCATGCTTTACCTTGTTACCAGAGCGAAGAAATTAAAATATTCATATATATTTATTCAATATTTCATTTTCCGGACTGAGAATCGAACCCATAACGATCGCGTTTTAGGCACACGCTTGTGCCACTGCGCCTCACGACGGCTTATCGCAGTACAGTTGCAGACTCAACACCGTAATTTATCTAACCAAATGTGATAAATTTATATAAATGAATATAAAATCATCGCGTGTACTTGCACATTCAGACACTGTCGTATTTTTAGGGTTCCGTACCCATGCCGTTTTTATAGATAACGATACGGAATCCCTCATGAGCGATTCCGTCTCTTACCTGGCCGTATTTTATTCTTACATTTTATACTTGTTGCTAATATACTTTTAAGAAAGAAATAATATTGGATATTAAAGTATTTAATACATATCTAGGCTATAAAGTCCTTCTATTGTAATTCTATGAATGTCACTTTGCGGGACAAACGTGACATTATCATGTGTGATGTTATGTCTGTGTTGTCATCTTTGCGATAGAAATAGTATGTATTACATATTTTTTTAACAATACAGAGTTTAAAATAAAAAATATATATTATTAAATATATAGGATAATAGATGAATCAATCTTTGTGAAAATAAATATAATTTTCATATATATTTTAAGTAAAATTTTTCTATAGGTATTGTCAGAGTAAAGGCATACAATATATAAGTGGTCAGCTACATACCAAATCAGTTATAATAGTATATGACGTTTTTGGTGTAACGTATTATTTAACAACAATAAAGGCGCAGTTCTATAAAGTTCGACTGGTTCGAATACACTCAATAGTTTTTTTTTTCTATATCCTGCATATAGCAGGATAGGAAGATGGATATTTTTAACATTTTTAAAGTATTACTCCACACTTAGGAAAGAAAAATACTTATTAAGAAAACGTATAAAAATTTGAACGTAGCGGGATTCGAACCCGCGCGCCCCTTGGAGACCATTCCAGCGCTCTGACCAACTGAGCCATACGTTCTCGAAATTTGAACGTAGCGGGATTAAGAACGTATGACTTAGTTGGTCAGAGCGCTTGGACGATTTCCAAAAAAGTTTTTTAGGAAGATGGAACCTGAAAATCCAGTAACACTGGGTTCTCAGGTTCCATTTCTATTGTCCACTTTCCAAACTCTCGAAGCACTGCGTGTTGAATGGCGAAACACAACGCTGCGCTTTACTCCTTGCTATGTAGGTACTTAATAGTTGGGCATATGTTTAACTGTAAAATATTTCATCTCCCCTGTCTGGTTGATTCACTTTCTCAAACTTTAGAAGACAATGTGATTTAACACTATTACATGGTATAGAACCTACTACCTAGAATTGTTTAAATCCTGATTTTCAAGATTCTTCTCCAAAAATACATTTCGTTTAGGTATAAACACCGAAACTAGGAATTCTCTGAATTTTCCCTCGTCTGTTGTTTTGTTTGCGAAAAAGTCACTATTCCAGGCAGTTGTAGGCTTTTTACTGTAATTGTCTATTTGGTTACAAAACTCGTGGCCAGCGGTGGAGTTGAGTAAATATCCGTACTATAGTTTGAAAGGTTGTGGCTTAAAAAATTAAATTTTGGTCTCTAGTATTTAGTTGAGATACAATATCGTATTTTCATATACCGTATTTTCGTATATTTGCTTTACATATTTTATTAAAAACAAGCCTACACGAGGCTTCGCCCACTTATACTTATTGATATTATAGTATGTAGTTTAATATTTTTAAATAAAGTGCAATGTTGAGTTCCAACACTCAATACAAAATGTCTCAAATTATGGTGTAAGAAGAACAAAGAAATACGAGACATTTTGTTGTTCACATTGAGCATAGTTGAATAGATATAGGCAACCTGGGGACCTAGTGCTAACACACTCCGTTCCCATTAAGACACTATCTTTTCCCACTTTCCACCGAATTCTGAAGGCATTAATTGTTAGCTCAACGCCGCCTGCTAATACTTGTTGTTATAATTTAACTTTTTGTTGCAATTAAAAAAAAAAACGTATATTATCAGTAAATTCTAATGCAGTAGCAATATAAATCAGCTTTACGTTGTATCCCGCACGCAGCAGGGTAGGCAGAGGAAACCTAGTGTTAAGACACTCCGTTCCCCACTTTCTGCCGAATTCTGGAGGCATTGCGTGTTGAGTGGCAAAACTCAACGACGCGCTTAATCTCGACACCAGAGCGAAGAAATGGAAATATAAATTTAAGTAAATATTTCATCTCCTCGAGTGGGGATCGAACCCACAACCAGTCGGTTTTACAGTCACACCTCGTGCCGCTACGCCACGACCGGCCTCAAAATGTCTCAAATTATAGTGTAAGAAGAATAAAGAAATACAAGACATTTTGTTGTTCACATTTAGCATACTTGAGTAGACTCATGGAACCTGGGAACCTAGTGTTAAGACATTCCGTCCCCATTAAGACATTACCTTTTTCCACTTTCCACCGAATTCTGGAGGCATTACGTGTTAGCTAACCGCCGCCTACTAATACTTTTGTTATAATTTAACTTTGTGTTGCATATTTAAAAAAAAAACGTAAATCAGTAAGTTCTAATACAGTAGCAAAATAACGTGATACAAATGGGTTTATTATTGAAATGATCGATTGGTCGAATGCTTAAATGCGATACGGGCTCGATTTTACATAGAAATATTTTATGAGTTTGATTAAGGCCATCGTGGTACAACTTTTGAATTCAAGCGCGATGGTCTTAGGTTCAGTGGGTAAAAGGGAATTATTCGAGAAAAATAATAATTTCCATTTATCAGAACTGGCAAGATAAAAAATGGTGTTAAGTTCCACCACTCAACGCGTAATCTCTAAAATTCCGATTTAAAGTGAAGACTAGAGTGCCTTAACACTAAGCTTACTCTGTATATCCTTTTATGTAGGAAAAAGCTGTAATACATAAAAAAGCTATAATACATAAAAACAATTACTTCACGCTGTATCCCGCAAATACCAGGGTAGGCGGAGAAAACCTGAGAACCTAGTATTCAGACACTCCCATTAGAACACATGCGTTCCCCAATTCCCGCCGTAATCTAAAGTCATTGAGCGTTGAGTGGCGGAATTCAACGCCGCGCTTTACTGACGGTACGTACCAGGGTGTACCAAGGTGAGAATATGAAAATATTAAATAGTTCATTCCTAGAGTGGAAATCTGATCCACACTCTGTCATATTTACTGCACCACGACTGGCCTCAAAAAAAAAACAACAAAAACCAATTATAGACCTCATCTACGACTATGTATTAATTAATAAACAAAAGAGCGGAGGATTGATTAATATGCCTACCGAGAGTATAATAAGTGATAAAACTCTCTTCTTCCCTTTCAAATAACAGCAGAAAACAAAAACAAAAGACAACAAAAAAATCACTAATCCGTTAATTCACTTAAGAAACTCAAGTAAGATTTACTTATGTAATATACCGTCAGACGTTCCGCTACGGCTTCGGGATCGTATGGCAAAGGCATTCGCGGTCTGGGATCGATTCCCAGGTAAGCACCTAATTGCTATACTTGATAACTTTGATATGGGAAACTTCAGTATGTATTTGTGTTTCGTGCTTGCGATATCTGTTGATTAAGCTAATACAATTATACAATAAGCGCGAAAGTTGTAGGTTCAATTTCGTTCGGTTCGGTGATGTATTTTTTTTATATTTTTATACTGGTAAGACTATGTACGAAGTTGAGTTCCGCTACACAACACATAATATCTTAAATTCAGGCGGAAAAAGGATAGCAGAATGTCTTAACACTAAATTCTGCCTGCCTGAGTTACGAGATTTGACTATTGTCTTTAATAAGTTAAATAAATACAGCTTCACGCTGTATCCCGCACACAGCAGGGTATTCAGAGGGAACCTAGTATTAAGACACTTCGTTCCCTATTTTCTGCCGAATTCTGGAGGCATTGCGTGTACTCAACACGCAATGCCTGAAGAACTCAACGCCGCGCTTTGCCTCGAGACCAGAACGAAGAAATGGAAATATAAATTAAAGTAAATATTTCATCTCCTCGAGTGGGGATCGAACCCACAATCAGTCCAGGTTTTAAAGTCACGCTATGTGCCTCTGCGCAACGACTGGCCTCAATTCATAAGTTAATTTTAAAATTAAATAAATTATTTATTTTAAAAAACACCATGTAGATAACTCATCGTGAATGCTACAATAAAATTATAAAAATAAAACTAATATATAAATTTAATGGATTATAAATATATAAACATTAAAATATTTTAGTAATTTGCACTGGAAGTCGCAACCAACTCTCTGCACGATTTTACATAGAAATATTTTATGAATTTGATAAATGCCATCGTGGTGCTGTGTAGCTTCTGCGTTCAAACGCGATGGTTGTGGGTGCACGGAGAAAAAGCTTTTATTTGGGGAAATTAATCATTTCCATTTCCTTTAACGCCGCCCTAAGATAAAGAGAGACGTTAAGTTCCGCCACTCAATACGTAGCGTCTAGAATTCGAACTGGAGGCGAAGATCGTAGTGTCTTGACTGGGTCATACGGCCCACCCTACTGTGTAGGGACAAACACGAAGTGGTATAATTTATAACACCCAATACATATTTTTAGGTTTGGCAGAAAACTCAACTCTCAGTTTAAACACTACAGACACTTAGAGGCCAGTCGTGGCGGAGGCACACAAAGTGTGACTGTAAAATCGACTGGTTGTGTGTTCGATCCCCACTCGAGGAGATAAAATATTTATTTATAATACTTTTATATTTTTATTTCTTCGCTCTGGTGTCGAGGCAAAACCACACAACACGCAATGTCTCCAGAACTCGACGGAGAGTGGAGAACGGTGTGTCTTAGCACTAAGTTCCCTCTGCCTACCCTTTGTGTGCGGGATACAGCGTGAAGCTGATTTTTAATTTAATTTATTTACCACTACGCCAAGGTGGCGCTGTGATACCACGTCTGATCATAAACGCGATGACTGTACGTTCGATTCTATCGTTCGTATCTAGAAAATTACTGTATTTAAATTATTATAATTTTTCTCTAATTTGTAGACAAAACGCGGCGCTAACTTCCGCCATTCAAAACGCAAAATCTTGAAAATTGGGAGGAAAGTATTAACGGAGTGTCTTAACTGCTGCTTTAGAAGCTGCTTTTTAAAAGCTTTAAAACTTGAAAATTAAAACTTCCATAATATCTTTCACCATTCTATTACGAAAAAACAAAAAAATAAATATTTAATTATATTTGAATAGATTAATTTTATCGCTCTGGTAAAGAGCAAAATCGTGACGTTGAATTCCGCGACTCAGCGCGCAATGACTCTAGAATTCGACGAAAAATCTCGAACGCAATTGTCTTAACACTAGGTTCCCAGGTTCCATCTGCTTATCCTGCTATGTGTAAATAAGATACTAATAATTTTTACTCGTATATAGACTAATAGACTAAATCTCTCTATAATAGAAATAAAAAAAATATTTGAATATAAAATGTTCGTAAACATATTCTATACATTCACTCTATAAAAATAGTTTATCATCTTTTAACATAAAAAATAAAAAACAATACATTACACATTTTTTTTAAATATTATATTAACTAAAATTTATTTTATATTGAAAGTATCCATGAAGTATATATAAACAATAATAGACCAAGATAGTTATTGAATACACTACTTCTTATTCTATAAAAAAATAATAACAACTTACCAAATAAAAAAAAACACTTTAAAAAGAAACCACAATCACTAAAACAAAATCACTATCTCACTAAAGAATCACCAAAACGTTTATCGAAGTTTTCAAATATAGCAATATGTTTACGTACGTAACAATACAGAAACGCGCGACACGTCCCTCCACCGCGATGTTCCGATTAACACTGAAGGTTTTACACCAGCCCTTAGAATTTTCTGCGTCAAAAAGAGACAGAAGATAAGGGTGAAGCGGAAAATGTATGGGGGTGAGCGAGAGGGCAATAGGAAGTTATCTCCCACGTGGTGCGATGCGGTCAATTGCAACGCTACGGTCATTGCCATAGATGCTTTAGTTTTTTTTTTACATATTTTATTTTCATGAAAAAACTCTATGAAATATGGTTTTTGCTAATATGCATTTTTTTGTATATTTAAATATAACATAAAAATATTTAATTAATATACTTCGCGTCGTAGCGTATTTATAAAATATCTATCTGAACGTTAGTCAGTTAGTTGTGAGTTCGTTTCCCAAACATTTTTTTTTATTAGCTTAAGTAGGCAGAGGGTTAATCTATGTTTTTTTCTAATAAACGAATCTATGTAATCTAATCTAACTAATATTAGGAAACTTCGTCACTTGCGGCCAAATTCGGGTGGTATTGCGTGTCAAGTGGTGGAACTCAAAGCTGCTTTTTCAAACGTATAAAAATTTTAATGAGACAGGATTCGAACTGGCGTCTATCGGACCGGTTTCCAAGAGGTGATGGTTCAAATTCCACTTCGTTAAAAAATATGACTCAAAATCTACTACAGATCTACAAATATTTGTAATTGTAGATTATAAAATACATTTTAAGACATTATAAAATATACCAACAAATAATATAAAAATTATAAACCTACGCAAAAAAACATGATCAAACATTCAACATTAGACAAATCCTCACCCGATCAATTCGATTGGACCAAACCAAGTCCATTGAATCCATCGACCGAAAGCAAATTATTTAACAGGATCGTCCCAAAAAATTGTTGACCACACAAAATTATCGGATTCTTTTGATTCAGAAAAAAAAAATGGAAAAAATGTTCCAATCAAGCATACATTTTAAGGGAGATAGAAGCCTTTGATCGGCGAAGCGTTTTTCCCTACTCCAGTGACCCTATTAAACTACTATTATACTCCGAAGTCGGTGTTTTAGAGGATTTATTTTCAGTTTCACGCGGCATTGGCGCTGGTAATAAGGTGTGTTCCCGATTTGGGTAGTAAGCGTTATTTCGTGCTAATGGTCTTGTCCTGATATATCGGATATTCGGAGGTTGTGGATGGTTGATTGGTTCTTTTGTCACTTGTTTTGTTTGTTGGGTGGTTTTATGGGATTTGAGTTTTGGTATTCGGTTCATTGTAAATAATTTGCAGTGATAAGTTACAAGAAACTTTATTTAACTTTATGTAACATTAAAGTCTGGTTTTAATGTATCTGGTGTTTATTATTAAGCGATAAAATTAAACTTGTGCTATAGATCAACCTGCATAGTTACTATTTTAAAAAAGGATCTAGAATTTGGTAAAAAAAAAATTGATTATTATGCACAATATATTTTTTTAAGCTTCACTCTGGATAGAGTCTAAGTGTCGCTTCGTTCCCTACTTTCCACCAATTTTTCGAGCTATTACATGTTGAGTGGCGTAACTCAGTACTGCACTTAAGATAAAGTGCAGTACTGAGTTACGCCACTGAGTTACGTCAACAGAGCAATGAAATGAAAATAATTCATTTCCTTTGTATGGGAACCAAACCCATAACTTTTAGCTTTTACAGCCAAACCCCACACTGACATTAAAATATTATAAAATTATATAGTCTGCATTTATTATATCAGACCACTCTCACATACATAAAAATACTCTTCATCACGAAAGCGTTAGCCATATTGTTTGTTTACAAAAGTAATTCAAAATATTTCCAACACCAAATTCAAAGAAGGCATCCCAAAAATAACAAAATCTACTACAGTTCATAAAAAAAACTTCCATTTGTTCATCAGAAAGCCGAAAACTCTATTAATTCTAACCCACAACCCTCGAGCGATACAAATAATAATAACAAGTCACCCTCAATGACAGGGTTTTAAAAAGTTTCTAAACAAAGAAAATTTTCGATCCGAAAATACGTTTTGCTTTGTTCTATCATAAGAAAGAAGGAGTTACTTTACGCCACGTTTCGACAGCCACTGTCGAAAGTTGCGATGAGCTTGAAACTCAATGTCTGTATGGTAAAGGTGGATCAAGAAGATTAGACAGTAAACGTTTAAAAATAGATCCCGCCTATAGCGGGATAGGGAACAGGGAATAGAGGGAACCGTTCTACACGTTCCCCCAAATTTTCGAGACATCTCCCGTTAATAAAATAAATCAGCTTCACGCTGTATCCCGCACACAGCAGGGTAGGCAGAGGGAACCCAGTGTTAAGACACTTCGTTTCCCACTTTCTGCCGAATTCAGGAAACTGAGTGTTGAGTGGAGGAACTCAACGCCGCGCCTTGCCTCGACAAATCTCCCGTTAATTTGGTGACATTATGCGTTATTTTTTATTCATTTCGTCAAAGAAAAATTATAGGGTTAAATTCTGCCACTCAATACGCAGTGTCTCGAAAATTGATCAGAAAGTGAGTCTAAGCACTTTTGTCCCTCTGCGTACCTTGCTATATACGGGATAAAGCGTGAAGCTTAAAAAAGTGTTAACAAAATATCTGCATAAAACAAAATAATGTCTTAAATTTTTAAACTGCTTTTAAAAAAACGAATATTATTTTTGCACTTTTGCACAATTTTCCATATAATTTTAATCCAAGCGATCTAACATCTAAACACAGCCTTAAACCTTACATATAATACATAATATACAATATAGATATGTTATACCAGTAATGGCATAATTAGAATACATTAAACCACACGCAGACATACATACATATTATAGTTGAACTAACCATGTCTCTTGTATAATTTAGTTCTTAGTTTTAAGTAACTCCTGCATTTAGCCTAATGTTACGACACTCCGTTCTCCATTTTCCACCAGAATTCGAGACACTGTATGTTGAATGGTGAAACTCAACGCCATGCTTTACCAAAGCGAAAGAAAGAAATAGCTCATTTGGGATGGGAGCTGAGTTGGGATTGAACCCATTACCATTGTGTGTTCAGAAACACTTAATATATTTTTAATTACATTTCATTTTCCATATTCTCTATATTTTATACATTCCTCTAAAATAAGTAACTACAACTAAAATATTCTTAATTCCTTACCTTCACGCTTCATCCAGCAAATAGCAAAAAAGCATATTTACATATTATAATTGAACTATATCTTATCTTTTGTACAATTTAGTTCTTAATTTTAGTCAAGACACTACGTCCTACGCTCACTGTCTGACTTCTGGACGTTGCATATTGAACGGCGGAACTCAATGCCGTACTTTTTCGTTCAAGCAAGGAAATGACTAACAAATATAATTTTCTAAACTTACATTATTATAAAATTCATCTAAAAATTGGCTTTACGGCCACGTTATAAGCTACTTGGAGCAAACAGGCAATTTGGCTGTCGCTGCAAGAGAAGCTGTCTCAGAAGTTTAAAGTTTTTTAAGCGGTTCAAGTTTCTTTCAAAAACGTCAAAAACACGTCCAACTAAAGTCTAAATTTAATTACTTGCTTTCAAATCATGTTATTTATTTTAAAGGTTGATTTATTTAATTTTATTAATTAACATCTTCTGTAGGTGTGTGTTGTGCTACTCCTTAACGTCTGTACTGATTTGAATAATTTTTTTAATGTATTTTTCAATAGATGCTAGGATTGTTTTGAAATATATTAAGACAAGATATATGATATTTCGCTGTGTTATAGAGAAAAACTAAGTAGAACATGTTTATTGTGACGCTTTTATTTTTGGGAGAACAAAGTCTACCAAGGCCGCTAGTATTTAATGAATATTATGGTCACAGTATCGCCATCTAAAGAGCAAAGTTCAAGTATCAGTAAAAATTAAAAAATCAACATTGCTTTTCCCATTTTTTCATGCACATAACTTCATTTTCATATATTTAGACTAGATTTTGAGGAGATGAAATATTTACTTAAATTTATATTTCCATTTTTTCGCTTTGGTGTCGAGGTTAAGCGCGGCGTTGAGTTCTGCCACTCAACACGCAATGCCTCCAGAATTCGGCAGAAAGTGGGGAACGGAATGTCTTAACACTAGGTTCCCTCCGCCTACCCTGCTGTGTGCGGGATACCGCGTGAAGCTGATTTAATTTAATTTTTAGACTAGATTTTTCTGTATGCACCCTGCAAATAAATTATGAAAGAAAATTTTCATTTTTTTAGTAACAATCCCGTTATAGATTTCACCGAGACTAGTTCCCAACATGAACAGTTTTGAAGCGTCTGAAGGAACTTTTATGTGAAGTTGCACTTTGAAATTTCTTATTGAAACTCCTACGAAGCGCTCACATGTCGAAATAAGATGTTGTTTATCTTTTATTATTTACTAGCTCTCGCTTCCTACTTTGTTTAAGTAGGAGGTTTTCTGCTATCTCTTGGACTAAGATGTGAAAGATGAGATAAATGTCCCAAGTATATCGGATGTCTACTTAATTGTTTCTTTTCACCACTTTTTTCTTTTAATTTCATGCTTTTCCCCCCACGTCACGTAAATTCACTTCCGTGCCCGACTGTCTGCCGGATTCTGGAGGCATTGCGTGTTGAGTGGCAGAACTCAACCTCTTTACTTTGTTACCAGAGCGAGCAAAATAAAATATTAAATATTTAATTTCCTCGAGTGGGAATCGAATCCACAACCTGTCTCGTTTACGGGTACGCTTGTGCTCCTCCGTCACAACTGGTCTTTTGACCCTACACTATAGGCGAATAAAAAATCTATATATGTAAAAATCTTCTTACTGACTGACACACAACGCAGATAAAACTAATGGACTTAGAAATTTTAATTTGCATGATGCCTACATGATTATGGAGTGTATCCTCTACACTAAGAGAGGACTTCTCAAAATTCCAATGATATGATAAATGATGAGGAATAAGAAAAGACAGGATTTAAAAATTGGTACCCGTAAATCCAGAAGACTACGCAAAGAACTGTGGGGACGACGACTAGTTTTATAAATAAATTCTTGTAATTTCATTTACATATAAGACAATCATTTTCCCCGTATGAATGAATAATTTTTTTGAAGCTATAGCTTCATAACGAACCACTACAGCATTTTTTTTTGTGAATGTCATGGCGCAAGGTCACAAGCGTGTGACTGTAAACACGATAGGTTGTCAGTACGATCCCCACTCGAGGAAATCAAATATTTAATATTTTCGTTTCTTCGCTCTAGTGTCGAGGCAAAGCACGGCGTTGAGTTCCGAACACTCTACGCCTAATGCCTCCGAGATAAAAAAAAACGAAAAGTAGGTTACAGAGTGTTTTTAAACTAGGACGAGTGGAAAATATGCAGACACTGTAGTGTTAAAAATCAAATACAATACCAATGTCATCACAACACAAGTTACAGACTCTTTACTCGCAATATTTAAACATTATTATATCCTGATCTAAATATTATCTCACACGTCTTAAAGTTGCGGAACAGAAATCCTTATAAGTCATTCTTTAGAAAGTTAAAATGAAGATATACGAGAACGAGCGTTTCTAAAACTTAAACTTGCTTCAAAATTTCTATGAATTATGTAAAATTTAGTTCTTTTTTTTAGTCTGCGTAAGAAGAAAATCTTTTGAAATAATATCCAGTTGGCAGAGAGAATATAGTGGTGTTTTGTTCTCCACTCTTAGTTCTAATGTCTCATTTTGTGTATTCGGATTGAATCATTACCAAATAATAAATAATAAAACATAAACAACAAACAAACAAAATAATAGTAATAAAAATAACTAATATTTATAATAGGGGTCGCCGTAACCACGGTGGCGTGTCACAACGACGTGCAACTATAAATGAGGTTGTGTGTTCGATTCCCTCTCGAGGAAATGAAATATTTTATATATTCATTTCCCCGCTATGGTAATGAGCCAAACGCGGTGTAGAGTCCCGCCACTCAACAGGCCTCTTTCGGTTGGCAACTTTTTGAATATTATAATATAAAACTTTTTTTTTTTTTTCAGCCGGTTTAACTTATGACATCATTCTTAGGACTAACAAATCAGAATCCATTTTTTGTTACACACACTTTTATTCTATTTGTATCCAAGACTTATATTCTATACAGTTACAATGCTTCAATACTGTTTTATTCAAACAGAAACGGAAAAAAGCTTAGCGTCTACTACAATGGTCAATCGGATACAAAATACGTTCTCTTAAACAAAGTGATATAACCAAGAAGTAATAAATAAAAAAAAATCGCTATTATAAAAAAATAAACTAAAAAGTAAAAAATACATTTTACGTTTCCGTCCATTTTAAGGAAAAAAGGAACCGGTTCATCCGGTTTTTTTTAATTAATAATTAAGAATAATGTAAAAAAGTGTGGGTTGTATAGTGTCAATACGTCACACAAAATTTGACAATTTTAAAAACTTAAAAATGTAAAATAATGCACAAACATACAGATACATACGATTCGAACGTACAACCATCGTATTTAGTCAAACACACTCCAAATGACTGGTTCATGTCCTTAAACAAAAGCCTAAGAAAAAACTTAAGATTACAGAAAAACTAAACAAAAACAAGACATTCACCACCACGCATCCACGCTTCTTCCTTTTCAACGTAGCGGTCATCTAATGACGCGATCGCGTGCAAGCAATCCATTGCTCAAAATCAAGCCTAAAACTTCTATATAGGGCATGTTTATTTTTTTTTATAATAAATTTAAATATCTGCGCCAGTCGCGCCGCAGTGGCACAAAGTGTGACTGTTAAATCGACTGGTTGTGGATTCGATCCCTACTCCAGGAAATGAAATATTTATTTACATATTTTCATTTCTTCGCGTTCGAGGCAAAGCGCGGCGTTGAGCTCCGCCACTCAACACGTATTACGTCCGGAACTTGCGCGGTAAGTGAGGAGGTCTTAATACTAGATTCCCTCTGCCAACTGCTGTGTGCGGGATATAGCGTGAAGCTATAAAAAAAATTAAATAAATTATATAACAGCTTGAGGCGCAGGGGCACAAAATGTGACTGTAAACTCGGCAGATTATGAGCTCAATCCCCTCTCAAGGAGATAAAATATGTAAGTATTCTAATATATATTTCCCTTTTTCTACTCTAGTGTCGAGGCAACAGCACTGCGTTTAGTTTCGCCACTCTACACACAATGCTACCAGGATTCTGCAGAAAGTGGGAAACGGAGTGTCTTAGCATTTGATTATCTATTCTTACCCTGCTGCGTGCGAGATACAACGTGAAGCCGATTTATTTATTTATTTTATGCTTTTTAAATCTAAATATACATATACAAAACTCTTCCGTTGCTCGGGAGCTATGTAAAATATATTTTTTGAACTTCCTGCTGTATCTCGCACAAAGAAAATTTATAGATATTTCCTAGAAAAAAAAACCAGACAAGCGCGAGTTGGGCTCGCCTACCGAGGTTGCGTACAAAATTGATCTCAAGTCAAAAAAGTCTCAACCCTTTTCTGAAATTCAAGCTTAGCTTAGCCAGAGCCTGTAGACGCTAGCTGCCAAATTTCATAATTCTAAATCAGCCGGAACTACCCTATTAATTTTGATTCTCTTTATAGTGTCGAAATAGCATTTTTGCGATATATGTAAACAACCATATCTTTTTTTAAGTAAGTGTAGAAACACACCACAACAATTTTTTCAGGGAATGAAAAGACCATAGATCTGAGAATATAGTTTGAATTTCAACTCAATATCTCCAAGATAGTCTGAGGTAAGTGCTCTTGATTGACAGACAGATAAACAGACAGACAAACGGACGGACGGACAACAAACGATCTTATAAAGGTTCTTTTTTTCCTTAAAAGGTAAATAATTACAAACTCTTATATGTAGTTAATTTCATACAAAATGAGTGGAAAATTATGTTTCAAATATTATAAGTTGTACTTCGTTTTCTATCCTACGTAAAACAGAAAATCCTGTTTAATGCCAGTCGAGGCCAGTCGTGGTGCAGGGGCACATAGTGTGACAGTAAATCCGACTGGTTGTGGGTTCGATCCACACTCGAGGAGATGAAATATTAACTTAAATTTATATTTCCATTTCTTCGCTCTGTTAAGAAACTATGTTCCCTCTGCTTATCCTGCAGTGTGCGGGATACAGCGTGAAGCTGATTTATTTTATTTTATGTTTAAAAAAGTCAA
This sequence comes from Heliconius hermathena, assembly GCA_013403705.1. NCBI lineage: Eukaryota > Metazoa > Arthropoda > Insecta > Lepidoptera > Nymphalidae > Heliconius > Heliconius hermathena. The sequence goes on from JAAIXJ010000127.1 coordinate 365,808, forward strand.
TTATTTTTGAAGTCGTGGCGTCGGGGCACAAGCATGTGACTGTAAACGTGACAGGTTATGGTTTCAATTCAAACTGATGTAGGAATGAACTGTCTTAACACTAGGTTCCCAGGTTCCCTCTGCCTACCATACTATTTGCGGGATCATAGCAGATCATGCGTGAAGCTATTCTCCACAAAAAACATTTAAAAATTTCCTGATCAATCTATTCAGTCCATAAAATATAGATTTAGTTTCAACTGAGTAAACTTTAAGTGGTATTGAATTGTCGATACAGCTGAATTGAGAAATAATAGACTTTAGACCTGAGTTGCGAGATAATAATTGTCTTGTTTCTGAGAGACTTCGGTCGCTGAAGTAACTTTCATAGATTTACTTATTATTGTTTCTTTTTTCCGCAGTTTTCATTGGCATCAGTTGTCAAAAAGAAAAAAAGCGTATGAAACATTTAATTTTAAAATAAATAAGAGCTTGTGTCTAATATTGAATATTACTGTCCAGTACAGTTAAGTTATGGAAGATTCCCAACTGACGAATTTCATAGATTTTTAGGTCACGTGCGGAGAATACCCTTATGCTTTATATTAGTAGTAGTATCCATATAAATATGGATAACCTAATTTTTTAGGCGATACTGGATTGGGGGACTCCCCGAATGCTGCATAGCGATTGGGTTGACGATTAACTTAAAATAAGCTCTAATCATATTTAGTTCTATATTATTCGTCAAGTAAAAAGTAATTAATATATTATTTTGAAAATAACTTTAGAATGCAAAAGTTGAAAGTGATTTTGGAAATTTTATTATTGGCAAAATCTTTCATTTCTTAATTTCATACTAAAAAGAAAAAGACGAAATTATTTATGTACCTAAAAATTTACAGCCTGAAAATTTTACTTATCTAAACTTAACTTAATTAAAGTTTAAAATTAAGAAACCTCCTATTTAAATTTAAAACCTCCCATTTAAATTTCATAAAAGTATGTACTGATATTTTAAAATTTCATTTTTTAACTACTGTATAATTGCTAGGTTTCATCGCACTGACGTGATAGTTAAAAACGTATTATACTGGAGCACCCTGTAGCAATTCGTCATGGAAGTTCTACTCCGCCTGTTATACTTCAGGAGATTGCTGTTGTAATAATCTAAATTTTTAATTTTATACATTTTCTGATACATAAATATTGTAAAAATAGCGGTTGATGTGGTGTAATGACACAACGTCTGACTCGACAAGCGGGCGCGAGTTTCGCCACTCAACACTCAATTCTCCGAAAATTGGGAAAGGAGTGTCGTAACAGAATTATCTCTCTGCATGTCCCTTATATGGGAATACAGTATAAAGGTGAAAATAACAAAACCATTGCAACATATTTTTCCTTAACGGAAATTGATCGATTTAAAGCGGCAAAAAAGTAACACTATCTCCTAGACTATATAATCCAAATATTGTAGTTATTAGATTATATCATATTTTTCCATACTGAATAGCAAACATAAAGCCGCCATCAGTTGAAAACCTAGTTGTTTTAATTATAGCTCATATAATGGAGCTATGGAAATGAGTTACTAGAATATACCTTTAATTAATTGGCTATTAGGTCAATACCAATATATGTTATGAAACTGAAGAATTTGTTTGATTCATTGCGCTAATCTAGAGAACTATATATATAAAGAATAATTAACCATATTTTTTATTCACATTGAAAAAATATTGTTTGTTGTAAAAAAATGTTGTTTTGAATAGTTAAATTATCAAAGAAGGCAATATAGACTTTACTACTACCAAATTTAACTTAATTACCAAAATACATTACTTTAACAGTTTTGGTTCCCATTCTACTTGCGGTCCATGGCATGTATCATAGAAAACTCTTACTTAATTACTTAATAATACCTATGTATCGAAAATATATAAATAATTTAATATTGCCAGTTAAAACTAAAAAAACACACTAAAATTTAATTTTACTTTAAATTTTCAACATAATAAATGATAAGATAGATAAGATAGGAACATCCTGCGCCATTAAGCCAATAACCGTTATAGTATTGTAAATCTCAATCTCTATAAAGTAGACGTTGGCATTGTACCAACTTGCGAAATATATGTATATATCAATACCCGCATGTACCTTAACTGAGTTCACTTAAACTATTCATTGGAGGTAGTTGAGGACGTTTTTACGTATTTTCAACTTCATGTTTATCCCGCATAATTAAGTAGAGAACACGGAGGGAACCTCATATAAAAATATTCCATCCTGTGAACGAAATCGAGAATTTGCTCATACTCGTGCCGATTTCAACGCCGTGTTGTGACTTGCCAAGATATGGAAAAAAAAAAAAACTTCTCTAAGTAGGGATCGACCCGGTCAACACCAAAGCAAAGTAAACAATCATACGAGTCACCTGACGCTAAGAAATCACAGTCGCCTTGGACCCCGTGTAATACCAGAGGAGCTACAGCTACACCTATTCGGCAATTCGATACCTTAAAGCGTGGTGGTAAGGTATTTGACTGTAACCTCGGGAATTATAAATTCGATTTACACTATAGGAAATGAATATATCTTAATTTACTTATCAGCTGACACAAACTGCCTCTCCATATGTAATGTCTCGAAAAAAAATGATTTAAGTTTTACAAATACAATATACAATTTAAAATATTTTTATATTTATACATATTTCTATTACACTATATATAGGTAATCAGATCTAGGGGTATCACCCGCCACGTCACGTCAATCTTCATTCGACACACGGTGTCTAGGGTTCTCTTTAATTTGGCACAGGATTGAGATGACAGACACATGTTGCAACATGATACGGGAGGGTTACCCTGGCTACAATTTTAAAGTTGAATATTTATTCATATACTTACTAGTATACCTTATATTAGCCTGGGTAAAAAATATTTTTTATAATCCGGCAAGATAATGCGCGGCGTTGAGTTTCGTTTCTCATTGCACATTTGCACAATTTTAGAATTTTGCATCGAAAGTAAGCGGATTGCCTTTACTGTGGAATGTCTGACGATTTCCAAGTGGATTTGCTTATTCATAGTTAAAACACTCCATTCTTTTCATTTCCTGCCTATTTTAAAGACATTGCTTTTAGTCGGAGGTAATCAAATTGGTCCTTTATTTTACTGGAAGAATTTTGCGTTGTATCTCACATACAATAAGAAAGGTAGAGGGAACGTAATATTAAAACACTCCGTTCCCCACATTACGAACAATTGCCAGCACAAAAAATTAAAATATTCATGCCACCGAGTAGGAATCAAACCCACATCCGTAATTTTAGCAGTTAGTCTATCACTGTGCCACGACGTTCTCAAGAAAAAAAATCAAAAGATTATATCTACATATACCTAAACAATTTCCCCGAATAAAAATCGAACCCACAACCATAGCTCACAATCGAACACTTCCAAGACGCCACGACGGTTTTTCTTTCCTTTCCCTTTGATTATTTCCACTCTCCACATACTTAGCGTTATCTACCTCGATGAGATATTTTGAGACAGGCAACAAATTACTGTAATCAGTCTTTAACGTCTCACTCACATTCTTCCCGCTCCCTTATATTATCTTTATTATTTATTGAAAGTGAGGCCATTGAGGCACAGCTGCCCAGAATCTGAGGCATATGACGGTCATAAGTTCGACTCCGACTCGATGGAATGAACTATTTCCTTTTTGTTGCCCTAAGCCGCGACGCTAAGTTCCGCCACTCACACAATATCTCGAAAATTTAACGGAAATTAGGGAACGGTATGTCTTAACACCAGGTTCCCTTTACCTGCCCTGCCATGCAAGAAAAAGCGTGAAGCGTGTTTCAAGTAACTCCAGAATTCCACTCCCAGAGTTAGTCCAATAAAAAAAGCTTTTAAATCCTCCATTATGAACGGTAATACGTAAAAGAGATGTCTATAGTAGTTTTCATTTCACGTACCCTTTGAGAGTGTAAGTGCTCGTTGTAATGTCTCGAAATAAGTCAACTTGGTAAGTACGCTTGGTGTCATATGCAATGAAAATCGTTATTTTACTTCCTCTATGTCTTCTGTATTTTGTAGGGTTGTAAAAGAGACAGCGTTTAGGGCGTCTGAGGGGAAACGTAACACACTTGGGGGAATGGACTATTCTCATTTTCTGGTTGTGGTAAAAAGGAAAAGCGCAGCGAAGAGCTCTGACACTTATCACCTATTGACTCCAATTCGGATGGACGTACGCAGGAAGTTTTTTGATATTAGTTCTTTCCACCCTACTAATACCAGGATAAATCGTGACACAAAAAAAACAAAAAAATCTCTCAACATACAAAAAAAGGCCAAAACCACCACCACTAAAAACCGAACCACCCCCACCCCAAAAAAAAACAACATACAAAACAAAAACAAAATAACTAAAATCCACTCCACATTATCGGATGCTGGAGCTCCAAGCTGACGGTGGTAATCGCCAAGTATTTCCTTTGATCGCGCCGCACCGGGGCAAAGTTCAGAGTCGAACGGTTGCGCGCTAACTATCTAATTGTGGGTTGATTCTGAACTGGTGTTCCGTTAACCGTTAACGGGATTATGTATGCATTACGTATAAGGTACGGGTACGTAAGGGATGCTTAGTATATTAAATAAGTTATCGTATGTATAATTATATATATTTATTTTATTTCTTTATTTATACAACACTTATATAAAAATACACAAAATATATATATACATACATATATATGCATTGGATTTATTGGATTATAGCTTCACTCTATAAACCGTAGGCAGAATTAACCTGGAAAACCTTTTAATATTTAACATTTACTCCATTTAATTTGAAGCCGTACGCGAAAAGATAATAAATAATTAAGTTTTAAAATAAACTTAGAATAACATGAAGTTTAAATTTCCTCAGACGGCAGTACTAGTGTAATTTTAACTTAGTTCTTTGAAATTTTACTATATGTGGCTCAGGGATATGATCGTGCAATTATGAACGGGACGGGTTGTGGGTGCGATCCTCACTCGAGACAATGAATATTTAATATTTTCATTACTCTATTTATTTATTTAAAAAACTGCTACGCTTCTTACCTGACCGCTGGTGCCTTTTCATAGCAATAAAATATAATATCTCAAATTACTGTATAACCCCGCTCTGGGGAGACAAAGTGCAGTGTTGAATTCTGCCACTCGATACACAATGTCTCGTAAATTGGACAAAAAGTGGGAGTATTTTAACACTAAGTAACTTTGATCTATCCTGATACGGACAAAAAAGCTTTAAAAAAAGATAAATATATATAATATATACATTTTTTCTTTTTTACATATATAATAATACTATGCTATGGCGCTATTTAAAACCATCTGAATATTCCAAAAATAAGCGTGGCGTGGTGATTTCAGTGACTGGACAAAGATATTGAATTCGCAAAATATAGATCAAACAATACATTACAGATCAAGATTTTGAAACAAAAGAACCAGGCCGTCGAGGCGCAGTGGGCACAGGTGTGTTACTGAAAACGCGACGGTTGTAGGTCCGATTTCCAATTATTTCCTATTCGTCGCTTTGGTAACAAGATTCAACGCGCAAAGGAAGAACAGCATAGGCTATGTTTTGATAAACTTTCTATGATTACTTACTGATAATGACGGAGAGAAGAAAAAAGAGATCATCTCACACGATATAACAGAATGATATATATTAATTAGAGTAGCCGGCACGAACTTCTGTCCCTCCAAGGTAGACGATCATGGTCCCTTTTGGAGAAGGCCTTCATCTGAAGATGCCTTCTTGCGTATCAATACAGATTTCTATAAAAATTGGTAAATATAACATTAATTTAATTAGATTTTAAACATTATGGTTATTATTAGAATGAAATAAAAATATAGTAAATTAGATTCGAAACTATAAATACTATACTATACTAATATGCAATTAGTGCACCATTTTTATTTAATGGCTGAACAAGTAGTAAAGTAGTACAGTTGAGGCCAGTCGTAGCGCAGGAGTACAAAGAGAAACGAAATATATATTTAAATATATGTTTTCATTTCTTCGCTCTGGTGTCGAGGCAAAACGCGGCATTGAGATCCGAAACTCAATACTTCAGAATTCGGTGGTAAATGGAGAAAGGTGTGTCTTAACACTAGGTTCCCTCTACCACCCTTCTATATGCGGAATATAACGTGAAGCTGATATATATTTTTAATTTTAACAAGTAGTATTTTCCTCTCATTTATTTCCCACGCAGACGAAGTCGCACACAGACTTCGTCACAGACAGTGAGCTAGTATTCTTATATATTTAATATGCTAGTAACAAATTGAATGAATATCAAAGGCCGACAGTGCCCGCATACAGCGCTATCGCGCGATCTCCGTCCGCGTGTGCAATAATCGAGACACGTCATTTGCACACTTCGAGCCAAACGGATATCGAATGCGACGGACTTGTTGGATTTTTGTGCAAAATATAGACGCAAATCGTAGACTTTAAGCGATAAAGTTAAAAAAACAAGAAATAATTTTATGTGTCGTAAAATATGTTAAAGAGTTATATATGACATATTTTAAATATATATGACATATTCTAAATTCTAAGGGACAGTTAATTCTATTTCTTATATGAATAATCCTGTAGTTCAAGCGGGTTAAATCGCGGGCAGGCCGCTTGTATATAATATTTTCAAATCTCCGATCTGGTGTCGAGACTAAATACGTAATTGGGTTCCGCTACTCAACATGCAATGCCTTCTCAATTCGGCCGAAAATAGTGAACCGAGTGTCCTAACAATAGGTTCCCTTTGTCTATGCTGCCGTGTGCGGGATATTGCGTGAAGTTGATTTATAAAGCTAAATAATTTATTAGTTTCGTGTTAGACAGTCCATTTATAGAGGCTATATTAAATCACCACGATGGTAACGATATAACTCCTGTGTTATTGCGGTTATAGTTATGTCAGAGACTAAGAATGATGTAGGATGGGAGGCCAGTGCGTCGTGGCGCAGGGTGGGCAGGTGTAAAATCAACTAAATCGAGGAAATGATATATTTATTTACATTTATATTTTCATTTCTCCGCTCTGGTGTCGAGGCAAAGCGCGGCGTTGAGTTCCTACAGTCAACACGCAATCCCTTCAGAACTCGGCGGAAAGTGGGGAATGGAGTGTCTTAACACTAGGTTCCCTGTGCCTACCATTCTGTGTGCGGGATACAGCGTAAGCTGATTTGATTTAATTTTTAATTTTTAGAATTATGTAGTTTGACCGCACGGACGGAGTAAACGGAGTAAAAACTACTTTAAAATTTATCAAATAATGTTTATAGTAACAGTTGTCATACACAACTATCAATTATTTAAATCTAGTATGTCAACATAACTGTTTTTTAAAGTTCATACGTACCTTGGAACATTGTTTTTTTTTCTTACTTATTTATTTCCTAATCTTCACTTTGACGAGTGGAAAGCGCGGCGTTGAGTTCCGCCACTCAACATGCAATGCCTCCAGAAATTGGCGGAAAGCGGGGAACGGAGTGTGTTAACACTAGGTTCCCTCTCCCTACCCTGCTGTGTACGGTATACAGCGTGAAGCTGAATAAATAATATCCTAGTCTTCACGCTGTATCCCGCACATAATCATCGTCGTGATCCTAGTCACTCATACAAGTAATCACTTTACAAATAGATAGAGAGAGCCCACCTGTAAATAGATATTTTTAGTAGCTCTTGACTTCGACCACGCGACATCAACCGGCGATTATTTATTGAATTTGCGTAACTCGCGGATATCCGCTTTGATGCCGCGAGAAAGGATTATCTTATTTTATACCGTTCGGTTTCAGGCTCCAGTTCCGTTAGTGGAGTGTATTTTAGATCCTATAATCACAAATATCAATCCATCGGCTATTATATATTATTTTATTTATTTTTTTATATATATAATTGCACCTACCATCGTCATACTAATATTATAAATGTGAATATAAGTTTCTTTGTTACGCTTTCACGCCAAAACTAATCAGCAGGTTATCATGAAATATATGGCTGTTTGCGCACATATTCTTAGAGATATTTTACAGTACATAAGATACTTTTTATTTATAAAAAAGCTTTTTTTATTATTATCCTTTTGCTATAACATAAATAATCAGTTAAAGCGAACGAAGTCGCGTTTGAGTCCCTAGTAAATATGTAAAAATGATTTCATTGAATTTTCATTGAAATGATGATATCGCGGGCGAAGCCGCAAACGAATGACTAATATACGACTGTTTACATTTCCATGCTCTTGTAGACAAAGCGTGGCGTTAACCTCCTTAGCTCTGGACTCGTTGTCTAGAAAATTGAGCTAAGAGTAGAGTCTATACAATTTGAAAAATACATTTACTTTAACTAAATTATAAATTGGGGAACGGAGTATCTTAACACTAGGTTCCCTCTGCTTACCCTGCTGTATGCGGGATACAGCGTGAAGCTGATTTAATTTTTTTGATTTTTAAATTATAAATTGAACCTAACTTTTTGAAACAAAATATAAAACTTAGTATTACAAGAGTAGTAACTTCTTTTAGACATTTTTAGATTATTTCCCATTGTTCCTGAAGAACCCTTCTAAATCGTTTTGAAGGAATGTAAGTGCTCTTTAGTTTGAAATAACTCGCTGCTCCCGTAAGTACATTTTACTCTCGTTCTCACACGTGCCCCACTATCTCAGAGTTTGAAAACCCTTTAGTCTCCGCTTCCCACCTAAGCTATATTCGGAGCTTTAGGGAGGCAGGATAATCAGAAAGAATCTAGTGTTAAGACACTCCTTTCTCCACGCACCATTCGATATTTAAAAAATTGTATGTTGAGTTAGTGCTATATATATTTGAATAAGTCATCCGGCTTTCCATCAATAAGCCAATTTAAGAGAGCTATCTCGCTGAGGAACTAAACATTTTATCCAAAGAAACCGAAGATCCAAAATAATATAAACATTTTCCACAGTGAATTTAAAACTGAATACTACCTGGTAATGACTCAGGTTTATCCCAAACGCAAGATAATACGAGTGAACAGAAGAAACCTAGTGTTAAGACACTCCGTTCCACCCTATCCATACATTTTTCGAAAAATCACGTGGCGGAACTTAACGCTGCTCAAGAGAAACTTAAAGAAATACATTAAAAACTGAAATTACTTATAAGAAACTAACACTTTGATGTAAAAGCCAATTTGATGAATCATCAATCAAAGATATTACTGGCATAATTAAATTCATAGCCGAACTAAAGTTAACTAATTCACTTGAAGTGTACTGGAAATATTGATTGATCTTATGTCGTCATTTACATCGACTCAGATCCAGATTTGATTTAGACTAAGTTTGGGAACTAGAAACCTAGTCTTAGTGAAGTTAAATGAACCAATTTAGATCTGAAAGGTTGTTTTTGGAAGTTTTTTCTTTTGTTTTTTTTTTTGGTAGTACTCTCGTTTTTATAAGTTACCTTGTTAACTATTCTGTCTTTATAGTTTTCTTTTACTGTAATAAGTTCTTGTATCTTGAAATGGGTTTTAGAAATGCTCGTGGAACGTGCCTAGTCGAATTTTGTGTATTTAAGATCAATTTAGAGGGCATCGTGACACTGCTTTTAACTGTAAATGTAACGATTGTAGGTTCAATTCCCATTCGGAGGAGCGAACTATATTTATTTCCTCATTCTGGTAACAAGACAAAACACAGTGTTAGGTTCCGCCATTTAACACAAACAATGTTTCGAATACAGGGCGCTGAGGTCTAAAATTGGGCGGTACTTGCGAAACGAAGTGTTTTAACATTAGATTTCCTCTACCCACCCTACCAAATGCGAGTTTCGGCGTGAAGCTAAAAAAAAGTAACAAAATACACGTACAGATAAACAATTTTCAACGTAAATAATAAATCCCACTCATTTAGACTAACCAAATAAAAGACGACAAAATTACACAGTTTCGTATCGGCATGTAGCAAAGCTTTATTAATTTCGTTCAATACGAGAACACTACTAGTTCCGCACGCTTCTATGACAAGGGTATAAGGTTCAAATTCGTGGTTTCGGAGGTAAATGTCCAAGTGCCCGACCGTGTACAAATGCAACCGACCGCTAATTGAATAGTGACAATTAAGAGGCCTGATTGTGGACTTATTTGTGGTTTGGATCATCACATGTGAATTGATTTTGAATATTTATGTGATATATGGTGTCGTTCATAGAAGCCCTCATGGTGCAGTGTGGTAGGAATTGTGGGTTTGACTCCCACTGGGGGGAAGAAATTGTCGTATTAAACGGTTGTGCCAGCGATTATCACAGAGAAAAAATTAAAATATTTATTATTATCTTCTTCTTCTGTATATATAAAAGGACTTGTGCTGACTGACTGAGGTAAGACGCACGCAGAGCGTAACCGCTGATGGTAGAAACGTGAAATTTGGGCAGATGTTTTTTTCATATTCTGGATATCCACTAAGAAGGGAATTTGAAAAATTTTAACCCTAAAGGGATGAAATAGGGGTTGAAAGTTAGTATGGAAAAATTTTTTAATCTGTACCGATTTTTATAAAATTTAAAATTCAGACTCTTAAAAATATTTCATTGAATACGTGTTTCATGATTTTTAAGAATTCACCCCCTAAAGCTTCAAATAAGGGGTTGAAAGTTTATATGGAAAAATCTTTAAATTGCTACCGATTTTTATAAAAATTTAAATTCAGACTGTTAAAAATATTTTATTGAACACGTGTTTCGTGGTTTTTTTAGAATTCACTCCTAATAAGCGGGCGAAGCCGCGCGCGCCCTCTAGTTTTAAATAAAACTTTTAAATATTCCACGCCAAACAAAACAAACTTTTAAACGTTGAAAATTATGATGAATTTTTTTTTTAGTTTCACGCTGTATCTCGCATATAATTGTTACCTATATAGACACAAATATTTTAAAACCGTTCCGTTTCCCGCTTGCCGCCCAATTTTCGACACGTTGCGTGTTGAATAAATCAAATGAAAATAATTGGGGATCCAACCCACAACCGTCGCTATGCCACTACGCCACGACAGCCTCCAAATTATTCAACGATAAATAATACAAAAATAAAAGCAGAATACCGTATAACATTGACTTCTTAAGCCACAATCTCTAAGGGTGATACGACCGCGGGTTAGCTCATTAAGAAAGTTTTTAGTACAAGACTTAATGACTTACGAGTTTCTTCTGCGAATGGGACAAAAGAAATGTCGATGACACTCCAGAAGTTCCGCCGTTAGAGTCGAGTGGGCGTTGTTCCCTGACATAAAGCGAGAATTGAACTGAAACTATTTAGACTTACGAAGCTCTGAATAGTTTTTTTTAGATGCGATGGTGCAATGGCGTAATGGTTGACTGTAAAGGTAACGGTTGTGGATTTAATATGTAATGTAGGAGAATAATTATTTAAATTATTTTCATTTCAGGTAAATGTATCTAATAGATAAAACATCACATAATTTTATTTAAAAAGAAACCTCTTTACCTCTGTATGTTAATCGATTTTAGAATTTATCGAAATTTAGCTCAAAATGAACTTTTACCATACTGGGATTATCAAATTAAAATGAATGTTTCCCATCATCATTGAAGTGTCTAAATTAATTCGTAATTTCTAAGATTGTTTTAAGTCGATTCCAAGAAATGGGAAGCTATTATTCTATAACAGTCACTAATTAACTGACTGATAAGCTACATAGGTTACATAAATAGGTTATACTGCCCTGGATTCTTGCCGAATGAGCTGACTGTATTTTGTCCTTTGGTATTGTGGGTTTCAAACTTCAAAATTTTTGCGATTGGATCCCAGGCCGTGGAAAGTTCCAACCGTATTCTCTATTAAAATTAGAATGTTTTTGTATTGCAATATCCTCATCGATCATTCTTGGAATCATTCTAGTTTGATATACCCCACATCTCCCTAGGGAAGAGGGCGTCGTGGCCCAGTGGCACAAAGGTGTGACTGCAACACGACGGTTGTGGGTTCGATCCCGACTCGAGGAAATCAATTATTATTTCTTGGTATTTTCATTTTTTCGTTCTGGCACCAAGGCAAAAGTCCGGCGCTGAGTTCCGCCACTTAACACGCAATGCCTCGAAACATTTGGCGGAAAATGGGGAACGGAATGTCTTATCCCTATGTTCCCTCTGCCTACCCTCCTGTTTGCGGGATACAGCGTGAACCTGATTTAATTTAAAGTAATGATTGGGTTTATCTACATATGCTCACAAACAACTAACTTCGATACGGCACAGTGTCCTAAACATCGGGTTTCCAAATATGTATAATACTAAATATACGCAAATAAACCGCTCAAAGAGCTTAATTCAAAAAGATACTCTAAAAAATCTGCTCAAAGAAACAAGAATAATTTTCCTTACAATAATAGTTCTCGGAAAGTGAGACTTTTTTCACAAAACTAACTAAAATTAACAGGAACATAATATTTAAAAGCTTATTATATGAAAGTTCTCACTTAGATAGTTACCGCGTGTTCAAACGACTTTGATCTGGAGCGGCGCGGCGTAGTCAAAGGAAGCACGTGTGTACTCTATCCGATGAATGGGCGTCGTTTTTTCGTTATTGCTACGATTTTTTTAAGCATTTAAAATTTTTAAACATGATTGAGTTTTTTATTCAGCTTTATTAATAAGATAAAACGCGGCATTGAGTTCCGCTCAACACAATGTCCTGAAAATAGTGCGAAAACTAGAGTGTTTTAACAAATTTTCTTTGTGTATATGCGGTATACAGGTGAAGCTTAATAATATATAGTACAAGCCTCAACTAAACTAATATAAAAATAACTTAAAGTTGAATACTAAAACTAAAATGTTTTTGAATTTATTCTCAAAAAATCCATTTATACCTTCCGGAGGTTGCCGTTTGCCTTTGTTAGGTAGCTAAAAAAAACTTTCATTCGGCGAAGTGGTTTTTTCATATGAATCTGTATTCAGTATTGTAAATAATATAAGAGGCGATCGCGACTCTGTGACAATATCTGACCGTAAGCATGATGTTTGATGATTCGATCCCTTATATCCTGGTCCCGGAAATAATTATATTTAACTTATTTTCATCTTTTCTTCTTTTCTGGCTTTGGTAATAAGAGAAAGAGCGGTGTTAAATTTCGCCACTCTGTTAAGTGAGACTCAAGTTGGGTGACGAAACTTAAGGCAGCTCTCTGTGTCGTCTCTCTTCAATATCTTCATTTTCATTATTGAGCGAAAAATGAGGAGAGTCTTAACACTACATTTCCTCTGCTTATTCTCCTATAGCCTCATTCGTTGCTGTCTGTATCATCACGTAACAGGGTAGGCAGAGAACCTAGGAACTTAGTCTTAAGACAGTCATTTCACATTAAGACAAAGTCGTGTCCCGTCAAGGCCAGTCATAACGCAGTGTTTGATTTACACTCCAGGAAGTGATATATATAATACATTTTTTTCTGCGCTCTGATTTCGAGGTAAAGCGTTTTTGTTAACTACCACCACTTAACACGCAACACCTCCAGAATTTGTCTGAAACTGGGGAGCCTATATATATATACACGAGCTAAAACCTAAAGCCAATAAAAAAATCTGGGAATCGTATCCGGGACTTTATTAGCCCTATCTATATAAACCACACGACCAATAAGACTTTATGGTAGAAACATAACATAAATACAGATTTTTTGCACCGACCAGTCAAAAGTACTTTGAAATTCGACTATGAATACGGGGGCGAGTTTGCAGACTGAATTGAAAGTGAGGCAATTAGGGGATTAAACCAAATACTTAATGTTTATATCCATACTATTTACTTTTTCATTTATCTTCACTAATATTATAAAGGTGGTGAGTTTGTTTGGCTTAGCATGCCTAGCTCAGGAACAACTGGTTCGAATTTATGAAATTCTGCTTATATATGACAGTCCATTTATTAAGGAAGAATATCAGCTGCAACAGATCACATTATTTTTAAAACGATTTACAAAGCTAAAGAGACAAAGCCACTCAAAACGCAATGCCTCCAGAATGCGGTGTAGGGAAACGGAGTATCTTGACACCAGGTTCCCTCTGCCTACCTGCTGCTGCGTGCGATACAGCGTAAAGCTGATTTGATTTGAAACTTTATAGGTACGTCGTAGATAAAAACATTATACACTTGTAATTGTACGCTTGCACGCTTTAACTTGTCAACTTTTATAAGTTTTACGGCCCATTGACTTAGAATCCTGAAATTGGTACGGAACTGGTATGGTTTGTTTTCTACTGCATTTTTTTGGTTTTTTTTTTCGGTTGGATTTCTCTTTATACTATCTGGCCTCTCTACTCTCTCTACCACTCTAGAGAAGTTACTTTTCTCTATATTTTCTCTCACTCTCGCTGCTCCTCCCAAAATAATGAATATAAAAAACCAAACATAAAACAAACAATAAAGCTATAAAAGTAACCGTCACAATGGTTACCAGATATGGTCACATAAATCAGCCTCAGTCCATCTGTCCGTCACACGCTAGCATAAACCTCTTAACCGTATTAATATAACGTAGTGTCGCGACAGCTGTAATATAGTTTGAGTTTGGATGACTACATCTCGTTGTAATTGAGATATTTTGAGGCTATATGAGAATTTAACGTCAATACTCTCTGTTTTTTATCGCTGCATGCTATATCCCTCATTAAGCAGTGTAGGCAGAGGATTTAGACCACATAGTGTTAAGAACCTCCTTTCCGTTCAGGTTTTAAGTGTTCAGTAAAGGAACTATTACTGTGACTGGAAAATGAATTCACAGACTTAGATACATGTACTTACTTACCTTTTCATCATGTCTACATATTGTACAAATTGATTACTTTTTTAGCTTCACGCTGTATCCCGCTCATAGCAGGGTAGGCAAATTAAACATACGAACCTACTGTTGTTAAGGCACTTCGTTCTTGTTAAGCGGAAGTTTCTCACTTTTCATGGAATTTAGGTGACTTTGCGTATTGAGTTTTGGAACTCAACGTCGCGCTTTACCCCGTTACTAGAGAAAGTTTGCCTCGTTACCAGAACTGGAAAATAAACATATTAAATAATAAAATATTTCAATTTTCTCGAGTGGGAATCTAACTGACAACCATCGCGTTTACAGTGACCAAATCCAATAATATTAATGTTAATTACTTAAATTTAGTAAAATAGCATACCTACGAGTCTATCTGTAGCCAGTCTATGCGATTGTTAGTTAGATTGACGTATAACTGGCAGCCGGCGCGGCGTGTCCGGAGACCGACGCCAGCGATGTTAACGCAAATTATGAGGATACGGACCCTCGAAAATTATGTGAACTGCGCTAATTTGACGGGATTTCTGTTTATTTGACGTAAACTATGGAGTGGTCACCATGATTGCTGTATACACCTATAGTATTTAGTCATATTATCAACTCTTTATTTTTAACCAACTTTGAAAAAGAAGCTGTCGGTTTGATATTTTGTATTGTATAGTATTTGTTTTGTTTTTTGCTTAATTTCGTAAATATACTCGTATGTATGATTGACCGTGCAGATATGGAGATAATGGTTTCTAATCATAAATAGAGGCCGGTCGTGGCGCAGCGGCACGAGGTGTGACTGCAAAATCGACTGGTTGTGGGTTCGATCCCCACTCGAGGAGATGAAATATTTACTTAAATTTATATTTCCATTTCTTCGCTCTGGTGTCGAGGTTAAGCGCGGCGTTGAGTTCTGCCACTCAACACGCAATGCCTCCAGAATTCGGCAGAAAGTGGGGAACGGAGTGTCTTAACACTAGGTTCCCTCTGCCTACCCTGCTGTGTGCGGGATACAGCGTGAAGCTAATTTAATTTTTTTATTTTTTTTTAATCATAAATACGCTGTTATTGTTTCAAATTGGAGAGTGAGACTAATAAAAATCTTCACATGGTACCATGTGAAGATAAAACATAGAAACGGATTCCCTATAAAAATATGATTGAATCTTTCAAATTACCCAACGGATTTTAATGCGGTTTTCACTAATAGACGGAATGGGGAAGCTCTATATTTTTAATACATGCATATTGTCTTAGTGTCAAAGTAAAGCAGCCCAAGTCGTGAGCTGTATGCTTTTTTTTAACATTCCTATTCTCTCCCTGGAGTGCCCCTGTGATTCTATATAGTTCGATTTTATATATTTACCATTATATCGGAGAGAGAACCTAGTGTTAAGACAGTACCTTCTCCATTTCGCATCCATTTTCGAAACATTTCGTGTTTAGTAGCGGAATCTGACGCCGCGCTTTGTCTATAAAAACGGTGAAATGATAATCTATCCCCCGAAGGAGGATCGTACCCACAAGTATCGAACTTACAACAGACGGTGCCCTACTGCACCACGACAGCCTCAATATAATAGTGAAATAAAATGTATTAAAACAAACCATTTTTCCTAACATTACTAACAAGCTATATTAGTTTTTCTCTAACAAAAACCTATTAGCCTGACCACATAAGTGCATTCGTTTCATTATTTTCTTTAATTTTACAACGTGTTAGTTTTAGTTCGTTTTTCCCGTAATGTTGCGAGTAATACCCCTGTGGCTAGAACGAGACGCAAACAAACTAAAAAATAATATAACTTTTTACAGGTTAAATGCTACGAGTTACGGCTATCTCTTATATAAACCGCTACCTCATTTGTGGTGCAGTGAGGCAGCTGTGGTTGTGACGGTTGTGGGTTTGATTTCCCGTCTGGGGAACGAGTTAATATCATTTCCCTGCTCTAGTAAAACAAAGCGCCACATTGAATTTTGCTAATGAAAACAAGAATTCTTAGTCGAAAGGAAAGACAATACACTAGTCACAAACAAATAACTATAAGGTTATATCTTTCAGCAGTTTCTTCTACCAAATCGAAAAAAAACAGCTACATTATAATTCCCCAAATCAATAATTCTAACCCAAATAAATAATATTTTTTTTAAAATATCGTATCAGTAGTAGAAAAGTGGGGATCAAGTGTCCTAACACTACATACCCTCTACCTATCCTAAAAATATTTTTTCTAATTTCGAAACAACCCTCGAAAACGTCCATTTTCAAGCGTTTCCATAGTAAAAGTACAAAATTTCTTTTTTTATTATACACTCGTCGTCGCGATACATTTGACCGTGTTACCTACAATGTTCCTCTCGTGTGACAGCACCCGATTGCCTGCAGTACTGCGAGTTGTGAATATAAAACAAATTGATAAGTCCGACTTTGCATGAATAGAATTATTAAATATTTTCACGCTGCATTCCGCATATAGCAGTAAAGGTAGAGGGAATCTAGTGTTAAGACAATCTGTTTGCTACTTAACGCCGTCTTGTTTCCGAAAATCAAAATAAAATGGAGAATGTAATATTTTCGAAATGTTGCTGGTTATGTTGAAAGATTTATAAAAAAATATATACATATTTAAAAAAATATACGTTGTAGTGACCTCTCAAGAGCACCATTCAGAACCTGGCTCCAACATCCGACCAACTAGAGATACTATGTTATCGTAATATCACCTAAGCTACGAATGACAGTAAAAGAGAATGCAATTATGACAAGTGCACCCAAATTCAATTTTTCTGGTTTTTTTTCATACTTAAAAGTTACATTGAGTTAAAAAGTGTAAAATACAACGCCACATCCAAAAATTCATAGATTGCAACAACAATGCAGTGGTTAAAAGTAATCGAGTGCGGCGCGCCGTTACGAGGGCCCCGTAGTTTACCTTAACTTGTGTAGTGCGCTGTGCCTCGTATGGCCTCTAGGTTTAGTTATTGATATTATAGCCCTTGGATAAGTGTTTGATAGGTTCTTGTTAATTTATTTGGGAAATATCCAAAATGTATCTACATGCACAGCTTTGCGAAGCCAGTCGTGGCGCAGGGGCACAAGCGTGCAAATGTAAACGCGACAGGCTGTGGGTTGGATTCCTACTCAAGGCATAGAGAACCTGGGAACCTAGTATTAAGACAACCTGTTCCCATTAGGATATTTCCGTTCACCATTTTTCGATGAATTCTGCAGGCATTGCGTGTTGAGCGGCGGAGCTCAACGCCACGCTCAACCAGAGCGAGGAAATTAAAATATTAAATATTTAATGTTAAAAATTAATATTAAAAATTAAATATTTAATATTAAAAATTAAATGGAATCGAACATAACCTGTCCTATTAACAGTCTCACACTTGAGCCTATGCGCCATGACTGAGCTCATACATACTCGTACATAAACATATATTGAAAAAAAAACGCTGTGCAACATGTCGTACAATACCATGTGATATGACTTTAGATTTATCGCTTCTACGACAGCAAAAAACAAGCAACGACCGCCTGTAAAATACGTCAAAGTATCAACAGTTGAATTTACAGTCCCTTTTTTTTCTGTTTTCTAATATTTTCGCATCGAACGATGCGATGCAGCGTTAAAGCTGCACTAGCGCAATTATTTTTTTGAAGAGTATGTAGTTACGGGTTCATTGCATTTAAGAGAAGAGCTTCTTGTATTTTATCAGTGTAAATCACCGGAAAACGATGTGATAAGTCCCTATGAGATTTTTTTATTATACGCATTTCCACTTAATAATTTCAAAACAATTGTTACTCTATCTTTATTAAAAAATATGTATGTAATAGCAGTAATTAAATAGTGAGTTACCTTATAATATACGTATTATTATTTTATAGCTTCACGCTGAATCCTGATAGGTAAAATAAGCGAATTGTTGATAATTAATTCATTGAGAATCGAACCCACAACTGTCACTTCTTTAAATCCCCACATTTCTATTATAAATAATTAAAAAGCGTAATCACAATATTTCACTACACACATAATATTACATATACGTGAAGCCGAAACAAAGGATACAATACAAAATGATAAATCCTAAAGCCAGGCGATTCCCAAAAGGCCCCCTCTTCAGAATCGTCAGCAGGTACTTATGGGTTGATTATAGAACAAATTCACTGAAATAAATAGTCCCAAGATCATTATAATAAAGGAGGTAGATTTTAACAGCGTTTACGCGTAATAACATGGTTATAAATATCGTGAAGCTACTCAGGTAGCCCTCGACTGCTATCGAGATGGAATATGTGGTGCATGTGATGAGCGAAAGCGTTTCGTTCGCGTAACTTTCAAAGATTCTCGTTTAGTTATCTTAGATCTCCCATCTATGCTTAGTGTATCTTTTCTACTTTCTTTTCAAGAGATAGAGAGAATTAAAAATACATCACTCCGTCCTTCACATATCAACCATTGGTATACATTATATGTTGTGTGTTGGCACTCTACAACCTTTCTTCAGTTAGTATTATTTGCATAAAAACGATATTATATTTATTTTTGTGTTCCACGTTGCTACATAGCAGGGTAACTAAAGAGATCCTGGGAACCTAGTGTTAAGACACCCCGTTCCGTTAAGATAGTTCCGTTTCCACTTTTTACCGCATTCTGGAGGCACTGCGTATTACGAAGTGGCGGAGCTCAGCGCCTCCCTGTGCCTTTTAACCAGAGTGAGGAAACCATAATATTTTACTTCGATCGACTCCATTTGAAATCGTACTCTTCGTCGCCTTACAGTAGACGCTTGTACCCCTGCGCCACAACTATAAAAATCTAACCACCCAACAACGAGCAGCTAAAATTTAAATTATTCCACATAATACTAAAATGTAACTAAGTCAATATAAATTCGGTAGGCTATATAAAAATAACGTATAAATAATGAAGCAAAGTCCTAAAAGAATTATTAAAACAAACTGATAACAATTTTCAGGTAAACAACATTACGTGCGTCACTCAAAACTGTAAAATTAATATAGCAGATATGATAAGAAATCTCGTTGATAAGTTACTAATAAATCAAATATACAAATAAGAAAATAATAATAATCCGTTTTTAGTGTTATTATTTATATCTTTGTATGGTTTTGACGTAACGTATAATAATAGTTAGTTCTTTAATTTTGTTTTGTGAACCAATAGTGAGAGTCGCAATAAAAGAGACCTCAGTTTATAATATATTATAACACTGGAAGAAGATCACATAAAACTCAAGGAGTCCTAGGAGGACGTATATGAATAGTTAGATGACAGTGGACGAGGCGAAAGAGGCAATCAGAGACCACAGCACTTGGCGGTCCGTTTTTTCTGGTTACCTCGCTAGGTGTACAGATTGGGTACAAAATACCTTGGAGCCTGGGATACTTTAAATAAAACGAAGTACCTCAGAGCGAGAGCATTAGTTCGACTCATCATGTAATCTTCTCTCAGCCCCCCGCAGAGGGAGAGGGGAGACGGTTCCAGGGCTGAGCCCTCTGACCGTGGTGGTCTTTCACCGCCCATGGCTATGGGCGCGTCATTGGGGTGGGCCAAAGCCCTGTGGTTGTGTCCGTTGGGACTGGGGGAAACAGGAGCGGGGTAGGAGGAGCTATATGCTGCCCGGGCGGTCAGCCCAGCCGGGTGAGACCCCTGGTTGCCCAGGAGAGGCCCAGCTTAGGCGACCAGCGACCATGGCAGCAGCTCAGGAGTCGGATGTGGGGAGGAGGATGTNGTATAGAATGACCTTGAGATCGATTGCGAGTTAATAATTAATTTTGAACATTGAACACTAGGAATAAACAAAGGAGATAAATGGAAAAAAAAATGTTTGAAGTTTGGAAGGAAATTTTACTACCATTGAGTTTGATTTAATTTTTTGAAGCGATATGGGAATCGTTGAAGCTTAAAAAAAAGCTAATATTAGAAATAAAGATATTGTTGTTGTCTATGAATCAATAACGTTTAAAATTATAAGCTATGATTTTTTATGCTTTATAAAATCTATAATTTTTCGACAAATCCATCTATTTCATACAGATTCATGGATATGTTTTTCCCATTATCTGTTACTTTTAGTCGCTATACGCTTACATATTAAACCAAAACGCACCTTCCTGTCCCGAGTTCAAAACGATAATTCACCTCATAATTAGCACTCGTCGTATTCAACAAAAATGTCCACTTTTATTCCGTTCTCCACAAAATTATTCTTTATTTATAACCAACCGTTTTAATCTTAACTGGGATCTGTCTTGGGTCACGGCGTTTATGGTAGCGAAATTTGTTAAATTAGGGTAATTTTAAAAGGCCAAGTAAATTGCACAAAGGGTATGCAAAAATGTTTCCGTATTTCGTATTTATTTAGGACAATATGCTCATTTAAAGTAAAATAAGTACGTTTTAATCATATATATTATACTTAAAGAACTATAAAGTGTCTCAGTCATACTCCTTATCCTATTTCATTTTCCAGTTTGCCTTAAGCTATGTAATATACAACATCTAAAGTTAAAAAAACCTAATGTTAAGGCATTCCGTTCTTGTTCCATTCTTAATAGAGTATTTTTTTTTTAATTTACAACGTTATGTTGCAATTTTAAAAAAATACTTTACTACTCTACTACTAATACTAAGTTTTATTATTATTACCTAGTCCAATCTAAACATACTAAATTAAGTCATAATTTGATTGATGAACTCGGGAATAATATATCCATTCATAAAAGTCAATGTAATTAGTGAAATTGAATAATTCATATACTGATGTTACATCACTATCAGCAATGATGAATGATAAAATGTTTAAAGTAGAGTAATTACAATAATACATATGAGAATAAATAATACACCAAATATTAAACAATTCCTTTATTTTTTATTGGGTACATATTATAAATAAACACGAACGAACACACACAATTATAATAAAACTATTTTTAATTAGAAACTAAGGTTACCAAAAATGAAGTTTCCAGAGGCGTTGGGGTCTTCAGATGAGAAGAACTCTGCCCAGAGTTTCTGGAAGTCTTCGAAGCTCAGACTAGACTTTCCATTAGCGAGTTTGTCAAAGGCCTTACCAGATTCCTCCTCTGCCAGACCGAAAGATGAGTGAACAGAGACAAATTCATTTTTGTCAATTGCACCGTCACCAGATGAGTCTTGAATGTGGAAGATTGCTTTACAGAAATATCCTTGCCAGTCAACGGGTGAAGAAGGGTTGTTTGAGAAATCCTCCCACATTGCAATCCATTCGTCGGCAGAAATCTCACCATCTCTATTCAAATCAGCCTTGAGCTGCATACCTTCCCAAATTTCAAGCATGGCTTTTTGGGCAATCTTGAACATATCATCTTCTTCAGACCAGCCCTTGGCTTTGCCAATTCTTTGGATGGATAGCTCAAAATCTTTCTTGGTAACGACACCGCTGCCATCAGCGTCGAAGAAGATTTTGAACAAGTACATAAGTTTCTTCTTTCTAAAATCGGAAATCATTTTGACAGACTTTTTTAGCTACTTACTGCCTGTAATCGTTTGTAGCATTATTTATGGTATTCGAGGGACTGTGATTGTGACTGTTTTTATATCTAATTGTAATCAACTAAACGCATTGATACACGTCAGTATATCGTCGCTGGAGTACAACGGTACCGATAAATGTCAATTGAATGATTCTTACTTATCTACTAACGGCCTGCCTGCGGCTTCGCCAGCTTGAACTACGTGATTATTCATTTAAGAAATAGAATTGACTGACAACTTTAATGACTAATATGATTTTTATTACTTTAATCTCTAATCATCTATTGTGGTTTTTTATTACATTATCGTAATTTCTATAAGAACTTTTTGATTGTTTTAAATGGAAAAATGCGACCAATGTTGATACTTGATATTTATAATAATATACTTTGAGTATTGATATATATAGATAATTATTTATTATACGTATACATATATTTTTATAACAGTAATTTTAAAACTCTGTTAGATGTGCTGATGGCAGTGAATATTTTTATTTACTTCTTCAGAAACTGCCTTAACTATTAAATAATTGATTTGTATAAGGATTCATAAATTCATAATTCTTTGTAAAATAACTGTAATGATTGCATATAAGCCCCTGTACAGACTTTAAATTAGTTACATATAGTATTAGTTAAATATACAATTGGTTAATATGTAGTTATTACAGAGTATACGTAGAAACCATGTTTTTAGGCATTTTTATATCTATACAACAATCAACATCTTCGGTGAAGTTCGAGTCGTACTCGTGAGCCGAGAGTTCCGTACCAGTTTCATGAATGTAGATACACGAAAAGTATAACTTGATAAAGTTGACATTTTGTATGAAATTAAGTACAGATAAACATTTGTACCTAATCGTTTTTTTCTGTGACATAAATACAATAAGTTATCAATTTTTTTAAATAATTTTAAATTTAATTTTAGAGACCAGTCGTGGTTCAGGGGCACAAAGGGTGACTGGTTGTGGGTTCGATGCCCACTCGTGGAAATGAAATATTTATTTACATTTATATTGTCATTTCTTCGCTCTGGTGTCGAGGCAAAACGTGGCGTTGAGTTCCGCCACTCAACACGCAATGCCTCTAGAACTCGGCAGAAAGTGGGGAACGGAGTGTCTTAACACTAGGTTCCCTCTGCCTAACCTGCTGTGTGCGGGATACAGCGTGAAGCTGATTTAATTTGATTTAATTTTAATATATTTATAGACAGTTTATACACATGTGTATAACTATCTACTTTTTAATATAATATATTAATTTAAAATTAATTTTCTTTTATTTTATTAGCTTCATATTGCACCCGTGCGAAGCCGGAGCGGGTCTCTAGTATAACATAAAAGAAAAATTGGGCAATGTGACGGTGTCTGGTTGTAAACGAGAAAATTGTGAATCGATTATTTTTTTTATTTTTCTGATATATTTCTGCTTTTATGGGCAAAAATGGTAATCATAACTTCTTATTTCTTAAAATTGAAATCGCATTTGTGTTTGACATCGAAACTTGAAGTTGCATTATATCTCACTTTAATGAATTGAAACTTTTCACCATATAAGAGTCGAACCCACTATAGGACTTTGTAGTTGCTATCGATATCGATAATGATGTACAATATTCCTAACAATTTACTCCCAAAACGACCCATTTAATATAAGCTTTAAATCGATATAGTTGAATAGAATACATAACCGCCGAGCACCCATAACGCTGTACGCGACGCGCGATGACGACGACAGATAGTGCACATCCGTCACGGTCGCTCCTTTTGCAGTAGGATAGGCTAAGAAGTGGATACGGTATATTAAAATTATTGAAGCGTCCGATGTGAATATTGTGGGTTCTAATCCTACTCGGGGAATTACATTATTTTCATTACAAGCTGTACTAATAAGAGAAAAGTAAAGTTTCGCCAACTCGCATTTTTCCAAAATGAAGCGGAAAGGAACGGATTATATTAATATTAGGCTCCCTCTGTATTGCCTTCTACAAGCAGGATACAAACAAAAAGGATATACAAAAATAAAAAGAAGATATATTTTATTTTTCAACTTCACGCTGTATCGCCGTACATAACTGTCTAGGCAGAGAGAGAGCCGAGTATTTAAACACTGCGTGCTCTACTTTTTCGTATTGAGTAGCAGAACAAAGCGCCGCGCATTGTCGTTACCAGATCGAGGAAATGGAAATGATGTTATCCAATAGTCAACAAAAGTTAACTTCCATCGATTTTTGCGTCGGTTAAGTAATAAGCTATTATAACTATTATTGTTGTTCATATATTGTCAAAGTAGAATATTATTATGAATTTTAATAATAGTTAAAACAAAAAAAACAAGAATCTAGCCATCCTATAATTAGTGCAGCTAAATATATCTGCATTAACGTACCTGCTGTATGAAAATTTATCATTATAGATAAGGATTGGTAAACGTAATTATACATCGTGATATGAGTAATGCATCATTTTGCATATTTACGTCGAAATGTACCTAATTATTTTTACCTTCACACTATAGCAGCAGAAGGAACCAGAGAACCTAGTGCACACACAGTAAGACACTCCGTTCCCATAAATAAATTTCGGTTTCTCACTTTCTGCCGAATTATGGAGGCATTACCTTTTGAATAACGGAACTGAACATTGAGTATATTTGCAATATAACTCGAACTGGAAAGTAAAAAGAAATTATTATTATATCCTTAAGGTTCTCGGGTTCAGAGGAACCCGAAAAACTAAGTAAATAGAAAATGTTGTTCATTAATCTGAGATCTTTTCGGGGAAACTAAAGGTTTTGTCTGTGTAATTATGGACAAAGTTATCAAGACACGGAGCTCTTCAATATGGTCTTGTGGAATTAGAGGTGCCTTACTATAGGTACAATCCCCCAAAAAATCTTAAAATAAAAAAAAATCTCGTATTTATATTGATATTGATATTATCTTCTGGACATTGAAATCGGTTTCGAGTTTCTTACATCAAGTACTAGTAGTACTTAACTATAATGCGATAAAAGAGTTCTGATGGGTGTAGGAGGAATGGAGAAGGCACGCCACTCATTTGCCAAATTGTCCAAGATTATAGTATTTTTTATCACCCTTGCAGGCCCCCAGTGCATTTACACGACTACTCTATAAAATCTTCTTCAAGTTTTATAGCCGAGATCGTACTTAAGCTTAAGTTACTTATTACATTTACTTGTTATCCAAATTAATTGTTGTTTTTCTTTGTCTTGTTTTAGCTTCACGCTGTATACCGCAAATAGGGAAGGAGGGAGCCTCGTGTTAAGACTCTCCGTGCTGCACTTTCCGCCCAATTTTCGAGTTACTGCTTGTTGAGGATAAAAACTCAAAGCTATGCTTAGTTTTATTACCAGAGCGAGAAAATTAATATATTCATCCTCCTCTAACAGGAACCGAATCCACAGGCATTGCGTTTACAGTTTACACCGCACGATATGTCGATGCGCTACAACACTCTCGAAATTTTGATTAGATTTTTTTATTTATCGATTAGCTACTACGCTTGTTTATTTTAGTTGATCAGCTAAAGGTTAGGTTCTCATCTTGGGCATTGTATCTTAATATTTAAATACGAATTTATATTAATAACTCAATTCTTATAGATATCATCGATTATAAATTTGTTCATCAGCCTAAAACAACTTCTCCCTAAAAATGAAAAAGAGTTGTAAAACTATCATACATTCTAGAACGATTGTTTGATATATAGGGAAATAAATTACTTATTATTTCGTATTTCATAGGAACTTATACTTGTTAAATCCTTGTATAAAGGTATATACATATAGATTTAATATATATTGAATATATATTTTATTAATGTATTTTCAATTTCCATAAATTCTTACAACTAAATCTCACTAAGAAATGCCAAACACTCTTAAAAATGTAAAATTTCCACTCTCACACAAAATGTATCTAATAATAAAATGAGTTTCTCAAAATGCTTTAATCAGACGTAATTGTTTACTTAGAAGCTAGATTTTCCGAAAATAAAGTTTCCTGAGGCCTTAGGATCTTCGGAGGAGAAGTACTCTTTCCACAAGTCCTGGAATTCAGCCCAGGAAACATTGGCTTTGCCCTTGGACATGTTCCTAAAGGCAGCGAGGGCATCATCCTTGTTCAGGCCAAAAGAAGAATAAACAGAAGAGAACTCTTCACCATCAATAGCTCCATCTCCGCTAGCATCTTCAAGTTGGAAGATAAATTTGCAGTACAGGTTCTGCCATTCAAGCGGAGATCCTGGGTTCTTAGCGTAATCATCCCACATAGCTATCCACTCGTCAACAGACACCTGGCCATCCTTGTCAGCATCAGCGCGACTCTGAAGACCGTCCCAGATTTTTAGCAAAGCAGATTGAACTTCCTTGTACTTTGCGTCACCGGCAGGCCAGCCTCGGAGCTTGGCAATATTTTCGATGGCAAGATCGAAATCGCCCTTGTCGATAGATCCACTGCCATTTCTATCGAAGAACGAGTTGAACACATGCAAAAGCTTCTTCTTTCTGAAATCGGACACCATTTTATTTGTATGTAAGTAATGATCTAACCAAGATACTGTCCCAAAATGTATATTTTAATATGAAATTGTCTTTTATAGTATTTTAGTGCTGCATCGAGATAACTGTATCTGTGTTTGCCGAGTGGGACCGGGATGACGCTCATCTATTATCAAATTGCTATCTGTCTGCATTGCAGCGAATGTTTTCTTTCCGATTAACTGAATGAAGCTGTATGAAGGCCGGGATTAATTCTTAACATCAGAAAATTATAAAATTTATTAATTTATTTAATTTATTAACATCAGAAAACTATTAAATTTATGATTGTTAATAAAATCGGAAATAAATAAGCTTTATGTTATATCCCGCATATAGCAGGGTAGGCAGAGGAAACCTTATGTTAAGACACTCCGTCGTCCACATTGTGATGAACATTCCCCGAGTGGGCATCGAACTCACAACCGTACCGCTTACACAGTCGCATAATTGTCAATTTTATATAATGTGTAATACCCCGGTTTAGTCGTAACGCCTGGCATATGAAATCCTTAAAGGATCACTTTGTTGTCCGTTTATCCGTTGGTCAAGGCCATTTATCTCGAGATCGTGTGAGATACCGAGATGAAATTCAAATATTCAAGCACAGAAAAAAACAATCTTTGGGTATTAGGTATTTCATAGAAAAAAATATTACATAGTTATATTTGTAGTTTATTTCATATAAAATGAGCTACGTTGAAACATACGCCCAAAAACTTAAGTTTGCCAATTTTCATAAGATACTAGCGACCCAAACCCAATCCAAGCGTTTCGTCCGCTTAAAAAGCTTATGGATGTATGTTTATTATTAAAAAATTATACATAATCTTAATATAAATTTAAGCGTATGCGTCATTCTGATGTCTCTTCTGATAAGCTATATTACTAATTACTATAAAGTTTCATCTAAATCCGTTCAGCAATATTTAGGTGAAATCATCATCCACATCCGCACAACCTTTCACAATTATAATATAAGTAGGATACTTTCCGTTTACCTACAATTCTGAAAATTGGTACGAAAACCTCAATGAGCGAGTCCGACTCGCACTTAACGCGATTTTTATAAATAACCACGCATTATCTAGATATATAATATTATTTAATATTATATTTTATAGTTTTGAGGCCAGTCGTGGCGCGTGGGCACAAAGTGTGACTGTAAAATCGACTACTGTGGGTTCGATCCCCACTCAAGGAAATGAAATATTTATTTATAATTTCATTTCTTCGCTCTGGTGTCGAGGCAAAGCGCGGCGTTGAGTTCCGCCACTCAACACGCAATGTCTCCAGAACTCGGCGGAAAGTGGGGAACGGAGTGTCTTAACACTAGGTTCCATCTGCCTACCCTGATGTGTCCGGGATACAGCATGAACCTGCTTTATAGTTATTTTTTAAGCCTTAGTCTATATAATGAATACGCAATGTACAAAGTACACAAATGCTTGTTAAAACTATTAACCGAGAAGTTTATGAGCTTATGCCATAAATATTTTTGATTCCTAATTATAAATATAATAATTTATATTTAGGCCAGTCGTGGCGCAGAGGCACAAAGTGTGACTGCAAAATCGACTGGTTGCCGTTTCAATCCCCACTCGAAGAAATGAAACATTTATTTAAATTTATATTTTCATCTCTTCGCTCTGGTATCGAGGCAAAGCGCGGCGTTGAGTTCCGCCACTCAACACACAATTCCTCCAGATTTGGGCCGAAAGTGGAGAATGGAGTATCTTAACACTAGGCCTACAATGTTGTGTGCGGGATACAGCGTGAAGCTGATTTGATTTAATACTTATGTATAAAAGATACGAAAAATCTCTTTGAATATTATTTCCTAGATGTTGAATAACATTTTAAATACATTAAGAATATTCTTTAGTTTAATTGTGAGAATATCTACAACTACAGAGCAGATTGACGCATTTCTCCTTAAAGCATAAAATAAAAATAATACTTAAGTCAATTACGAGCACTTTTGAATCGTCAAGTTACATCGAAATGTCAGTAGTGTCATTCCTAAATATATATATATATATATATATATATATATATNTATATAACTATATATATAACGCGCAATACCTCTAGAACTTGGCGGAAAGTGGAAAATGGAGTGTCTTAACACTAGGTTCCATCAGAAGCAGATATTTTTTATTATATCACTACCTGCAACAGTTCAGAATGACCTCATTGAAAGTGTCAATTATACTTTATACAGCAAGCGTTATCGTCACTGATAAAAATTATTATCAAAAACAGCCGATTAGTAAATTAGTAGTGGTCCTATAAATTACTTTGTTTATGTATGTATATGCTCGCTGGTTGTAGTGACCATCATATTAGAATATACATCTTGGATGCTCTTGCTTACGAAATGAAATAAAAAAGTATTATTTATTAAAAAAAAAACCAGCTTCACGCTGTATTCCGCACACAACAGGATGGACAGAGGGAACCTAGTGTTAAGACGCTCCGTTTCCCACTCCCCGCCATATTCTGAAGAAATTGCTGGTTGAGTGGTGGAACTCACCGCCGCGCTGTGGTTCGACACCAGACCCAAGAAATGAAAATATAAATGTAAATAAATAGTTCACTTTCTCGAGTGGGAATCGAACCCACAACCAGTCGATTCTATAGTCAAATGTTGTGTCGCTACGCATTTTTTAAACCTATCAATTTCAATTCAATCAATTGTAATTCGTATCTTTTCATTGATGATATATTTAAGTCTTCTAGAAAACTCAACTAATCGTCATTAGCTTTTAAATCTTTAGAATTTAAAATTTAGAAAGAGAACACCGTAACTAGTTCTGTTTTCTTTTTTTCTTTGGAAATAGAAATAAAAATATATCAATTTTTATTTAAATTTAATTCTTATGACATTTCTATAATGATCGAATAGCAATATGATAGGATTAATTACAACTCGCACGAAGACATGAATCAAAGTCTAGTCGACTAATAGGCGTGTGTCTATCTAATGGGCTGGTTAATACCTTTATACGTATGTACGTCTATCCTTATCTACGAATATCTCATAGTTAGGGTGTTTAAATGTGGATTTTGAGGGTAGCTAGTTCGAATACAGCGACTTTTGATTTTTCTTTTCAAAATCATAACAAGGCATTTATTAAGCTGTTTTTTGTAAATTACTTTTAAAATTAATAACTTCGGATTTCATGAGTTTGGTTTTAAGTAAAATAAAACAGATATAAAAAAGTTATCTTCCCGCCCTGGTATACGTTGAGTTCCACCACTCAATAATGTCTTGAAAATTGGACAGTATGGGGGAAACGGAGGGTCTTTACATTAGGTGCCTATATAACCTGCTATGTGAAGTTTATAGTATATACGACCAAAGATTCGCCTCGGGCCGTCAGTATTTCTCCGCCAGTGCGTTGATGTATTACGGAGGCGTTACTGCAGACGTCTTTGAACGTCATGATTGCTTAAATGTTCATGAATACTTTTATTTTATTTTGTTTTATTTTTGTTATCGCGTCTCTTAATGTTTTTTTTATAGTAGAGTAGACATAGGGGACCTAGAGTTCTGATAGTCAGTCAGGACACAGTCACACTTGGATTTCCCATTTTCCACAGAACTTAACGCTGCGCTTTGCCAAATTACTCGAGCGGGAATAATGAAAATGTTAAACATTTTATTTCCTCGAGTGTAAGTCGAACACACAGCCCTGCTTGTGCCCTGCACCACGACCTCCTCGATTATTCCTCTTCATTATAAGAATAACACAAACAAACAAACTCTAGAGGTCAGTCGTGGCGCATGGGCACAAAGTGTGACTGTAAAACCGACTGGTTGTGGGTTCGATCCCCACTCAAAGAGATGAAATATTTACTTAAATTTATATTTCCATTTCTTCGCTCTGGTGTCGAGGACAAGCGCGGCGTTGAGTTCTGCCACTCAACTCGCAATGCCTCCAGAATTCGGTAGAAAGTGGGGAACGGAGTGTCTTAACACTAGGTTCCCTCTGCCTAACCTGCTGTGTGCGGGATAGAGGGTGAAGCTGTGAAGCTGAACAAACACTAGATATATAAGAATAGAGTACAGTAGTAAAATCTTCCCATCTAATATAGTTATAACATAATGCGGTCGAATAATGGTTCCTTTTATAGCGTTTTTAATGGTGTGAAGCTCAGTTTTATATTCTTCGAGGCGCAGATAATATTTGCTATTAATAATAAATTTTAGTGAAATACGACTGTGAGTGAACATTATTAATGTTAATAGAATACACTTCCAATTCGTTTAAAATTATGTTTTATAAAAAGTATTAATATAATAAATAAGTCGAGGTCAGTCGTGGCACAGGGACACAACGTGTGACTGTAAAGGCGTCGCTAGGATTGACAAAATTAAAATTATTTCCATTTAATATCCATTTTAAGAGAAATAACAGCGTTAGTTTACGCCACTCAAAGCTATAGATATAATGAAAATTAGAGATATAAAGGGATTTATAGATGACTAGTCATGGCCCCTACCTTTTTATGCGTATACTTTAAGAAGTATAGTAAGTTGGGGTAAAGTCGAAGATGGTGCCCCATCATTGATCATCAGATTGATCAAATTTCCTGCTAATTTACATATCTTTTGAATATGAAATAATGAAAACCATATAATTTATTATTTTTGTATAATATTGCATGCTGTATCCACTTTAAAAGATGGTGTATTTAGTGTTAAGTTTTATTTTGTATTTCTTTTCTTTGTCACTGTGCAATGTTATCATCACTAGTGGATCTAATAAATAAATAAATAAATAAGTATTAGTCACATTGAACGCGACGCCATTTCATACCCATTTGGCGATATGTGGTCGCTATGAATTTTGGTAAGTTAGATCGCTTAGGTGAAAAAAATCTTGTGTGTTTAGTGGCGTAACTCAACCCCCCTTTGCCTTGACACCAGAGCGAAGAAATATATCATTTTCTCGAGTGGGAAACGAACCCTCAACCTGTCGCGTCTACAGTCAACACTTGTGCCCCTGCGCCACGACTGGCCTCTCTATAACATGATGCTTATTTTGTGTCGTTCTAATATGAGAATCACAAATATCTTGAGATTATCTTACAGTAATTTTCATAAGAATAGTTAATTGTTTTTTGGAAAAAATATACCAAGTACATAATAAAGAGCGGAAACTGGAGAGCGGAGTGTGTCCTACATACGGGATAAAACGTGAAGCTGGAAAGAGAATATAGTGTACCATTTATATATGAAACTATTTATTTCATATTCTCATTTTGTAATATAGCAAACCGTCCACAGGTCCACAAACACGCTGAATGAAGCCTCACATCGCACCGCGAGTGGGGACGGGCGGGCCGATACGGCAAAACCTCGGTCGTTGCGAATGCCTTGCAAGTCGC
Source organism: Heliconius hermathena (assembly GCA_013403705.1). NCBI lineage: Eukaryota > Metazoa > Arthropoda > Insecta > Lepidoptera > Nymphalidae > Heliconius > Heliconius hermathena. The sequence continues at coordinate 398,189 of JAAIXJ010000127.1, forward strand.
GGCTTGTATTTGTAAAGCTGATTTAGGTAGCTGGAAATGATTTTTTTTGATACTTTAATTTTTTTTAGTTTTTTATTTTTTTTTCTTAATCCATAAGGGAAAGGTGACCCGTAAGGGAAAGATAAGTATAGACAGGAAGAACGTGGTGTTTCCGCAAGGATATTGGGCGGAGAAATTAAAGAGCGACGATTTTCCTTTTTTCTTTACCTTCACGCTATATCTCGCAGAAAGTGCGGTGGAGAGAGGGATATAAGTGTTAAGACATGCCGTTCCCCGATTTCCGCCCAATTATCGAGAATCTTGTTTTCGGAACGTTATTCCGCGCTTAGTCTTGTTACCACAGCGAGAAAATGAAACTAAGTCAATCCCCTGGAGTGCAAATCGAACCTACAGCCATCGCGATGACATGACGGCCTCATAAATTGAAAAGAATTTAAATATAATTTAATTTAATTCCTCTGAACGGGGATCAAACCCACAGCTAGCATTACCGCGCGGCACCACCACACCACGACGACCACTAAAAATATTCAATGGAACATAGGCCTTAGTAAGATTTCAAAGGCTTTAGTAGAAAAATCTTATACATATAAAAAAACGGTCACACAAGCTGGAATTTGGCATCTAGAGTCCTTGAGAAGTGTATGGAAGCACTAAGAAAGGTTTTCTAATATTCCTACAGAAACGGTAAAACAACGGGAAAAATACAAAAACGTTTACATTTTGTCATTCACATTAATGAAGCTGCATACTGCCAACTAGTAATAATATATTATGGACTTCGCACTATTAAAGATCTTGTATGATATTTCAAGTGAAAAGTCGCCATGGACGTCTCTGGGAGTTAATTTTCAATCCCCCGAGTAGGAATTGAAGCCACGACCCCTTACGACGGCCCCAATTATTGTAATTATGATATGGTTATGTATGTAAGTAGGTATTAAAAGTATGTATTTATCATTGTAATCGTATTATATTTTAATCGCCACCTATTAGCGACGCGACGTTCTGCGCCGCGATAGCAGATTTACGCTTGACGCATTTACACACTAAACAATTACGTAGATAGCATTATCAGGAAACAAAAGCAATTATGCTTTTGTAGAAATGAAAAAAGAAATAAATAAAATATTAATTGATTAATATTAATTTTATTTAATTTTTTTTTCATTTCTATCGTATTTTGCGAGATGGAACGGAAAGCCTAGTGCCCGTTCCTCATTTTTTGTTGTCTTTACGTTAAAGACAATATAATATAATGTTACTATATGGTGGAACTCAACGCTGCACCTTGTCTCACTAGGCTTAATAATTAAATTACAAACATTACCTTCAATCTTCGAGCTAGAATCGAACACACAATCGTTGCATCAACCATTGTAGAATATTTTAATCGATTTCAAAAAAGGAGGTTATCAGGTTGAAATGTTTTTGATGTGGTATTGTTAGAATTGAATAATATTTCAGTATGATTATCTATTTAGGATTCGAAGCAAATGTGTTAACAATCTTAACATTGGGTCCTCAGGTTCCCTCTGCGGAATTATAAGTGCAAGAAACTAAATGATTTCATATAAATTGTGTAAAAATTCCGAAAATCTTAGTATAGAATTAAAATATGTAAATATACAAGTCATATCTAGACAACCCAACGTCTGTGCGTATATTATTTTTAATACAGCGGTAACAATGCAGCGTACGTACAAACAAGTCGTACTCGCAGGGTACCTCCCTGGTACCTCCCCGGTACCTGCGTCGTACCTGCCCGCTGTAAGACGAGCAGGCGACCTCGTTGCTCGTCGCTAATCCGTCTGTTACTGTAATACCGGAGTATTGCTATATAGTTATTGTAGACCCATGGAAGCTAGACATTGAGATGTTTTAATGAAAATATTTTATTATGGTTAAAAAAGTAGTTTCGTTGACTAGTGGGAAACGGATATGTCTTAATGGGAACGGAGTGTATTAATATTAGGTTCCTATGTTCCCTCTGCTTGTTCTGCTATGTGCAGGGTACCATGTAAAGCTATAAAAACAGTAGCTTCACGCTGCATCAAATATATTGCTAAGTAGACAGAAGTAGTGTAAAGACACTACTTTTTACACTTTTTGCCCGAATTCCTGACATTACTAGCTTGTTGTTTTATCTACTAGAGCGGGGTGATGACAATAAACTATACTTATAATAAATCTGTAGAAAAGTCGTTTCTGTACATTGAAAATATTTAAAAAAAAAATTGCCAGGGTGTTAAAGGATAATTAACAGAATCCATTTCCTACTTTTTTGGAATTTTTGTCTGTTTGTCTGTTTATCTGTTTGTTTGTTTGTCTGTTTATATAAATACGTATCACGTAAAAAGTACACAATAAATTTAAGCAACTTTTATACATAAAAATTACAAATGAATCAAAGTAGCTTTTAGTGTTTATTTCATTGTAATTGCTTCACTCTATCAAAAGATATAAGTATTTGAGTTTTCTAGAAGTTAATATTTGAGATAGTAAAAAATCGATACAAGTAACGCTATCTATTGACAAAAATAGTAGGTACTAACGAATCTTGATACTCTCCGTCTGTCCGTCTGTCAAGACTATTTTGTACAAGATCGGTTAAAGGTTAGATACCTCAATGTTCAAGTCTATATTCCCTTAGAGCACAAAAAATCTATCTTCTAAATCATCGCAATCAAATGACGATGAAATATGAGGGTTTATGCTTCGTTTTTTGTCGCATTTTCTATCATAACTATAGGGTACTTCCCGTTGATATACAATTTCGAAATTTGTTAAGAAGTTAAAACTTACGGCACGTATAAAGGAAAATTCCAAAATTATTTTTCAAAAATTGACTACTTATTTGTATTTGTGTCACAGAAAAAACCATTAAGTACAAATTTTAATCTGTACTTAAATTGATACAAAATGACAACTTAATTAGTTATTCTTTTGGTGTATCTCCTTTCATGAAACTGGTACGAAAACTCTCGGGGCATGAGTACGACTTGAACTTGCCCGAAAATGTTGATTATTTTATAGATTATATAAAAATGCCTAAAAACGTGCTTTCTATGTATATTCTGTATACCAATTATATATTTAACTAATAATATATGTTACTAATTTAAAAACTGTACAGGAGCTAATATAAGTTATTTTACAAATAATATTGTGAGTACTTATCCAAATCAATTAATTAATAATTAAGGCTGTTTGTAATATTTACATTTCTTAAATGAATAATCATGTAATTCAAGCGGACAAAGCCGCGAGCAGGCCGCTAGTTTAAAATATAATTATTCCCCCGAATGAAATTGAATCCACAACAATACAATGCGTATACAGAATTCTAGAGGCATTTCCCCGTGTTGAGAGGCGGAACTTAACGCCGCCCTTTGCCTCGATACCAGAGCGAAGCGAAAATGAAAACAACCGCAAACGCAGCATTTACAGTTGCATACTTACGTACCAGCACCACGGTGGCCTCAAAATATTTGCCATATATTTATGTAATGATAAATAATCTTTAAAAAATATACAAGATTAAGAATACTCTCACACTTTTTATGTCATCATCAAACATTTTTTAATATTTCAGTGAATCCTTTCTGTTTTAGCGAGAAATAAGAACTTGTGTGTGAAATAATAAAAGACGCGCGTAACGAGTGCGGAGAGTGCGGTACGTGCTTACTTGCATGCGGAGGAAATCAACATTTGCAATATTCCATACATTGTGTACCATACGATGTGAGGCGTGGCGGTGGAAAATGATTTCTTAGTACGCTTTAGATTTTATATTTTCTTTTTTTTAGTTTCACGCTGTAGTCCATACAGCAGGTTAGACAGAGGAAACCTGTGTTAAGACACTCCGTTTCCATGAAGACTAATTCCTCACTTTTGACGAAACGCTTTACCTAGTTACCAGAACGAGTAATAAAAAAAATATTTCATTTTCTCGAGTGGAAATTGAAGCCGTAACTACTATAACTGCACTCTATGCACAGATGATACAAAGAAAATAATAAATATGATGGGCATTTTGACCAGCATCGTTATAATTGAGGTCGTTTCGACCCACTGCACAATTATCGACAAATATTTATAGTATAATGGAAGTATTGACTTCAACTGCGTCACTCAAAACGCTGAACCATTTCAGTTTAAAATAAAAATAAAATATATACTTAAAAACGGGGATCCTGACTGCATCGAGCGTTTAGTCTTGCTCTTAAAAAACTATTAAGTAATGCCGTTTTTATGTGGCGGGACGTGTACGATACGATGTGTGTGTGTGTTTTTTTTTTATTTTTCTGCTTCTCTGTAGTACAGTATGGGCAAAGAATCGTGACCGTCCTGAAGTTAGGTTTACTGAACATTTGCGCATTATTCGTTCGGTTAGTAAATAATCAAAATTAAGGAAAATCCTAAAATTCAATGTGCGCAGCCATTTATAGCTAACTTCAGGGTGGCCACCACTTATTGACCGTATATGTACATTATTAAACTTAAATCGTCTTGACGCAGTGTGTGACTGTAAATGTGATAGTTTTAGGTTCAATCCTCTCTAGGGTTCTGGTAGACAAAGTGCAGCTTTAATTTCCATCACGCAACATGTATTATCCGGAAAATTGAGCAGAAAGAAGGTAATGAACAATCTCGTTTTCCTTTACTTATTATGACAATGTGGAAAAAAAGCGCAAAGCTCTATTTTTCTATATGTAATATTCTTTATTACACAAAACAAAACATACATAAATATAAAATTAAAAAGTTAGTTGACAAAGGTGAACATTTTATATGTTATAGCCGAGTAGACTAAACATGGCGTTGAATTCCGCAGCAAGCAAGATTAGCTCCACTCAAAATGGGCAATAGCGATCTTAACACTAACTTCTCTCTGCCTGGGACTATATTAAAACCCTGTATCGTCCCCGTGTCGTATGATTAAAGAACGATCCAAAGCATTCAAACGATCGTTCTGATAATTGCTGTTGTATTTAATGTAAGAGTCAGCGTAATGGACGCATCGCCCGTTTATTGACTTCACTACTTTGTTTACTATACTTTATTTTTACATTAATACTTGTTAAGTGGATAAATGTGCTGAAATAAGGCCATATTTTTGGAAAAATGCTTAAAAATATTGTATAAAGTATTGTATCGTTTCGGCAGCAAAAATAATACTAGTGACGCTTCATTTTGCTGTTTTTTATACTTTACAGTGTAACCCGCAAATAGCAAGGTCAGGATTTTTTTATAGGGAGAGGGAACCTATTATAAAGACACCCATTTTCCCCATTTCTGCTAAATTCTGGAGGCATGGAGTGTTGAGTGCGGAACTCAACGACGCGCTTTGCCTCGACACCAGAGCGAAAAATGAAAATATTAAATATTTAATTTCCTTGATTGAGAATTGAACTTACAACCGGTTGCCTTTAGTCACACTTTAAGCCCCTGCGTCACGACTGGCTTCAAGTAATTTTAGTTTCTTGATACATATAAAATTAAAAGTTCATCAGGATCTCAATGAATAGGTGTGAATGCATGATCAGCTTCCTGTTTTTATTTTTTTTTATTTTTTAAGGGATTCCAACATTTTGTTACACAGTATCACCACATAGTGTCCATGGCCATCCGCACTACAACCATCGAGGTATCGGCAAGAATATTTATTTTATTAGCTCGAGGTTAATCTCAAATATTTTTTTACTCTTTTCAGAAGATCGCGCATTTTGTCTTTAACTATGTCCATGAACGTTCTTCAAAATCTATTTTGAAACCAAGACAAATTCAGACACTACAATATTAATATAGAATCTATTTCTACCAGAATCCAAAGAATTACACATAATGGAAGAAGCGTGATTTTGAAAATGAACGCTTTACTGAATTAAATCGGTCTTCAAATCATTAGGACATTATTTATGGTAAATTAATTCTTATAGTAGATTAATTGACGTGCTTTTGCATGCAATGAAGCTTGTAACTTCTTATTTTGAATAAGTTTAGTTAATTTCCCTAAAGTCTGGCGACAAAATTCACAAATAAACAGGTAAAATAAAATAAATGAAACAACTATTGTTTATTTTAATATATAAACATATAATATATTTATTTAATACAACTTACACGTACATTAGCCCATCATTCACACTTCTAATACAAATTCCAATATTCGTTAATTTCTTTGGATAAGTCAGAAGCATTATCTATTCTACAATTTTTTTGTTACTTTTTTTTAAATAAATTAAAAAAAAACATTGTAATATCTTGTTTTATTCTAACATACTTCAAAGTAAAAGTCAAGCCAGGTTCAGACATTCTCATTCTTATTTTCATATTATTAAACATAAAAAGGATACATTTCATATTTTTAAGTAACTGATACGTATTTATTAACTTTTTTAACTCGACAATTATCTACGTGGAATTTTTAATAGATATAAATGAGAAATAGTCACATAATAACACAAACAAATTTATCAGTAACTTAACGAGCACTTATCAGATAATTGAAAAAAATCTTAAATAAAAATATTTATATTTTTTAATAGAATAATATATTTAATTTTAAATATTTTAACATAATCATTCAAACATATAATGTAGGGACACTATTAATAATATTAGATCAATTAAAATCATTATATGAGGTTAAGGAAGAATTAGTGTCAATTATTAATAACATGCAATTAATTACAGTAATAAAAATAGTAGCATTAAATATATTGTACTAGATACACAAAAAAGTTATGTATGTTATATTGATCCCCACCATCTACATTGAAACGGCGCAAACTTATTTTTGCTTCTAATGTTTTGACTCGTTTAAAAATATATATATAAGTTAAAGTTGAACCTGAAATGACATATGATGACTACCACAATTATAAAAAACTATGACAAAATAAAAAAAAATTAAACATAATATCATGAAGTTTATGAAATATTACTTGGTAAAACATATTTTTTTTTTACAAAATCAATCGTAAAGAAAATATTCAAGCCTTCAAGTAGGCCTCGACATTATTTTTCTCTCTGAGTAATAACGAAAGTAATTTATTATTCCTTTAGAACAACAAAAAAAATATCTCATTTACACTTTATTATTGAGTTAGATTTTCTTTATTATATGAAATTTAAGCTATTTGAACTAAGTATTTTACAACTTTAACTTATATATAATAATTTTTGAATTAAACAACTTAGCAAAGAAACATATAAGACATTTTGTGTAGATCATATATTGGTTTTTATATCGATACTATTAGTTTAATCGCAAAAATATTTCAACAAAAACTTACACTTTTCTTGCATTTATATTCATCGAAGAAAATATAATTGTGAAGTACTTCAGGGAAGACAGAGATGGGACATATATTTTACTGTAGACTGTAAAATTTGCAATATAAACTAAAATATATCAAAAAAATTAAGAAAAGAGTTACATTCAGGACTATAAATTAATTTACACCGATTTTATGTCAGTTAAACGCTAATTAACTACTAGGAGTAATGCATTTAGTATTACAAAATGTAATAATAATATTAATGCTATTATATTTTATTTAAATTATATTAATCAAATTAAAATTTATAAGTTTATTCCAAAGTAATCATTAACTTAGATAAAATAGTAACTTTTAAAATATATATAATTTAACAATAAAATAAACGGAGGTCTCTGTATATAAAGGCATAATTACAATGAATTAATTATCCAATTAATTGGATATCGTATTAAATAATGTTCATGAGTTAATTGATTTAATCAATACTATATAAACAAATAAGAATTGCAATCTCATTCAGAAAAAATAATTTACAATTGAAATAATTCAATTATTATGAACAAGTTGTGGTTATTCGACTTCTCATACTTCTATGAAAGTCAAAAAAGGATTTAAATTGTAATACACGTAAAAAATATGCTAATTAAAATTAAACACAATAAAACAATTCGACAAAAAAAACCAACCAACTCGTCAACACTAACAAACCAATTAATTGAATAAATCAAATAAATCCAGTCCAATACATTTCTTAAAAATATTAAATCCGTTAACTCCGGACCTGCAATTGGGCAGCCAATAGGAACAATATTTTAAGTCCAGGTAAGAAAGAGGCTACGGCAGAGAAATCTGGGCCCGTGGCGAGAGCGGTCACCACTTGTAGGGCACTCTCGTGGTCGCCTGCTTGCGCGCACTGCACGCACGAGTGGAGAGAGGAGAGTGCGGACTCCGATAACTATGGGAAAAGAAAAAATATTTTATTAATTAAGAACATTAATAGAATTACTTTATTATTTTGAATTAACTAAATGAGAATTATTTTTTAGAAAACGTATAAAAATTTAACCGGCGGCCTTGACTCAGTGGCACAAGCTTACGTCTCGGAAGCGTAGCAAATATTTGGAAGAATAAGTTTTTTAATATGTCCGCGAAAATTGGTCGGAAAGTGGGGAACAAAGAGTCTTAACACTAGGTTCCCACTGCCCACCTGGTATATGCGGGATGCAAGATAAAACTTAAAAAAATGAGCACATCGAATCTCGGACCTGCAGCTCTTGGAAACCATCCAAGCGCTTTGAACCATATATTCTTATGGAGTTACGTCAAAAAATATATTTGTTTTATTAAGTTATTTATGTTGTTAGATGGATTAGTGATTTAATGGCACTTAAAGATAGTGGTTAGTGTGTAACTAAGATTTAATCTTGATTACACATTAAATTTGTTGTTTTCAATAAATATATCTAAATATATTATTACTTCAAGGAAACTTTTATATAATATTTCAAGTTTATTCAAAACCTTTATACTTATATGAATATATTATTAAAGTTAAAAAATATTCATAATACACAAATAAAATTTACACAAGCTAAATCAGTAATAGTACAGTAATTAAAATAATACTTGATTTTTAATTATTGTGTAGCCTTAAAACATATTTTTATAAAGTCAATTTATATCATAATCAAAATTTATGTGAAATAAGTACAGATCTATGAAAAAATTGTCAAATGACTTACTCTGTTCTCGCGAAGCATGTCATATAGATTTTCAAGTTTTCTTTGAACATCCTCAAGTTTTCTTTTCATTTGCTAAAAATAAAGAAACTTTATAAATGGCAAAACTCTTTTACTAATAATTTAATATCTCAATATTATAAATTAGGAAGATACTGTAGTAATTATATATTTAAAAAATATTTTACATGAACAGTAAAAAGTACAAAAATTAACATAACAATGTCAGTGAGGCCAGTCGCATTGCTGGGGTACAAGCATGCGACTGTAAACACTACGAGTTGTAGGTTCGATTTCCGTTTGATGAAATGAAATATTTAATATATTAATTTCCTCGCCCTAGTAAAGAGGCAAAGCGCGGAGTAGATTTCCGCAATTCTTCCAGAATTCGGCTGTAAACGAAAAACCAAAGTGTCTTAATGGAAACAGAATGTCTTAAAATATTAAGACATTAGGTTCCGACTGCCTACGCTGCTATGTGTGAGTAAAAAAAGAACAATGTCAGTATTGTCAAAAGGCTCATTGATCTGAAGGTATATTTGAGAAACTAAACAATCACTTATATGGAATTTATTTTTCATTATATTAATTTGCGGTGAGCCTGCTTGTCGATGTCTGGCGTCACGGCACAGCGTCTAACTGAAATCGTTGTGGGTTTGATTCCTATACTAGGAAAGCAATTAATATTCATTCTTCTCTGATAATAAGATATAGCGCAGTATTGAGTTCCGCCACTCACCACGCAATGTCTCGAAAATTGGCCGGTCAGAACAGATTAGTGTATATATGTATACGTTACCACACTAACAGCTCTCTCAGAGCAAGCATTACGTAGATCATCAAACACTGTCTGTAATATGGCGTGTTGTTCAGGTACTGGTCCTTTTTGTATCGGCGCTGGTGCTTCTACAGGAGCTGAGCTTTCCACCTAAATAGATTATAGAAAGAAACAATAAATATTCACTTTTTTACCATTTGAGGTCTAAGTTAAAAAGATAAAGCATATACATTTCTTTATGAGAATTACCGAAACCCAAACTACTTTTGGTCCAAAATTGTTATTTTTAAGAAATTGGTAAGGTACTATAATTTCCACGGTTTCTTTTTTATTTAGTGTTATATTAACTATTAAAAAATATATAAACTCTTTCAAAGTACATTATACCCTAACCTCTAAAATTCAAAAATCTAAACACAAGACAAAATAAATAAATAAATTGTTTAAAAATTTACTAAGACGTCCAACTCCACAATTCCTTCAAATTCCATACCTGTTGTGGATAACCAGGCTGTTGCCCAGGGGGATATTGTCCCGGGTACTGTTCTTGATATTGGCCAGGGTACTGTCCTTGTTGTCCAGAGAACTGTCCTATTTGTCCAGGATATTGATTCTGCTGTCCAGGGAACTGTGCTGGCTGCCCTATTTGACCTGTGTATTGATTTTGTTGCCCTGGATATTGATTTTGCTGCCCTGGGTACTGATTTTGACCAGGGAATTGATTTTGCCCAGGATACTGTGTAGGTACGAGGGGCACGTGTTGCGGAGGTTCTACTCCAAATAATGGATGAGTTATTGGTGCTTGCTGTTGGACTTCCGGTTTTGGCTGTGGATTGATAGATTTATTACTTTTTTTTTCGAGCAAGAATAATTTTTGGTGAGGTCAAGAAAATATGTAATTCGACATTTGAGTTTTTGCATTATTGTTGTCTTTGTGTTTGTTTTTTAACGAATTATCAAAATAGTATTTAACCCAAATAAAAAAAGGAAATTTTAAAGCACTAAACTTCTAATCTAAACCATCATAAACCATTGACTATCCAAATACTTATGAACTCGAGTTTTAATGTGTTATAATTATGTATTTTGTATTAAACAAACGAAAATTGATACGAAAAGAAAATAATAAAGATTTTTTTGTGGGGAAAAGAAAATAATAGTTTGTTTTTTTTGTGGGAAAAAGAAAATAATGGAGATACTTTAACTAATTAATGAAATCTTTTATTACAAATTTATAAAACATAATGATAATGATTATTGCTACTACTTACATCACTTAATTCTAACTAGAAATCCACAAAAAATACAAATACTAAAACTGTTAGTGAAAACGTTCAAAAAGGAGAAACACAAACATTTTTTCTATAACTTCTGTTTACAGTTTATAATTTTAGTCAAACAGGCATAGAAGGAAAAAACAAACATATTTTCAGATTTTTTTTTAAAGTTTCAAACTTTTATTAAACAACTGTCAAACTGTCATGCTTTACAGTTTACAGAGTGTAATATCATTCTTTAAACATTTATACCTCATGTCTGTGCTCTATTATTTGATTCCATTGTCTTGTACCGGCGTGGAATGGGCACATATCTTCGTGACCAAATTGCTATATAGTGATAATTGTTTTAAAGATCGAACATTGGACTCATGTGGGCGAGTTAATTTATTAAAGATTATACCGACTTAACTATATGTATGTTTGTTACCATTGCATAGAACTATACATGTAATTTTTAGGGTATCATTAGCTTTTCCGCAAGAATATTTTTGTAAAAATATTCTTGCGAATAAAACATTCTTAATATAACAAAAAATTACTCTCAACTCTAAAAAAACTTCTTTAAAATAATTAATATGCTAAATCATTAAAATAAGAAGAAGGAAAATTAAAAACTACTAGCATATATATATAGCAGCGGTATAGCGGGATAGCGTCCAACTGCAAACGTTACGACTGTGGATTTAATTTGGGGGAATAATCATTTTCATTTCCTTTGACGACAAGTAACTTCTTACGAGTAAGGAGACAAAATACGGCGTTGAATTCTTTTTCACTTAACACGCAATGACCCGAAAATTCAGCCGAGAATGAAGAATGGAGTGTTCTAACATTAGAATCCCTCTGACAAAAGTGCTCCATACGAGATACAGCGTGAAACTAAAAAATATTATAAAAAAACAAACCTTAGGTTTAGCAGTCATCATGGGAGGATCGTTCCATCCTGGGGCGGCCGGCTTCGCTACCGGAGTTGTTTCTTGTCCATAATAATTTCCATTAACGGCCGGATTCATTTGATTCACCGGATTCAACGGAGCGGGAGCTAACGGATTCAACGGGACGGGGTTTAACGGAATGGGGTTTAATGGATTTACCGGGATGGTATTTAACGGATTAATTGGATTTGGTTGATTGATTGGAGCAAAGTTATGACTTGGTACGCTTGAAGCGTTATATTGATCGGGATAAGGGCTGTTATAGCCGTAAGAGGGTTGATTTTGTATAGGATTATTGAAACTGTATTGATTGTATGAAGGGGCTGATTGTACCGAGGGATCGACCTTGTATTTAGATCTGCTTGTTATACCACCTGTAGATGTAAAAATATTATTTGGTTATATTTTCCTTCAAATGTAATATTTTAATATTTTCATTCTGGTGACGAGGCAAATGCGCTGAGGTAAGTTTCGCCACTCAACACGCAATCGTAGTCTTAATGTGAACGGTGTTTCTTACACTAGGTTCCCAGGTTCCCTCGGCCTACTCTACAATGTATAGGATACAGCATGTAGCTAAAAAAAACTATTCATTGAACAATATCTGTTGTTATGCACATGTTTTTATTTTAATTTATAATTAAATTAAGTATTCCTTTGTTTTGATTACTTCAACCAATTATTTTAGTAACAATTATTACTTTTGATATTTTTTAACTTTCAACAAATGTTTATATGAAAAGAAGTTAAACAAAGATTTATGTATCACTGTATTCTACATCTTAAATATAAGGTTATTATATTTTATTGAGTAATATTACCAGACTGCGAGGCAACGCTGGGGGGACGAGGTGGGGCGGCCGACCAGTTAGGAACTTCTTGGGCAGGTGCTAAAAAGAAATTATAAAATATGAAAACGTATAATAACTTCACGCTGCATTCCGCGTATTACAGGGTAACAATATGAGCCTAGTGTTACAACACTCCGTTTCCCGCTTTCCGAACAGATTTCGAGATTTCGTGTGTTGATTGGTGGCACTGAACGCCACATTTTATCTACTAAATTGGAGAAAAGAAAATTATTTAAATGCAATCATTATTCTGAGTGGCATAAACCAGATTTATATAGAAATAAATCACATCTTTTCACATATTTTTTTCAGATTTTACATGGAAAACAAAAATAATGTAGTGATAAACTAAAGCATTTTCCATTATTACTATATTTAGATGATTTTAATGACCTCACTAAGACAGCCATATTATAATCCAAAATAATAATCAACCCCACAACCAACCCACCTGAAGAATTCATATATTAATATGGTAAAGCAAAAACTTTGAACCCCTTTTGACAGAGGAGTATAAATTTGGCACACTTACAGTTTATATGTAGAAGAATTGCAGAACGGTGACTATTTTTAAATAATTATGCTTAAAAAGTACAATAAATCAATAAATAAAACATAACACATAAACTGCCATATATTTGACAATATTTACACTTTTATGTTTATAAAATGACATAAACGTTTATATGGCAACGTCGACACCTAAAATCATACGCTTCAATAGGTTCTTTAGTAAACAGAAAAACATATTCACCAGCATTATAACTATTATCACTTTGTCCTCCATATTGTCTCTGGGAGTGCGAGCTCACTGTACGCGAACGTGATGAATGCTGTATGTGCTGCTGCTGTTGAGAGTGCTGCTGCTGATGATGCTGATGGTGCTGCTGTTGGTGTGGATGCTGCTGCTGTAATAAACAATTGTGTTAACCTATTTAGTAACTTTATTTGTATATTTAATTATTTTGAATGTTAATATGTAAATCATAGAAGTATTTTTCCATTATTTAGCTGAACAAATATGTTATTATGTTCACGTTGTTAGCAAGCCGTTGTCGATTGGTGGAATTCAACACAGAGTTTTGTCCACTAAAGTGAGATTATAAGGATAACTCATTCACCCTAATTTGAATCGAACCCACAATCGTCCCGTCTACAATCAGATAGACAGACGACTAATATTTTCTAAAATCACATAAAAAAAGGATATATTATGTCAACTTACCCTAAGAGCCGCGTGTCCTGGTGCCTGGGGCTCCCCGAGCGCCCTCGCCACACGCGATGCGAAGTCCGTTGCGGAGCCCTGCAGCACCGAGAGGGCACTCCGGAGGCAGCCTTGAGCCGCGAGGCGGGACGCGTATTGTGTTAGTAGAGCGTCTACTTGGGTGTTTTGTTGCTGTAAGAAAGTATATAAATATGTAAGTAAAATTTCACTCCATTCATACTTCACCTTCTATCTATAAATTAAGAAGACTTGGGGATAGAACTGGCAACCACTGTATTTACAGTCAGAGGCTGCCCCATGATGATCTCACACAAACATATAAGTGTATTATAATATTGTATACAAAGTATTTGTATATTAAGTAATTTATTTAAAAAAGTACAATAAGTGATTTATAGTTTGAATTGATTGAAACCAACCTTAAGAAAGCTCAAGGTTGGTTTGAATATTTAATAATTTATAAAAAAAGATGGCTTATTCCATTTGAATTTTAAACCATTTAACTATTTTTATAAAATTAAATAAATTAATTAATTTAAGTTTTGTATATTCCTGTCAAATTTTTAATTATAATACATAAAGATTCTTAATCTTAAATTCACTGTTCCAACTTCAAAATGGACTATATTCCAATCTTAAGCTTTCTTACACAAAAAAAAAAAAGTATTATAAAAAGTTTATCTATAAAAAAAATTAGCTTCACGCTGTATCCCGCACACAGCAGGGTAAGCAGAGGGACCTAGTGTTAAGACACTCCGCTCCCCACTTTCTGCCGAATTCTGGAGGCATTGCGTGTTGAGTGGCAGAGCTCAACGCCGCGCTTAACCTCGACACCAGAGCGAAGAAAATGGAAATATAAATTTAAGTAAATATTTCATCTCCTCGAGTGGGGATCGAACCCACAACCAGTCGGTTTTACAGTCACACTTCGTGCCGCTGCGC
>JAAIXJ010000127.1:414922-521684 GCA_013403705.1 Heliconius hermathena
TTTCTAGTTTATTGCATGATATATGAAACATTCTAACTAAAAGAGGAAAAAATAAAACCATATACCTTGAATTGGATCCCTGCGATCCTTACGCGTTTATTTAAAAATGTATAAAATTTTACTCAAAATCAAGCACTCATCGTAACTCAACAACTGGTTCTCATATATCAGTGGTGACAAGTGACACGTGTGCAGATTAGTGCTGCCACTACTCAAAAAAAATCTACCAAAATTTCTTTTTAAAATAGCTCTGTTAACACATATTTTCAAAGGTGCCCCTGTTCTAAGCTACCCCCCTCTCCACTATATATAAGTTTAAACGGTCAGGATCGCGTGTGGATGGTTAATAAGAACAAGCGTTGAAAACAGATATAACTCTGTGTTCTTTGTTGACTGGATAAAAGTAATTATTTATTATTATTAGTTTTTTTTTATTTTCAGATAACTTTCGCACAAATGATATAAAAACAAATCTGGGAATATCCTCACTAACATGAACCGCAGTCTGTCTTACACTTACATTATTACAGAATACAGAGTTAAAATTCGGAGAAAACTAATTTAAATGAAAATTGTTACAGAATATAGAGATAAAATTAAAAAAGAAACTTGGGAAAGGACATAGATCTTTTATGGCAAAAAAATAATAGTGTATTTCAAACAGGCGAATCCGCGAACCCTGGTAGGTCGCTAGTAAGCTTGGTATTAGTTTTGAGAAGAATATATTTAAAAAGTATATATCTTTTTACTTATCATAGTACAGTGGCGAAGATAAGGTTTGTTTCACACATTTAAGCATGACACTAACAAAAAAAATTAATTGAGAAAAGAAATACCGTTTTTCATTCAGCCAGAACACTTAGACAAAATTCAAGGAGTATACATTGGTTTGAATCCTAATTATTTAAAAATTTATTATGAAATTGTAATATATTTTATAATGCAATCATATCATTAATTTAAATACAGTGACATACCATCTCCATTAGGTATAACAATATTAGACGCAAACGACTCCAGTTCCACATTCGCCATCTTCCTCTCGATCAAAGTTTGCGCATCCTATAAAAAAAACACAACTTAAATACACGAAAAAAGATATTTTTAATTCTTATCTTGAACAAGAAAATCGTGATATTTAACAAATTATGTAGTAATAAAATATAAAGTCAAAGTAATCAAGAAATTCATTTTGAATAAAAGTACAATAGGCATATTAGATACATTAAATAGTTTAGTGTTAAGACACTCCACATATTCAAATTTATATTTATATTTACAAATGTTTTAACATCACTTATAGGGATAGTGGAAAATTATGAGTTATCGATATAGAAAGTTTCTCAAAAACATATTTTCACACATTTGTAACTTAACTTCACGCTTTATCCCTAGCGGGGTAGTCAGAGAGAACGGAGCGCCAAACGCTACGGTCTCTACATACCTCTTTCGCCTCGTCCACTGTCATCAACCCGCACATACATGCCCTCTGGGGGGCATTCTCATGCTTTTTACGTGACCTTCCTCCAATAGCTTTGATACTGTGTTTTCGAAGGTCTCAACCGAGGCCTCCCCCTATCTCTCTTACGGCTCACTTTTCCATCATAAATCTTTTTTGCCATGCTTTACAGTTTTTTAAGTTCACTTTTAATCTAATACTTTAACTCTTCTTCTTTCTCAAACACTTTTAATTTAACACTAATAATTTAATCTTCCATCTCTACTGAACGTACTTCCCAAGTATACCACTTCATTCACTTGTTCTAATATCTTACCATTCACACTGATCTTGCATTCCGTCCTTTCTTCATTTCTTTCAAAAATCAGAAGACCATTATTTTCATTTAAACATTACCATTTGTAAAAATGCCAAAAAATTTTAAAATAAATAAATGATAAAAAGTCTATTTTAAGATACAGTTTCTTAAGTTCACTTTTAAACTAAAAAATTACATATAACATACAATCTAATTATACGAGTGCCAAAATCATTCCCAGAGAATCCCAATTAAACATTTAATTGACATTAAGTAAATGCTACATGCAGTTAATAGACAATTATATTATTTACATATGTGTATAATAACTTACAGATAGATCAGTACTCGTGTCTGTGGACAGTTCTGCTTCAGTTTCAGTGCTCTCCCCCTAAATAAGTAGTGATCAAAGGAGATATGAAATATTAGTGCAATATTAAGAAAAAAATAGTTTTCGGGTGTTTTTTAGTAAAATGAGACATGAGTTAAGATTAATTACTATTATGTAGAAATTAGTTCAAACCGATTTCTAAAAGGTGGAGGTTCTCAATTCCGTTGGTATGTTTTTAGTGACATAAAGCTCATTAATACGACTTAAACTTAATATTTTAGTATATTTTTAGTTATATTATTTTACAAAATAAAGATTAACAAAGTATTAAAAATAGTGTTACTGTTGAATAAAAATAATTAAAAAATTAAAATTAGTAAATAGTTTAAAAAAAAAATAGAAAGAGAGTGCACAGATAACACAAACCCAGAAACAAAAATGAAAAAACTCAAAAAAATCCCTTAAATAAAAAAAATATTATATTAGTAACTAATAATAGTCTATATATAATAAAAAAAATCTTACCCTGCTTAATCCGACTGCATCCGGAGCACGTTCTGTAGACTGACCTTTAAATTTGGATGGGACGTCGTCTTGTTTGAAACCTTTAAAAAAATATTATTTTCTTTAATACAATGTAAAATGTTATATGTACAACAATATACACAATACGCCATCTTATTGTCTTACAATTTTATTTCTTGCTAATATTATAAATGTGAAAGTTTCTGATGATGGATCTTTAATCCACTTTTACACAAACATGACTGAACGGATTTAGATGAAAATTTACAGTAAAATTGCTTATTTATCAAAATGATATATAAACTATAATTTATAAAAACATTTGTATAATTCGGCTATAATGCGAGCGAAGCGAGTCGCTAATAAAATATAAAAAAAATCCATATTAATTTATTAAATTGACACTTCATTTCCCACTTACCACCCAGTTTTTAGGACATTTTTTTTGTTTTGAGTGGCGGAGATAAACACCGTGTTTTGTTTTAAAAAATAGGAGAGATGAAAACAATATAGTTTTCCGAACGGTGATTTGTTTCAGAACCTTTATATTTTCAAAAATATAAATGGTTCTGAATATCATAATTTTAAAACTACATACATATAAATAAACTTATTAACCTAGCATATTAAGCACATCCTCTCTAAAGCTGGGTAAGAAGCTGGAGCGCAAAAAGAACCACATGTAGCGCTCGTGCTGGTCGGACGACGCGTCGCCCTTTGCACGACAGTACCTGAAAACATCAACATCATTTATTTATTACTAGCCAGAATTCGTCTGCATAGCAAATTACTAACTTTTTTTTATGACCAGATAGAAATAAAACAAAGGCAAATTTCGTTTAAATCCATTAAGCCGTTTAAGTGATAAGCATGCACAAGCACATATACAAACAGACAATAGGTCCAAAATCATTATTTTACTACCACATTCATAAATAATTAAAGTAATACATTTTCTCATATAACTTCCGAGTACCGGCTCAAAGGACCATTAGTTTATTAGACGTACTGTAGCAGGACAACAAGAAGGGCCCGAGAATTTTTGAACACACCCCAAACCTTGTTTTGAATTTAAATTCTTTTTTTTGCCTCATGCTGCAGGCAGACAAAAGGCAGCAGGCAGGCAGAGAAAAGCTAGGAACCTAGAATTAAGACATTCCATACTTTTCGCCGAATTCTGGAGGTAATACATATTGAGTGGCGGAACTCAACGCAGCGTTTCGCGTCATTAACAAAGTGACAAAATGAAAGTATTATATATTTCATTTTCCCGTGTGGGAATCAAACCCACAATCTGTCACGTTTACAGTCGCACGCCGGTGCCCCTGCACCACGACTGGCTTCACCTCTATTTTTTTAATATTATTAATGGAGACCATTAAACGACAGTTTGTGAAGAGGACTCACAATAGATTAAGTATTTCTAACGAACATGATCGGGAATCTGAACATGTAGTTCAGTTCATATAAAATTTGATAAAAGAATCTTTGAATATTACTTTAAATATTATCTTATATAAATAAATATGAGCCCAGTCGTGGCGCAGCGGCACGAGGTGTGACTGCAAAACCGACTGGTTGTGGGTTCGATCCCCACTCGAGTCCCCACTTAAATTTATATTTCCATTTCTTCGCTCTGGTGTCGAGGTTAAGTGCGGCGTAGAGTTCTGCCACTCAACACGCAATGCCTCCAGAATTCGGCAAAAAGTGGGGAACGGAGTGTCTTAACACTAGGTTCCCTCTGCCTACCCTGCTGTGTGCGGGATACAGCGTGAAGAAAAATAAATAAAAAGTATTTTACATTCCACATCTTAGTTTAAAAAAAATACACAAATTTAAAATTATTTCTATTCTCAATTAAATGCAAAATATAAACAAATAAAACTCATAAACTAACAACATAAATGAGTTGTAAGCGTATAAGTGTATAAAAATTTCGACGAAGCTTGACGGCTTAGTGTTCAGAGCGCCTGGTCGGTTTCCAGGAGGCGCGGGTTCGAGTCCCGTTACGTTCAAATTTTTATACGTTTTCTAAATAAGTATTTTTCTTTCCTAAGTGTAGAATTACACTTTAAAAATAATAAAAAACACTCACTCCGCTAGTTTCTCGGCAGCTCCCGGTTCCCGGCTTTGAGTTAACGCAATCACATTATCCAACTCAGATGCTTTTTCTACTATATCTGGTTCACTTACTACCTGTAAACGTTTAAACTTTAATAAAAGATTTTTTTTAGCTTCATGCTGTATCGCGAATGTAGGATGGTAAGCGAAGGCAATTTAGGATCCTGGTGTTAAGACACTCCGTTCTCATTAGGGCACTTCCGTTCCGTACCATTCGGTAGTTTGATGTGTCAATAAGATTAGTGGGTACCTGACTATCAAGTAATAAAAACAAAATAATAAAAAAAAATTAACTATGCAAATAAAATGAAATTAAATAATTGAAAAGTTAAACACAAAAGTTAATGCCCATTTCCTTTGTTTTCTCTATCTCTTAGATGATATGTTTGTTTTCTCTATTTTGATGTTTGTTTTCTTTGTTTTCTCTATCTCTTAGATGATGATAATATTGATAAGAAAGCATTAATAAAAATCACCTACTCAAAATTTAAAAAGAGGCCGGTCGTGACACAGTCTCACAAGGTTGCGGGTTCGATTCCCATTCGGGGAAATGAAATAGTTAAAAGTTTCATTTCCTAGCGTTTCCACCACTCAACACGCAATTCCTTCAAAATTAAGCAGAAAGTGGGGAGCGGATATGTTGTAATGAGGATAGAAAAAAACTTTTACAATAGTTTAATTTAAAATGTTTAAAATACTATAATAATAGTAAAAAAATGTGCTTCGTGAAAAACATCTTAAAATATTATAAAATATTTTTTTTATTACCTGACTAATATGTACGAGTTTCTGTGAACCAGCTTCTTGAGAACATTTCTCAAATGTCACCAATTTACCGCCAAACTGAAACATAAAACACATACACATAGTAAGTGTGACGTCACTTGCTCAAATATAAAATCAAACTCTATTTAATTACGTATTAGAAAATATTAATCAAATTTGAAATTGTAATTTTTTTTTAATTTTTTAAGACTAAGTAGTATAGTAGTAAATAAATGCGAACAAGTTACCGCAAACCTCCCCCCCACGGGTTTCCTTAACCACTTGGGCGCGCGCGAGGGCTGGCTGTGCGCCACCACGGGCGCGGGCTGCAGCGCGGGCAGGGAACCCAGGCCCTCCACGCCGTCGAACGAGTCCAAGATGTTAGAGGTCGTGGCTGGTTTCTGAATTGAAAAATATATTATTGACATAATACAACCCAAAACATGATATGTATGTATTTTGATATCCTCTGTTATTGTGCCTCTAAGGAAACCAACACTTCATTATTTCTAGTTCACCCTGTCCACAAGTATCCCACATATAGTAAGGTAGACAAAAGAAAGCTAGTGTTAAAATATTTAATTCCATTTCATTATACCAGAATTCAAGATATTGCATGGCGGAACTCAACGCTGCACTCTTTTACAAGAATGAAAGTAATACATGCCCCCGAGTGGAGATTATAAATAAGAAAACAGTATTACGTTAATTATTATTATATAAATATTGTTAATAACAATTATTAAATATTAACATTTTAATGTATTGTTTTGTCACAACGGCCTCTATAATAATGTTAATCTACAGGAAAAATAAAAAAAACCAACTCACACTAGTACCACTGGGCAGCAGCGAGTGCAGCGTCAAGGAGTGGTCGAACCCGGCGGCCGCCAGCAGCCCCGCCTCGCGCGCGCTCCACGACACCTCCAGTATCCACGCCGACTGACGACTGACCTCCGATACTATCTCACCCCCCTGGAAGACATAGAAAATTAATGTAAATATCTACATTTTTTACTTTTTAAGTGTCTTTTGGAAAATATTTTTTTAGAAATATTTTCATAAATAAAAAATCTATGTCAATAAACGAAATATCCGAAAAACTCACAGGTCTCGTATTATTAGGGTTCCACGCCAGCAACCTGCCATCTTTGCCGGCCGACAGTAGCAAATCATCGTCGTGTCGACTCCACGACAGAGATAGGACACCCGAGTTGTGGCCCTCTAAGGTCGCTAGTGGGGACGCTGCTAACCTAAGAAATAAATTAAAAAATGGTTACATTACGTCTACTAGCAGTGACCGCCCTGAAGCTAGTAGGAGACTACCCAGATTTGATTTTAGGATTATTCTAATCTACAAATACAGAAAAATTCTGAAAACATAACTTAAAGGCGACCACGACACATCGGACTTACTGTACTTTATTAAAATAACTAGTTCTTAACACTAGAATATATTATGTTACTTTTACATATCCAACCATTATCAAGTTTTTTTTAATGAAAAAGACAAGGCCAACGAGCACCGTAGTCTGTGACGTACTGTGTGATTAGAAAACTCGGTGGCAAGTAACAGACCAAACGGTTCTCCAGAACACTCCCCATGATAAATGCAGTAGAGAACGCACATTGAAGAAACATCTCTACGCAAAGCCGATATGTCAAGCCCTGCAGAGATCATTGGGTCCCCAACGATTCGAATGTTCTACGTTGTATGCGATCAAATGGGCAAACTGATACTGGAGTACACCAGCCCAGAGATGAGAACAGATACTGGTCCCTATACAGATAGAGCACAAGGCTAAAAAATAAAATACCTCAAGTCCCACAGCTGTATGACCGGCGCCTGGTCGTCCTCGGACGCTATGCACAGCTGCGTGGCCACGGACGGGTGCCAGGCCAGCGCGCGCCACCTCGTGCGCGACTGCGAGTCGCTGGAAATATTGCAACATATTAAATATATTCACTTCATTCACTTTATTATATATACACAAGAACTGATTTACATTTTTAAATACAAATAAAAAAAAACATACACATACGACTATAGGATTATTATCAAGGTTTAGGACTAATTAAATTAATCTGGTGCTGTAAAGCAACATTTAGCGGTAGTTCTATGTTGCTTTTATAACTCTTTCGTATGACTATAATTATAGCCACTCGATGCTATCTATTAGTCTCATATATTTCTTTTTTGGTTTCACGCTGTACCCCGTGAGTAGCATGGTAGGTAGAGAGACTCTAAGAACATTGTGAACGAAGAAGAAGTAGAGTGACTCCCATCAAAACACGTTTGTTCCCCATTTTTCACCGAACCCATTATTCTGAGGTGTTACGTGTTATGTGGCAGAATTTAATGCCAAGCATTGCCTCGTTACCAGAGCGCGGATATGTAAATATTATACATTTAATGCCACCGAGTACGAATCAAAGACAGGTTTGGACCAGGCTCAAGGAGTATCATTTTTTTTTATGGAAAAGGATAAGGCAAACGAACGTTCGGGTCACCTGATGGTAAGTGATTACCGCCGTCCACGACCCCGTGCAACACCAGAGGAGCTACAGGTGCGTTGCCGGCCTTTAAGGTGGAGATAGACGCGCTTTTTGAAGGTACCCATGTCATATCGACCTGGAAAAACTGCCACAGATAGGGCATTCCACAGTTCCGTGGTGCGTGGAAGGAAGTTCCTACGAAACCGCACAGTAGTGGATTGCCACGTATCCAGGTGGTGTGGATGATATTTCAGCTTATGTCGTACTGTGCGGTTAGAAAATTCGGCGGCAGGTAATAGGTCAAACAGTTCTTCAGAACACTCCCCATGATAAATGCGATAGAGAACGCACAGCGAGGAAACGTCTCTACGCAAAGCCAAAGTATCAAGCCTTTCACAGATTATTGGGTCCCCAATGATTCGAATGGCTCTACGTTGTATGCGATCAAATGGTTCAAGCTGATACTGGGGTGCACCAGCCCAGAGATGAGAACAGTACTCCATATGAGGCCGAACCTGGGCCCTATATAGGGCCAAACGGTGTTTTGGCGTGAAGTACCGTCTCGCTCTGTTGATGACCCCCAGTTTCTTCGAGGCCAACTTGGCCTTGCTTTCCAAATGATCGCGATACTGGCAGTCACTCGAAACATTGAGGCCCAATATACTGATACTGGGCGCGGCTGTAAGGGGAATGTTCTGAAAGACTGGTGATACGATAAATGGGATTTTTTTTGTGGTTAACGCGCAAACTTGTGTCTTCAGGGGGTTAAACTGAACTAGGTTCCTTTCACCCCATGAGGAGACATTGTTGAGGGATGCCTCAACGGAAGACACAAGTTTATTTCGGCACTGTTCGGCGTTTTCCCGAGAAAGACTTGCTCGGCCGGAGTAAACAGCGTCCACCGTGCTATCATCTGCATAGCAATGAATGCTAGAATCCTCTAACATGTCATTGATATGCAGAAGAAACAGCGTAGGGGACAGCACGCAGCCTTGGGGAACGCCAGCGTTCACGGGCATATGTTTAGAGCAAAAACCGTCGACAGCGACCTTGATGCTGCGCCCAGTGAGAAAGCTGGCGATCCACTTGCATAAATTCTCGGGAAGCCCATAGGATGGAAGTTTAGCCAGGAGCGCCTCATGCCACACTCGATCAAAGGCCTTCGCCATGTCCAAACTAACTGCCAGGCCCTCTCCCTTGCTTTCAATAGCCGCAGCCCAGCGATGGGTAAGGTAAACTAGAAGATCACCGGTTGAGCGACCATGGCGGAAGCCATATTGTCGGTCATTAATCAATCGGTGATCCTCTAGATAAACCAAGAGCTGGCTATTGATAATGCTCTCCATGACTTTTGAGAGCAGGGAAGTGATAGCAATAGGCCGTTAGATGGATCGGAACCATCGCCTTTCTTTGGGATCGGGTGGATAAGAGCGCTCTTCCATGAATCGGGGACAACGCCAACTGAGTAAGAGTGCCAAAACAAACGCGTTAGCGCCGGTGTCAGCTCAGGAGCACAGGAAAGGAGCACTAAGGGAGAGATGCCATCTGGCCCGCTCGACTTGTAGATGTCCAAAGATGACAGAGCTCGCCTAACAGCTGTTTGGTTAAACTTAACCTCAGGCATTGAGCTCTGGCACCGCGGGATGGTCGGCGGCGTTGTTCCTTGGTCATCCAAAGTCGAGTTTGAGGCAAAGAGAGCGCCCAGGAGATCGGCTTTCTCTTTTGCCGTGTGGACCAAGATGTCATTTCCCGTGCGCAATGGCGGAAGCGAAGGCTGGCTAAAGTTGCCAAGTGCCGCCTTTGAGAGCGCCCAGAACTGATGAGTTCCGGACGGATAGCTCTCAAGCTTCTCGCCAATTTTGGGGATATGCTCGGACCTTGCTCTGACAAAAACTAGATTTCCAGGTTCCCCCTGACTGCCCTGCTATATGCTGGATGCAACGCAAAGCTACAAAAAATAGCAGTATAAATACATAAAATATCAATATTAGGGTCAAAAAGAAATATTTCTAAACATGTGTACTATACATGTATAGAGGCCAGTCGTGGCGCAGCGGCACGAGGTGTGACTGTAAAACCGACTGGTTGTGGGTTCGATCCCCACTCGAGGAGATGAAATATTTACTTAAATTTATATTTCCATTTCTTCGCTCTGGTATCGAGGTTAAGCGCGGCGTTGAGTTCTGCCACTTAGCACGCAATGCCTCCAGAATTCGGCAGAAAGTGGGGAACGGAGTCTCTTACACTAGGTTCCCTCTGCCTACCCTGCTGTGTGCGGGATACAGCGTGAAGCTGATGTATAATATTACCTTAATTTCATAATAGGTTCATTTTTTCTCAAATCCCACACTAAGCACCTGGTTGCGAATGTCGATCCTAATATGTGTTGTACCTGCAATATTTTTTTATTATTAATATTTATGAGGAAAGTCGTGGCGCAGGGGCACAAAATGTGACTGTTAACCGCGAGTGGTGGGTTCAATCCCCACTCGAGGGTATCACATGGTGGTGTTGAGCTACTACACTCAACATGCAATGCCTCCAGAATTGGGCGAATAAAAAAACAAATAAATACAATGGCAGAAAGTGGGAAGTGGAGTGTCTTAACGATAGGTTCCCTTTGTGTTCCCTACTGTATGCAGGATGCAGTGTGAATCAGATTTTTTTTATTATTTTTTTTTGTTTAATATTTATATCATGTTTGTTACACTTTTAATTTTTTTAGCAATTACTTCTATTATTTTACAAGTACACATAAGAACAGATACAGTTGTTGGTTCATTCCCCACTGGAGGGCATCAAATATTCAATTTCCTTGCCAGTAATAAGGTGGCACTGTTTTCCACCACTCAACACACAATATTTTGAAAATTAGGTGGTGCATGGGAAACAGTACTGTATGCAGTTAAAGCATAAAACTAAAAAATCAAACAGCCATTAAAACCCACAAACCTGCTGATTCCATGCCAACCCCTGTACATGGTCATATGGCTGACTTCTATTTCCGGGTGCCATTGGCTGAGATGTGTTGTTTAAATCCCATATAAATATCTCACTGTCTGACGCTCCAGAGGCGAGTAGATTCTTTTGATAGGGATTCACATCTAATGCTGATACATGGCCTGTAATATTACTAACATTAGCAAATTTTTTTGTTCAAAAATACTTTAGAAAATATACTACTTAGAAACTGACCATTTCGTTCTTTGTAATAAGGTTTAGCTTTTTAAGGTCTCCAAGAGGTGTGGATTTGAATCCCACTACAATCTAAAGTCTGTAATTTTTTTTAAATATTAATAGTGTTTTTTCCATTTCCTCATTGTTTCCTGAACAGATAAGGCCAAAGGTCAAGACATTTTATCCTTCTCCTAATTCAAGACAGTCAATTCTCACTCTGGCAGACTGAGTGCAGTGTTGAGTAGAAATGTTTCAAAAATTGAGTGCATAATGCACTTAATGATTTAACTTTACTTAGTTGCATTTATTCGTTTTTTTTTATTTATCATTACATAAATAAACACTTATCAAATTTGTCTTTCAAGTCTGGGATGGATGTCGAGAATGATTTATAAGTGAGTGCCATACAGCACATTGCTTCTGTATGTTCCCTAAGAATCTAATTTTTGTAATACATAAATCTATTTCAGTTTTTATTATATTTGAAAAAGATTATAGTACATCACACATACACAGCACAATAAACTTGATACAAATATTATCTAAGAGATAGAGAACTATCACAATTAACCATTAAGAAAATAGGTCAAACTCATATTGCCCAACAGTTTAAACTTTTAGTTAATAAAGTACACTATGCACACACATAATTTGACTTACAAATCTAAAATACAGACAATTGACTTAAGATTGAAAAATAAATAATTTAACATTTTAAAAGTTACCAAAAATTTAGAAAATATGCATCACTATATAACATTCTATAATAAACATACTAAACACATTAATATATTTTGTTGGAAATAGATTTTTATTAGTTAATAAAAATATAAACTTCTTACATTTACATATCACAGTAACAAAGTTGATAATAAAGCTCAAATCATTAAAAGTTACAGAATGAGATAATGTCAAACAAAGTCTTATCAGTTAGTTGGACATTTCATTTACAACATTTATTGTTTTATTACGAAATTTTATTTTATCTATAAAAATTATTAAGTTACTTTATTTTATATTTTTATATAAACAATATAAGAGAAATAACTTACCATTGTGCTTGGAGCTGCTACTAACAAGAGCATCACTAGCATTGTTAAGGAGTTTATCAGCATTGTAAAATTCAAGCAATCCCCCATCACAACCACCAGCTATTACTCCTGCACCTGACCATACTAGCTTTTGAAATCTAAAACCAATATAAAAATTGTATTTACGACATCTTAATATATTGTAGTATAAATGAACTTTTAAAAAACATATATACTTACTTATGTTGTGTTGGGATGCTAGATTTAACTTCAAAATCGAAGCTGGGGTCTTCTAAATTAAGAGAATAAAGTTCTAAGTAAGAATTTGAACTAAAGGAAGCATCAACTTGCTGAGCCGCGGAACCGGCTGCCAACATCGACGGATAGTGTTCCGCCGGCGACCAGCTCACGTTCACCGTTCTCTTCAACTCTTTGATCTTCATTTTGATATATCCACTTCACTAAAACAACTAATAATTCTTTTTAGAGGACACCGGAGTAAAAACATACAGAATTATGTCACAGATTTTTGAACACGTCACTGAACTAAATTAGCGAGTAAACGGCCATATAATAAAACTGTTATAATTTAGTAAACACCAGTGGAGATTTTTAAGACAAAACTTTGGCACATTTATTTGTAAAATTATATTATTTACCACAAAAACACCGAGTTGGCACCTCCAACGTGGCTGACGTAAATACTTCAGTTTTGACAGCTGCTCGAAGTACGTAACACCGGATGATAATTGACACTTGTGATTTGACAGTAATGGCTGGCGATAACAGATTAAATATAATGAAAATGTGTAAATTTAAATTTATTAGGTAGGCACAGAAACGTATTTGTAATAATTTACATGATTTTTCTGTTTTATTTCTCTTTTTATTAGTTAACTAGTTTAATATAAGGTATTCGTGTAATTTTTTTATGTGAATGGCTAACTCTTTAATGAAATAATAGACCATATACAGCACGGTACGAAAAAAAGTTGTGCCAGACTTTGATAGAATAAATAAAGAAGAGAAAATTTAGCGACATTTTTAAATACTTTAGTTTAACACATATTTAAAGGATCAAACAAGTTGAAAAGTAAGAAAAATCAGTACATTGTTGTATTAAAATATATATTGTATCACTTGCTCCACATTATCACATATAATTTTTATATTAAAAGTACTTTCAATTTAATATTTTTCTGGTTAAGAATACTTTTTATAAGAATGAAGACCGCATCAGTAATGTTCCAAAAACTACAAAACCTTATATTCTCCTCGGTAACATACCAATTGTTTCATCAATAATAACCTTTCCAACATCAGGGAAAGAATAAAATTGTCTAAAAGTATAGAGTAAATTAGTTGGTTTTAATTTTTTTAGTAATCATGCCCATTGCTATGACAAAAGACGAATGGTCTCGTCTCTCGAAATGGAAATCCATGGAAGACCCGGAGGTGACGCGAAGGAGAGAATATGTGAAGTATCTTGATGAGACCAGCAGAGAGATGACGAAACAATGGCCTAACTCTGTTGAGGTATACTTATATTTTTACCGAATTATATGATGTAATAAACATTAACAGCTATGAATATACTATAGGTACATATATCAACATAGATTCTGTTCATAATTTGATTCTGTACCTATATGTGTTACGTTGGTAATTAGTGTATAGTTAAATTTTGGCTAACAAGGTATAGGTATATTATTGAAATAAATTAGGAAAATATATATATTATCAATCAAGAAAAATATATATAATGATTTTTCTATTGATTGTTATGTGTTTAGATAACACACACAACACATTAAATTTGAAGTGGCATACAGTAGAGTTGTAGCTAATAAACTCGGTTCAAATCTCATACGACGATATCTTTCCGAAAATAACAGTACAATAAGTCATATTGATTCACAAAAAAATAATGATGATAAATTTTACTAGATAGCCATTTTATGAGCCAAAAATAAAAATTTAATTTAAAAATAAAAATTATTTTAGAACGTTAACAAACGAAACGAAGAACTTCGTCGCGCTCGTATTCAAGCCGCTGAGGAGGCTAATTCCAAGTTCTACAAGCGTTATGTGAAAAATAAGCAAGAGGAACAAAAACGATTAATGGTCACCGCCAGAGACACTATGTTCAAAAATAAAGATGCGCCTAAGATGTTATTGAAGTAGGTGTGGGTTCCATTTTTAAAGTAAACTATTTTCGTTTTCAGCTTCACGTTATACCCCGTATATGCTAGGTGGTAGACAAAGAAAATCTTACATAATACACTCAATTCTCCACTTACTTGTGTGTTGAGTAGCGGAACTTAACACCACAGTTTTATCTACTAAAGCAGGGAAATAAAAACAATTCATTGCCCGGAATGAGCATCAAACTCATAACAACCGCATTATATTCAAGCATTGTCCTAGTTTTTAACAGTGTAATTAAAGATTTAAAATCTTGACACTTCATCTAGTGAAAACTTTTTTTACTTAATGTTATAAGTCACGATAGTCTTCAACACAAATTAAATAAATAAAATAAATCAGCTTCACGCTGTATCCCGCACACAGCAGGGTAGGCAGAGGGAATCTAGTGTTAAGACACTCCGTTCCCCACTTTCTGCCAAATTCTAGAAGCATTGCGTGTTGAGTGGCAGAACTCCACGCCGCGCTTTGCCTCGACACCAGAGCGAAGAAATGGAAATATAAATTTAAGTAAATATTTTATCTCCTCGAGTGGGGATCGAATCCACAACCAGTCGGTTTTACAGTCACACTTTGTGCCGCTGCGCCACGACTGGCCTCAACACAAATTAGACTCTGAGAAATAAGAAAAATACGAGAGATTTTTACGATCTGGATATTTATACGAAAATGTATACATAGTGCAGTAATTGAAACGGTGGTACAAAAAGAACGTGAAGAACAAATAAAATTCAAGAAACACTTGCAACAAAAAGCTGCAGAACAGAAGAGAAAGGACGATGATGACATCTTACAGAAGTCTAAAGAATGGCACGAGCTCATGGCGTTGAGGAGGAAGCGACGGTTTGACGTTAATAAGAAGCACCAAGAGGAGATTGTAGCTCAGTATGTATTGATATTTTTTAGCTTTACGCTGTATCCCGCACAGAATAGGTACAGGGAAAAGATTAAATATTTCATTTTCTAAAGTGGTTATCGAACCCACAGTCTATCGCGTTTATAATTACATTACATCGTCATAATTAATGTGATTTCTTAATATCGATTGTACGCATTAATGTGATTTCTTAAAATCGTTACAGCGTTTATCTTCTTGGCTCAAGATTGATCTCAATAAAAAATGTTTTAAATAAAAAAAAAATGGTAAATAATTATTGGATAAACATATTATCATACTTATGTGTTATTCATAAATATGTGAGATACGATTTCTTAGTCCTTTGGCCAGTGTCGAATGTTAACCATGTCATTAAAATATAAATATGAAAATATATATTTATAATTATATATTCATTGATGAGAGTCATTTTCGTAAACGTCAAGTTCAAAATACACTGAGCTTAATTTAAAATAAGTTTTTTCTTTGACAAATTATCCTTGAAATTGTTTTTCTCAAACAGTTTAGTGTATAATATATGAAAAGGAAAATTAAAAATTTCAGGGCACATGAAGTCTCTGAACGCAATAGGATGGAATATGAGGCAGAATTGAACTTACAAAAGATTGATAACATAAAAGCGCGGGAACAAATGGACGCCATCAAACAATTTGAAGAGGAATTTGTAAGTATAATTGTTTTGGAATTGATTATTACTAAATACTGTTTTAAAATCGCCGAATTTGCAAAATATTGCTGTTAAGTGATGGAATTTATAGCCTATCCTTCTATATGAGTGAATTATTTTTTAAAACTAAAAGGTACGTCATAGTGGAAGACTTTGGGCAAAATTACGATATTTTGGAGCTTGTACAGAATGGAAGTGTCAGCACCACTTTAAATAAAACCATACTTTTAACTACTCTATAAAAGCCTACTACAATATTTTTTTCCCAAAAATGAAAAAGTGATTTTTTAAACAAAATAAATAATAAAATTATTGTTGTAATATAAAACGCCATTTGTCAAGAACGACACACGCACACATAAACCTATCAAAGGAAAACCGCCGCATACGCCTCATTCCGATATCGAGTCGTTGGCATTGGCGGCAAAGTTCAAAGTAGATTAACCTTTAGTAGTATTTTTGTAGTAGTATGTATTTACGTTATTCGCATCTTTGTGTACTGTGTCACACGAAATACAGGTATGGATAAACATCGTGAAATCTAATCTGTTGAGGTATTGTGATTAATTTCTTTATGTATGGGTTTAAAATATTTTACCCTATATGCTGTTCCCGTAAAAGGAGCGCTGACACTTCCATCCTGTGTCAGCGCTTATAACAAGAAAATATTTTTTTAATAATGTTTTATTTATATGGAACACAAAATTTTAGTAACTACTGCATAAAATATTTTAATTTCAATAAAATTATCTATTGTATTACTAATTTTTTTCAATGATTCTTGCAAGAAATGAAAATACAATATTATTTAAACCTTAAAATCACTTATACGGAGTTGAAGTCTTTGCATACTAATACTTACATCTAGTCTCTTATCATCCATTATTAGGCCACTGAATTTGAACAGTACAAAAGTATATTATATTACCAACAGCGAGCGTCAGAGAAATCCCGCATAATGTCGGACATGGTGCGGTCCCGCGCGGAGGCGGACGCGCGCCGCCGCGAGTGCGCCGCGCGCGACGCGCTCGACGACGCGCTCACCGGCGTGCTGCTGCGCGCGCGGGCGCGGGTGCGCGCCGACACCGCCAGGACACAGAGGACGGTTTGTATCCACTACATAACACCTGCTAATACCTATATTTGAATTGTTGATCATGTCTATATTGACTTATTTAAGCGTTTTTTTTATTATTATGTGTCTACTGTCTGTGATAGTATATCCATTTAGTTATCTACTTTTTTAAAAAAAACTTTGTGCCTGTTACTAATGGGACCCTTATACGTATTTGATAACGGACAGTGGAGTCTTAGTTAAAATGCTTTTTTTCTAATTTATCAAATAAAGTAAAGCGTTTAATGTTTCATTTCTTCATTCGTTTAATAAACGTAAACAATTGTTATACTTCACTATTAATCTTCATTCATTTCGTAGAGTCGGAAAATGGCTGTTAAACCTTATCAATATATTATAATAGGTATGTCAATTTTAAACAAATGTAAATAAATTTATATAAAACTCTATAAACATATAAACACACAGATCCAAGAGGACAGAATGAAGATATTGCAGAACATAAGTGCTAAGCTGGAGACAGGTGAAGCGGCGCGCGATGCTCTGGAACACGCGGCGTTGGAAAAGGCTATCGCGGAGAAGGAAGCTATGTAAGGAATGTTGAATTATTTACCTATTGTTGCTGTTTTTTAGAGTTCCAAATCTTAAAAGGGAAACATTGAATTCTTAAAGGATCACTTTCTTTCCGTCTGTTAAGATCGCTATCTCCAGATCGCGTTAAGGTATCAAGCTAAATTATTACCAAATATTCACGTCAATGGTCCATCGTACAGTCCTTCGTAGCACAATAGATCAAGTTCTAAGTCAACGCAATTAAAAAATAAGATCATTGTTTTGGTCCATTTTTTACGAAATTCGCCGCATAATCGAAATCTACTTTCTGTGGACCTACAATTATGAAATTTTGATCGTAATGCAAGAAGTGAGAACTTGCAGTGTAATATTTAAATTACAGATAAAAACTATTACAAATAAAAATTACCCGACCATTATGGGGTGGGCATGGAGCAACCACACTACTCCCCATGCCTTTACATTCTTGCGCTCATGCTCAACAATATCTCGAAATTGGGTAGAAAATCATTAATGCTGCTTTGCCTTCGGGCTCTTATTTTTTGTTTGTACATATTAATAATAATAATAAATATATTTTATTGCACCTTAAAAAAATAAAACAATGTAAAAGCTTAAAAATAATAAAAAAAGTACGATAAGGCGGCCTTATCACTTAAAGCGATCTCTCCCAGGCAACCTTTGGATGTTGGAGTTGCATAAAAGTGGCACTACATCGAATATTTATATTAAAAATTTACAAAATAATATAACAGCGCGGAGGCGGCGCGCACAGCACAACGTAACAAACAAAAGAAAGCGCGACAACAACGCATAACTGACAGGAAATTGTACGAAGAGAAGGAAAAGCAGCGCATACAAGACCTGCACACGCAGAAACGATGGGAGCTCATTAATAGGTTTGTAAAGTGTATAAAAAATTGTAGTTTGATTTGAATCTGCGTCTTTTGGGTAACGCCCAGGTGCTAGATATTATTTCAATTTAATGGATTTTTTGTAAAACCACTTTCTAATAAAATTCAAATGCAAATGTAAACTATAAGCTATCCTTTTGAAAATTCTATTGAATTAATGATTCAAATAAAAAAATTATTACCATCAATTTATATTAGTGAAGGTTTGTATAAAAATTAATATACTAACCTAATTTTACATAGGTTTATATATTTTCTTTACAGATTTAAAAACGTGGAGCTTTATGAAGATTTCAAACGAAAACTGCGCGAGGAGAAAACTCGCAAGACATTAGAGTATAGAGAGGATCTGCGCAAGTTACATGTAAGACAGGTGTATGATATCCTGGGACAGTGTCTGACTATAAACGTGACAGAAGTGGGTTCGAATCCCCTCGGATGGATGAATTATTTCAATTTCCTTCTTTTGTCTACAAAAAATGTTGGTTTTCTTTCACTCAATAACTGATATCTCGAATTCTAACCAATAAGTAAAAAATGGTGTTTTGATACAAAGATTTCTCCTAAAATTAAATAATTTCTATATGAAATATAGTGACAGAAGCCTCAGAACTCCACTTTATACCTTAACCTGTGGACACTAAATATCAATTCAGGCCGTCGAGGCCCAGCGACCCAGCGTCTGACTGTGAACGTGACGGTTGTGAGATTGGTTGTTGGTAATTTCCTCGATCTGGTAATAAGACAAAACGCATCGTTGAGGTCGGCCACTCAACACGCAATGTTCTAAAATTTGGGCATCACGTGGGAGACGGAATGTCCTAGCATGGCTGATAATTGTTATTTTTTCGTTGATTGATGTTGTGGCCTCCTGAAGGTAATTGTATGATGCGTTGCAGTGCTCGCGCGTGGCGCGTGAGGCCCACGAGCGCGCCGAAACGCGCCACTTCTACGGCCCCCGCGCCGAGCGCGAGCTGCGCGCGGCCGACTGCGCGGTGCTCGCGCACGCGCACGAGCTGCTGCGCGAGGCGCGCGCACACGGCCGCCCCACCTTCGCGCTGGATAAGGCCGTCGATGTATGTGGCTTGGGGTGATGTAGTTGAGTAATGCATGGGACAGAGTCAAACAAGAGATGGAACTACATTAATATAATATGAATGTGTTATATACACATGTTATAAATAATTTCCTCTTGACTACTGACACTCTATCTATTATTAAAAATGACATAAAATCCGTTGTGCACCGTAAAATATTTATTTGTTATGAAATTGTGAATTGTTTTACATTATTCTAGCGACCCGCTCGCGGCTTTAACTATTGAATTATTCATATAATGTACCTATTTTTGCAAAGCACTTAAGATTACTAATGTGAAAATTAAACCTTAAACCGTTTAAACCTTAATGCAACCCACATTTTCGTAGTTCCAATAAGGATGTTCCAATTGTTTAAAAAAAACACACTTAAACAAATGACACAAACAACAGAAAACTTAAACGAAAGAAATTATAAACAACAGACTACCTACTATTCTCTTACCCAAAAATACTTAAACGAAAGATGTAACCAACAATGCCGCGATGAAATACATTATAATTATTGGATAACTCCAAAATACGTACAATCGCTCCTAAATTTACTTTGCTATAGAGCCAGGTGCAGAATTGAAGCATTCTCTCGTCCATCTCCGGCCTGGTTCCCTGGCCGTGGTCTCAAGAGACAACCTGCTCTAGAGCAGACACAGAGAGAGGGGTGCGGAACGGGAATGGAAGGATTATCAAATGCCACCTAGGCGATCAACTTAGTCAGGTGAGACCCTCGGTTTCCTGAGGGAGACCCAGCTTAAACGACCAAGGATCAATGCAAGGCTCATGAATCGCATTTGGAGGAGGATAGAAAGTCCCTCGGAAGTCATCTGACGTCTGACCTCGGGCGGCCGGGTACGCCACGGAGTGCTGCTCCTTAGGTGCAGGTGACCCGATACATTGGTGCAGCGGAATACGTTGGATGCGAGACGACCAATGTGGTACACATATCCAGGCTTTCTATTTTTAGGTTGCAGTGATGCGTGGTGTTTCTCACGTAGTATGTCGCCTGCGTCACTCGACGGAGGATGAGGTTCTGGACCACCTGCAGGATTTCTCGTTGAGTGATACTCGCTAGGGCGTTGTGATGTCATCAATGTATAGTGCGTAGAGAGCAGGTGACAAAATGCTGCCCTGGGGAACAACGGCAGCGATCGAGTCGCTGCTAGACCTCGAACTCTCAACTGAGGCCGGGAGGCAAAGACGTGCGCAACGTGCTGGGGGGTGCCGGCTCTGAGCACTTAATGAAGTAGACCCGGGTGTAAGACGCGGTCGAATACGCGTGCTACGTCGAAGAAGATTGCTATTGCACTCTCCTTTCGGTTGATCGCTGTTACGGCGTAGTGTAACCAAAGTGGTATACCCGCTCGCCAAACTGCTCGCTTCGTGGGTGGATGTGCGACTGGAGAAGTGAGAGGAATAACTTCTCGAACAGCTTGGCGACCGCGTTAAGGAGGGTTATAAATCGGTATCCCTCATGTTGCTATGGGCTCTTCCCAGCCTTGGGCAACATAATGAGCAGGCCCTCCTTCCATGCCCGGGGGAAAGTAACTAGGCGGGTGCGGCGAATCCATTTTTATAAGCAAAATGTCGCGGGCGCGGGGGGGGACGCGTGGTGGTCGGCGAGCCGTTACACAGCAAGAATTTTTTAGTACCGTAATTTCAAATATGTGCTACTACTAATCTTCTAAAGTACTTATTAAAATGAAAAACAGTAAAGAACATTTTGATCTACATTAAATGGCCAAGGTAACTAATATACTTATTTATATACTGAGAGTAAAGGATAAACATGAGTCGTCGATATAGCTTTTCTCTAAAACTATTTGTAATTTCGAAATATTGTAAAGAGCAAAATGTATCTTTGTTTAACGTAGAAAATTAATAACTTATTTAAAAGGATAAGGATTAATATCATTATGGACACACATCCCTCCCAATAAGAAAATATATTTAAATTACTCCTGGTCTCCTCTACGCTTTCATTAGTAAGATTTAAACGATTTTTATTTGCATTTCTTGTTCTACGACCTATATTTGGACGACTTTGTCGTGGTATAATTAAATTAAAAAAGGAAATGTTTAAAAAGGTAAAGAAAATAATAAAAGAACAGAAGAAGAGTAAACAAAATAAACAACAGGATACTTAAACGAAAGAAATGATAAACAAAAGCCTACCTACTGTTCTCTTAAACTAAAATACTTAAACGGAAGAAATTATGAACAAAAGACTACCTACTATTCTATTAATCAAAAAAGACGAAACTAAATATATTAAACTCCAATTATCCAATACGTACAATCGCATCTACATCTACTTTTCTACAGTACAGAGGCAGGCGGGCGCGGCGGACGCGCTTCTATAAGCAAAACGTCGCGGGGCGCGGGGGGACGCATGGCGTGTGGCGAGCCGTTTCAAAGCAAGGATTTTTTGATATTGTAACAACTTCTAAAGTACTTATTAAAATGAAAAACAGTAAAAGACAGTTTTGATCTACATTAAATGGCCAACGTAACTAATATACTTATTTATATGCTGAGAGTAAGGTAATAAATGAAACTTGCGCCAAAACTGCGGTTTATAGCCGGCGTGATGTGTCAACAATTAAATGCGTTTTTCTCTAAAACTATTCGTAATTTCAAATTAGTGTAAAGAGCAAATTTTATCTTCGTTTAACGTAGAAAATTAATAAAGTATTTAAAAGGATAAGGATTGATACTATTATGGACAAACATCCTTCACAATAAAAAATATATTCAAATTACTATTTTCAGACAGAAATATGCTCACTGTATGTTATCCTTAGAAGATACGAATATGATGTCGCTGACTTTTTTGTACATCTTATTAAGAGGAATAATACTCTAGTACATTGTTTTCATATAGGACTTACCATTAAAGCAGCGCACGCGTGAAAGTGTCTCAACGGGTAGGACTTTATACACATTTATCATATTTATGTCAAATTACAATAAAATATACATATAATAAACTATATATAAACCTTCCCTGAGAAATACTATACATAATGGTGAAAACCGCATCAAAATCCGTTGGGTGGTTTAGAAGAAGACTTAGAAAGGCCAGACAGAGACGAAATGCGTTCTTATTTTATAATATATAAAGATAAAGATAGAGATGTGTCATTTATACAGAGTGGAAGAGCCAGCGGTCCTTTTACGGAAACAGCATATAGGGTAAAATATTTCAAACCCATACCTAAAGAAATTAATCAAGATAACTCAACAGTTTAGACATAGGATTTTTTTTTTATTTCACGATGTTTATCCATACCTATATTTCGTGTGACGTAGTTACGAATAGATACCAATAACGTAAACACATACTAATAAATGTTAAACAATTTTGAACTTTGCCGCCAATACCTACGACTCGACTTCGGAATGAGGCGTATGCGGCGGTTTCCATTTGATAGGTTTATGTGTGGGTGCGTTGTTCTTGACAAATGGCGTTTCATTTTAAAACGACAATTTTATTATTTATTTAGTTTGAAAAAAATACTTTTTCATTTTTGGCAAAAAAAAAATTGTATTAGGCTTTTATGGAGTAGTTAAAACTATGGTTTCATTTAATGTGGTGCTGATTCTTCCATCCTGTATATTTCAATATTGTAATTTATTTATTTATCATTTATATAATACATACATTTTATTTTAAATCTTTTATAGTAAGTTTCGTATTTAGTATATAAGTGTGCTGGTTCATATAATAGTTCCCCACACGGCAGGTAGGCAGAGGGAACCCAGTCCAGAGCGTGAAGCTGATAATAATAATTATAATAAAACAATAAACTCACTTTATCTTATGAACTCCTCCAATTTATCTCTTCACCAGTGGTACTATATCTAGCCTCGATGCCGTTTCGGGAATTGCCCCTCCAATACGATGTGTACCGCTTTTATACATTATTTATTTATTAACTACCCTCTTTATTTTTACAAGACCTAACACTGGTCGATTTTATACCATTATTTATTTATCAACAACCCTCTTTTTTTCAAAACCTAACATAATAATAAAAAAATAAAAATACACTTAGTAAAATTTTTGGTCTGGCAGTTTTTAATTGATTTTTATAATCCAATATTATATATGAAACAATAACTATAAGTGATTTTAATTAATATTTTTTTAAATGTGAATTGTTTATGTCCAGCGTTACTGCAAGATGTACCGGCTGTACGCAGAGCCGGGGGAGGACGGACTGCATCTTGTCGAAGTAATTTTTAAATATTCATTTTTAACTTAATAAATTAAGGTACAAAACAAATTTAAAACACAAAACAGTAGTTTGATAAATTTAATATTCATAGATAAACAGAAAGAACAGTGCTATGAGAGGGACTGGAAGGGAGAAACCAGTAAAGCAATAACCTTTATTACACTTTAAGGATTGTTTAAATATAAATTTAATATTTATATTAAAAATAATAAAATGGTGCGTTTTTAAGTTTTCTAACAATAATATAGAAATATATTTTATTAACTTGCTGTTTTATATTTGTACAGCGCGAATTGCCAAAATCAGCGTACAGACAGATAAATGTGGTTAAGGAAGAAGACCGTAAGAGATCTCCTGAGAATGGTCTGCAATTAAATGCAAAGGTAATTTTGTTACTATAATTTTACGTTAAACAGTCTTTTCACGCTTTATCCCGCACATAGCAGGTTAAGCAGAGGGAACCTGTAAACCTAGTACTGCGACACTCCGTTCCCATTAGGACACTGCCATTCCTCACTTTCTGCCGAATTCTGGAGGCATTGTATGTTGAGTGGCGGAACTTAACGCCGTGCTTTGCTTGTGATTTTGAGTTGATTACAAACAAATAATGCTATTCCTGTATGTGAGATTTAAAAAAATATATATATATATATTTTTTAATGTGTTTACTAAAATATTATGTATATAAAGGGTGCGACTAAGCCGAAAGAGATGGCAGAGGTGGAGGTGTATAAGCGAGAAGGGCCTATCAATGGTCTGCAAGTAAACCCCGAGGTACTCGTGTTATATTATTTTCCAGCTTAACGCTGTATCCCGCTAATAGCAAGGTGAGCAAAGGCAACCTAGTGTTAAGACACTCCGTTGCCCACTTTTCGCTAAATCTTAAAGGCATTGCTTTGTTTTGAGTAGCGGAAACGCCAAATTTTAATTCCTACTTGGGGAAATATAACATTTCCCCAAGTAGGAATTAAACCCAAAACCTGTCGACAACGACTAGTCTCAATTATTAATGTAGTTAATTAAAAGAACTAAATTAAAATAACATATTTAAAAAATATTACATTGAAGAAATTGATTGATAATTCAGTTATATTCTAAGTTTTTAAGATTAATTTTGTTTATTTTACTATTATACTTTTTAAAAAGCCAGAAAGACGTACAATCAAATATAATAATGGAATTTGAACTACATATTTATATGTTTAAATTAGTCCTAATTCTACAACCATAGTGTTTTATTGTATAAATGATCCATACTAGTAATTTTTTTTTATTTATTTCCACAGAGGGAGACGCTAACGTCACTGGCGCAGCGCAAATGAAACAAATTGATATAAAATAATGTTTTATTGTGGGCGCAGTGCGCAGAGTCCACAATAAGGCACCATCACCACCACCAGTGTTTGTGTCCGGAGTGTCCGCAATATGGCACCTCTCTAACTGCAGTGTCCAATGTCCGCAGTGTCCAGTGTCCGCAGTGTCCTCGATATGGCACCTTCGCCGTGACTAGAACCGTCATGTTCTTCAATTATTGTCTACACTACACTTCTATTTATTTTATACATCTCGATGGGTTTCATACAATTTTGTTTTTATTTTCTTAATATGTAAAATAAAAGTAACTAAAGCTATTTATTATAATAATTATTACATTATTTATTTTTTATATAATAATCTTTGGTCGCTTGAGTGTAGATTGTCGAGCGGTGGATGATCTGGTTCACTTGTTATATTGATTTTTTTCTATTATAATAAATTTGTTTTTTTTTTAATATTAATGGTTTTATTACCATCCCAAGATATTCTACAGAGAATTAAAAGGATAGAATACATGAAATAAAATGTAAGCAACAACATATTCATATTAGTCTCAATTTCTTATCTAATTATAAAAGAAAAACTACAATATTAAGATATGTATGTATATAACAAGTGAGCCTTTATACAACTATATGTCAAATGTAATGTCAAAACAATTCTAATACTTTATACCTTTGGCCTACATGTATTGTCTATAGATTAAAAAATAACGATCGCTATTAATAAAGAAAACGTTGATTACCACAATTACATTAAAAATAAAAAAAAAATAAAAAGTCAATATACATTACAAAATTGTTACAAAATTATCTTTAATAATAGCAATCGCGTTACAAAGAAAGGTCCATTTTAAACATAAATATTCGAAAAAAACTAAGCAAAAAAAAAACAAGTTAAAAAATAATTCGTTTTCATACAAATAATAATAATATTTCTAGAAATAATCGAAAGTCGTGGAACGTTCGAGAATGTTCGGTCGCGTCGTATCGTACCCTACTTAGCCTAATTGTACTGT
This sequence comes from Heliconius hermathena, assembly GCA_013403705.1. Classification (NCBI taxonomy): domain Eukaryota; kingdom Metazoa; phylum Arthropoda; class Insecta; order Lepidoptera; family Nymphalidae; genus Heliconius; species Heliconius hermathena. The sequence goes on from JAAIXJ010000127.1 coordinate 441,125, forward strand.
CGTGCTTAGTATAATATTTACACACATATATATATAATATAAAAAATGAACAAACAAACATACGCTAATGATATATGGCAAGGTTTTGTGCTAAATTATGACACAGACAAATATATTAATAAATCTATTATTAAGAAGACTACAAAGTAAATCTCATTATGTTATTAGATTTGAAACTACATACTTTTTTCGTGCATAAAATTATTTCATTTATTATTTATATTTCACTCATTTTTAAAATAATGAATATTAGGTTACCAAAATAACAGTGAATGAGGAAAGGAGAATACAATTACAAAATTTACTTTGTATTACATAAGGATATTCTAATATTTAATATTAGTTTTGTATATGATTAAAAACAATTTATATGTAAGTACAGTTCGCGAGGCGTAAGCTGAGCTTTGCTTTCGCGTGAGTATCACTAAAGTAGTCAGATTTAAAAAAAACATTTATTATTACTCATCAATAAAAAAAAACAAACATACTATTGGCATCTTCATAATTTGTACTTTGTTCCTCTGTTGTATGGGTTGTGTCACTATTTGTTTTTTTTCTCTCTGCCACGTACATATTTATATTTTTGTACAGTAATAGTGCTAGCGTTATCATTCACTTTTAATAAATCGAACATAAAAATAAAATATGAAGTATTAAATATTATGTGACATTGCAGCAATTTAAGGCGGTTAGGCCCGCACACGTGACGTCATACCCACAAAATTATATATATATATATATAAACACTCACACAAATGCAAAGCTCAGCTTAGATCTCGCGGACTGTATGTATGTATGTAAGGCAACAACGGACGTTTATTCATAGCCCACTCTTAGGCGGAGTTACATTTCAACATCGATTCATACAAGTCATACTAAAACTAAAACAAAAAATAATAATAAATTAAGTAACAATATAATAATAATAATAATATATAAAACTAATACAATTTGGCACTATTCTACGCTTAAACTAAATAAAATGCGTTGGGAAGGTTTTATTAACTATTTGTGTAAACCAGTAACCAATAGTTGTAGATAGTTGTGAATAAGATTATACAATGGTTACAGTTGGTTCCCATGGTTACTAATAGTAGCATTATAATCACAAGTCGCAATCAGAAACAAATGGTTACTTAACTTGATTGCTATAGTGTCCACAGGGGTTTAATTAGTTGAACCCTGGTTGTGAGTGGTTTAAGTGGGTTTGTGTGAACCCATGACGTTTAGTTAAGTATGTGCATCACGTAAGCGTCTGGTAACAGCATCTAGTCGGTGTAGATACGAAGCTGCGTCGCCGCGAGGTGACCTGTAATGGATAAGTTTTTTTTTTTATATTAGATTCACGCTGCATCCCGCATATAGCAGAGTAGGAAGAGGGAACCTAGTGTTAAGACACTTGGCCTCCCGCAGTCCGCTCAACTTATAAGACATCACGTGTTGGATCGCAGAACTCAACGCCACGCTTTGTTGGCAAAGCGGGGAAATAATTATTTAATTATTTTAATTAATTTCACCGAGTTAGAATCAAACTCACAAGTCGCTTTTACACTCAAGGCGTTGTGACAATGAGCCACGACGGTGTCATGCACAACTACAACTACCTAGTGTTTAATAAAAATAATTAAAAGTAAATACATTTTTATTGTATAGTTCTCGTACAGATTTTGATTTTTATATAGCTGACAACGCGACTTTGTTCATGACGCATAGGAACGAATTTAAGCTAATTATTTATACAATTAAAACGCCGTTGACGAGCGACGCTCACCGCGGATTAGCATCCGCTTAAACTTAACTTTGTAACTATTTAACTCAATAAACTTTTACTCGCTAATCCTGTAGTATTAACTCTACTGTGAATATGAACAATATATGTTTTTTTTTTACATTGTGCTCCTTCGTTAGGGACTTGAGTTATAAAGTGTCGAACCGCACATCCCAATGCTGGACTTTAAAAAAAAATAGTTTCCAAGCTGCTAAAAAAAAAAAATATAGTAATTTAAGACTATACAACGTTAAACAACTTGCTAAAGTAAAAGTATTTTTAAAAATAAATATTGTTTAAGTTTACCTCGACGTTAAAGTTTCTTCAGGCTGTGAGTTTGTTCTGAATGGTGACCGACGCACTGATTCAGCTGGAATATAACGTCACACAAACATTTCAATACAACATTAATATATTTTAAATGAAACTCTTCTGCCGGGTTAATAGTTAATAATACTAAATATACGAGATTAATCCGGTAAGAGTTTTATACAAGTCACTAGTCACTAGTTAATAGCCCATAAAACGTATAATTATTAATTATGAATGTTGTCTATAAAAAAATTTAAATATAATTTATTTTTGTTTATTTAAAATGTGTAATAATCGCAAAAACTAATAATATAAAGTTCAATATTTTAATTAGATATTATTTTTACTTAAATGTAAATTATTAAAACTACTTGTGTTATGTATTTTAGACTCCTTAAAGAACATAATATTGATACTTGGGGGGCATAAGCCGTTCTAATACCCTAGAAACTACTTTAAAATATTATATAATAGTTTGATTTATTTTTAATTATCAGCTGGGTCCTATATTTATACGTCCAAAAGGAATTAAAATAAGCATAGTATTGCAAGGTGTGACGTACAGTGCGGCGACGCGGGCCTGAGGCGCTCGTGCAGGCGACGCAGCGGCGGCGTCGACGAGAACGGCGTTCTGGAACAGTAGTGTGTTTTATGTTACATTCACTATATTTATGATATTTTTTTATTTAATTTAATTTTAAGTGTTGTTTTTTTATCACCTTTCATAGGCTGTTTGAGAAAAGGTAGCTTTGAACATTTATTATTATTATTTGAATAGTGGAAAGTTGTAAAAATCTCCCTATAGAGATGCTAACACAAATAAGTTACAATTCCGCTTATAAGAATTAATTTTATTTATAATAAGTTCATTTATAAAATAAGGTAAAGTTAGAATGGTACTGACGTGATCACGCCCACCCTGGCATGCTGTTTGTGGGCGGGCGTGGGCGTGGGCGCGAGCGCGGCGGCCGACACCGCGCGCGCCTGCTCGCGGCGCCGCACCAGGAAGCCCATGCGGCACGCCGCCACCGCCGCCCACGCTACGCACCTGCAATTATAAACACTTTTGTTGTTAAAAACGAAATGCAAAAGTCAATTATAAATATAGAGGCATGAATATCTGTCATTCTTGAAGACAGGCAAATATATTTTGCTATGTTGATTGTACATGGTAAAAGAGTACTTTTAGTAACAGAATTTATTTAGAATTCAATTTCAATACAAAAAATCGAAGCGATAGTCCTTATTTAAATATCAATAAAAACTGTTTAGTATTCATCAAGTAGCATAAATTAACTGAAAGAATTATCCACTATTATAAAATAAATTATTATAATACAATTTCGTCTATTAACACATATTTGACAATGCCATAAAGGACAAAGTAAATAACTTAACTTAACTTAACTTAGCTTCACGCTTTATCCCTTGCGGGGTAGTCAGAGAGAACGGAGCGCCAAACGCTACGCTACAAAGTAAATATTGCCATAAAATATAGAATAGATGAGACAGTCGTGCCGCAAGGACAACAATACAACTCTCATTCGCGAGAATGAAATATTGAATATTTTCATTTCCTTGCTCTGGTAGCGAGGTAAATCTCAACTCACCTAAAGCGCGTGAGGGCGCGGAGGGGCGCGGCGGCGGCCGGCGGGCGGTAGCGGCGCTCCAGCGCGGCGTAGCCCGCCAGCACGCGCTGCAGGTAGCGCTTCTGCCAGACCAGCGCCTTGCGGGAGCTCTCCGAGCGCGCCCAGCGCGCGTGCAGGTAGCGGATCTGTGGAACCAATATAAATGGATTTTGTTTTAACTTACAATATATAAACTGTTAACTGTATCAATGACTATTTCATTGAATTAAAGGTATTATTTTTTTTATATTATTATATTAAGACCACAAACTTAGTTCTTACTTAATTTGCTCTTTACTATGATAAAAAAAACATCTTAAAGACAACTACGGCATTTTATTTGCATACGACATTATAAAAAATAATACTATTAAAAATAATAGCAAATACAATAATAAAATAACCTTCTTGCACTGTTTTCAAGTATTCCATAGCACTAAAATTTAAATAAAGAAGTAAAACGTCATAAAAAATAACTGTCAAATTAACTATTTGTCAATAGTATTATGGCCGCGAAAATATACATTTAATATTTTTATATTTCACATATTTTATTTATTTATTTATTACTATTATGATATTTGGAAAGTAAATTGAAATTGCGTGTAAAATGGAGCCGAAAATAGATCGTGAACTTAAATTACCTAACATGGTGTAAGTACAGTATTTAGATATTAACAGAGATGTAAAAAATACAAGAAAATACAGATAAGATGCGGATGTTATTCTAATATAAATTTTCTAAGTATATTGTTTGTTTATCCTGACATCTCTCGCATTTTTTGGGGTGGGCAAATGGAACGATTGTGTCGTGTATTATACTGGTCTTTTCATCTAAGTTAGACGAAAAGAATCTACAATGATATTCATAAATAATGAATTTCTTCAAGTTTGTGAGTGTGTAACATTGTCTTTTATAGACAAATAAACTTGAAGAAATACACTCTTTATGAATATCATTGTAAATTCTAATATTTCACATATTTAATTCACATATTTTCTAAGCACGTATGTAGATAATAATAACAATAATCATTATATTATTTGTCAAACACGTCTATATAATAAGACAAAAAGTTAAAAAAAGAAAAAGCGGCAAAATTTTTTTTCACTCTCTGCTTCTCATTGGAATAGATGAATTGTACTTTTAGAGACGGTATTTAAATATAAGTAGATATATAAGAATAATAATATTTTTTTCTAAGCATGTGCGGCGACCACCCATCGTTCACCAAAACTGAACTGAACATGAAAGAAATTAAAGTTGAGTGCAAGGAGAAAGAAAAAGATAGGAAGGCGTCAAGCTCCTTTGCTAGAATTTCACCAACTGTAAGTATTTTCGCTTAGACACAGTTTTTATATAAAAATAAATTTTTGTTTTTCTTTCAGCTTCACGTTGTATTCTGAACATAGTAGGCAGACAGAACCTAATGAAGAATCACTCCGTTCTCTATATAAAATAGCTTTTCTTTATACAGTATAACCTTAATGTAACGACCCTCAATATAACACTTTTCCGATTTAACGAATTTTCCGAAATCGCCTAAAATTGCCCGTAACATTTAATACAAAATATACCTTTACATTATGAAACATTTTTATAACGAATTTTCGATCTTGTAAAATATAAAAAATTGTATTATATACCTCTATATAACGAATTTCATGAACTTATAATCTTTGCATAACGTATCTTATCAGTCTACTACATTCAATTACATATTAAAATCATGTTTAGATAGGTTCAGCCTTGTTAATTCTATCGTAAGACATGACATGTCATACAATACATAATACATTATATTATTGTTTGGGATTCAGTGATGTAAGCATTGCTGTTTGCCATTGTTGTTTAAAAGTCCGCAATCGCTGAAATTAATCGTTTTTTAACCTTGTTAAAATGAATCATAGACCATCCTAATTTCAATATAACGAACCTCATCGTAAAAAATTACTTGATATGAATACGAATATTTTTTCATCTCGTTCAATATCGTTAGTTTGGTATATTGGTAATACAATTTCTTAATATAATGCACATTATTTTTCCAGTCATCACGCACGAAGCCCAGCGACTTGGACCGTTCCCGCATTAGGACTACTTCTGATCACGCAATACGAACGCTCGCTAAGCCACGTGTATCCAGCGAGTATATTCGATCAGATTTGTTCACTCAAGGGAACAAGGAGCTGGTCCAAGGTTTGATATGTTTATGTACTTATTATCTTACGTTACTTTTTATTTGAAGGTTCCCTCTTCACTCAAAATAATTTTTTTTTTAAAAATTCTGATTTCCTGGGTCTTAAAATAAAACTACAAATTTGTAATTATTTAACACATAATATTCCTAAAACTGACGAAGTATATTCTCTTGTCTTTCGCATTCATGCTGTCTAAATAGTTCCCATAATTGTATGCACGACGGCTTGCAGCGACGCTGGGCAGTTTCCGCTGGCCGCCGTACCTGGTGTGCGCGTGGGTGCTGTCGGTGGCGGCGGCGCACGCGCTGCACGCGCTGCTGGCGCTGCTCGGCGCCGCGCTGCCGGCGCTACGGTGCCTTCTTCTTTATCTTCATATTTGTCTTTGTTTAATTCACTTCAAATTCTACCTTTTCATATCACTGAACTAATTATAATTATTATAATATTTGAAAGTATATTTTCAATACTTATTAAATGGCTATGTTAACACCCAAAATATTATAAATACGTAAAAATATTTCTATCCATTATATTTTTAAATGTCTTTTCCTTATACAGCAACCTATGCCAATACTTCCGCACATGGACAGAGAGAAGCTGGCGAGCGGAGAGCGGAGACGCTACATGGCGTTTGCAGCCTGCTCTACTGGCAGCTCTCACCGCAGTGTTGTACGCCGTGTGCGGCGTGCTGACGTGCGCGCACGCGCTGGCGCTGTGGGCGCTGCACCCGCAGTACGGCGACGCGGACCGCGAGTGTCGCGACACTCGTGTCACTGATTATTTGGACACTAGCGATTTACAAATTGATCACGCTAAATAGAATTACAATATTAACTAATTTTATTTATATTATATTTTTTATATTTTTAATATATTAAAAACGACATTTAAAACTGTTTCTTTTTTACATGAGCCGTTAAGTTAATAATTATATCGTTTAAATTTAAATAAACTTTATTTCAGATGAGTATACCAAATCATACATATATATTTCTAACACTGATCTTCAATATATATAATGTTAGAAATTGGAAGCGGTTAACGTTTTAAAAAAACCACTATATAAACACCCTTCCTACTTGCCTACAAGCAGCAAGCCCCCGATTGACTTTTTTTTGAATGGAGTAAATGCTGTTGACCGCCTGGTCTTGACAGCGTCCCGGGGCTGGGAGGGGCGAGAGTAGCTCGCCCCTGAAGAAAAATTACGAGCTTTGATGGACACTCGTATCCCCGATTGACACAATTCCACTTCTTTTACAGTCTTTTTACTTAAATCTACCCTCTTTTACACGAGTTCGCTTATAATAACATTAATATACATTTTGTAATATTCCGAAAACGGCATTTACCAAAATATAAATATAAGAAAAATAAATTAAAATAGTCTTTTATTTTCATTTATAGCATTAACAAATATTAAAAAAAACAATTATTAATACAAATATTTCTATCTCTTAAAACTTACAGCTTGCTCCTTATCGTGGTCTTGCTGTTGCTGATGCTGTTGTTGCTGCTGTTGCTGCAAGCGCAACAACTCCGGACTGTCGCCGAGACATCGTCGTAGTGTCGATATTTCTCTAGCTAGATCTGTTTTCTCGTTTTCTATATCCGTCTAAAATAAAATAATTATTTAGTAATGGAAGAAAAAATAAAAGACAGTCTTATTTTGTAAAAAAAATATTACAAAGAAAAAAAATTACAATCGAAGCAAGTTCTATCTGTAGGTTGTGGGTTCGATTACCACTCGAGCAAAAGAAATATTTCATATTTTAATTTTATCGATCTGGTATCAGTGCATAACGGAGCGTTGAATTCTGCCACTCAACACGCAATGCCTGCATAATTTATTGGAAAATGCGAAGCAGTGTTAAGACACTGCTTCCAAAAAAATGCTAAAAAATTATGTTTAATACTTTAGGTATTTTTTTGCAAATACTCACGTTATTAATCAAATTCCGTCCGGCAGTCAGTTTTCTTTCAAGTCGTATAATGGTGGCGCTCTGCGTGTGTAATACTTCCTTAGCGCGCGCTAACTCTACTGATGTCTCGTGTTTTTGTCTAAAACAAATTATATAAATAATGAATAAAATATTTTTGGTAATATGTTGTTTTTAAATGATTAATTTGACCATAATATAATTGCTACATGTCAGTAAGCACATGACATACAAACATAAAGCGATTCAATAAAACCGGCAGTGTTATATTCTCAATTTAGCGAGTTCATTAACCTCTGGTGGGCGAGGTAAGCGTAAAGCGCCGCACCGAAAGCGCAGTCGTACCTCCTGAGCTCGGCGAGCTCGGCCTGCAGCGCGGCGCAGCGCTGCGCGCGCTCGTGGTCCCCGCGGCGCTGCGCGGCGCGCGCGGCGTCGAGCGCGGCCGCCAGCTCGGCGCCGCGGCGCTGCTCCAGCTCCAGGCGCGCGCGCAGCAGGCACGCCGAGCTGGCGGAGCGCGCGCTGCGCTCCTTCTGTACGCACATGACATATATTTTTACAAAATACTAAAAGTTTATAATGTTAATTAAGTAAGCACTTCTCATTTAAAATAATACTGGCGATTAATGCAAAAGCTATTGTACAATATTATCTTTTATTAGTAATTAAGATAACATTGTTCCACAGACCTTAAAAGAAGATTGTGACAGAGAGGATATTTGACCTATACTAATTAGCACGTCAAGTAACATAATTGCCCGTCATCCATGCTCTATATAATAAAGTTGCAAGTAATCAGTAACTGAACATAAAAATATATTGGAGACATTTAACAACATAATATAACCTAAAATTTACTTTATTTTTTTGTAAATATGACTGATTGTAAGTTCAATTCCCACTCGAAGGAATAAAATATTTATTAACATTATATTTACGTTCCTTTGCTCTGGTGTCGAGACAACGTGAGATATGCCACTCAACATAAAATGCCCTCAGAATTCGGCGGAAAATGTGAAACAAAATGTCATAACATTAGGTTCCCTCTGCCTAGCCTGCTGTGGGCCTGATAAAATAATATTTAAAACATCTAACTAACCTCTTGCTGCAACTGGTCAGTTGGCGTAGAAGGCGGTAAAGCTCGTTCCAACTGATGTAATCGTTGCAGTAATTCCTGTTCCCGTTCTTGCACTTCTAGTTCTGACTTCATTGCACTTTCTAAACGACGTTTCAGCATCTCTATCATATTTGAGTCTTGATTCTGGTAAAAAAATTATGAGTTAAATTAGATCTACAGATTTAAGTTTTTTAATATTATACTAGTGGACGTGCGCAGCTTCGCCCGCTTACTTGCACCCTTAGGGGTGAATTTTATAAAAATCGGTGGCGATTTAGAGATTATTCCATACAAACTTTCAACCCCTTATTTGAACCCTTAGGGGATGAATTCTAAAAAACCATGAAACACGTGTTCAATGAAATATTTTTAAGAGTCCGAATTTCAAATTTTATAAAAATCGGTGTTTTTTCCATACAAACTTTAAACCTCTATTTCATCCCTTTAGGGTTAAAATTTTTCAAAATTCCTTCTTAGTGGATATTCAGATTATGAAAATAAACATCTGTCCAAATTTCACGTTTCCACGCACAGCGGCTACGGCTGTGCGTGCGTCTTACCTCAGTCAGTCAGTACATGTCCTTTTATATCAGTGGTTCCCAACCAGTGGTCCGCAGAAGCCTAAATATGGTCCGCGAACGATTTTAATTTTATGACTGGGGATGGTGAGGCGAAGTTTCTGTTTAATTATCACAGTTAATTTTTATTATACCTACATACAAAGTGGTCCCTGCTACCAAGAATGATATAAAAGTGGTCCTTGATCAAGAAAAGGTTGGGAACCCCTGTTTTATATATATAGATTAATGCTGTATACATAACACTTATATCATCATTATTTCAATATTGAATTTATCATACTAACTTTTAATACACCTTACACGAGTAGGATTTTTCCCTTTACAAATTAGTATTGGTAAAAAATAGCACACTACCCTGCTACTACAAGCAGTGTGTGCGGGATACGTACATGTAAGTTATCTGCGGTGTCCTTGTGCGCGTCCAGCAGCAGCGCGAGGCGCGCGGAGTTGTCGCGCTCGGCGGCGAGGCGCAGGCGCGCCGACGCAGCCTCCGACGACAGCTTGTCGCGGACCCTGCGGGACACATTGTGTGCTCCTTCAGTATATACACATTTACATGCAAGAACACCGCAAGCTTTCATCTAAATTCGTTCAGTAGTTGGGACAAACTTCCGTCCTGACTAACTTTTACATTTATAATATTAATATTAGTCGCTTCCATCCACCATATACAGGATGGAAGCGTTAGCGCTCCTTTTACGGGAACAGCATATAGGGTAAAATATTTTAAAGCCCAACCTAAAGAAATTAATCAAGATACCTCAACAACTGCCCCTCAACACACAATGCCTCCAGAATTCGGCAGAAAGTGGGGAACGGAGTGTCTTAACACTAGGTTCCCTCTGCCTACCCTGCTGTGTGCGGGATACAGCGTGAAGCTGACCTCAACAATTTAAACGTAGGTTTTTTTAAAAATTAAACTATGTCTATCGGTACCTGTATTTCGTGTAACACAGTTACGCATAAATACCAATAACGTAAACACATACTAATACAAAAATACTACTAAAGGTTAATCAACTTTAATCTTTGCCGCCAATACCTACCACTCGATTTTGGGAATGAGGCGTATGCGGCAATTTCCCTTTGATAGGTTTATGTGTGCGTGCATCGTTCTTGACAAATGACGTTTTATTTCACAACGATAATGCTATTATTTATTTAGTTTTAAAAAAACTTTTAATTTTAAAAATTAATTGTATTAGGCTTTTATAGAGTAGTTACAACAATGGTTTCATTTAAATTGTGAAAAATAGAGAACAAAAGTATCTTAACAGAAGAATTTCTAGTTCCCCCTATCTATCCTGCTATGTACAGGATACAGCGTCAAGCAAAAAAAAATAGAGTAAAATGTATGGATACATACAGACACATATGTATCTCACATCAATAAGAGTTTACCTATTAAGTTCGTCAATGAGCGCGTCCTTGTCCTGCAGCCGACACTCCAGGTGCCGCAGCTGCAGCTCCAGCTTCTCGTTGTCGGCGCGCAGGCGGCTGTAGCGTTCCGACGACGACGACTGCACTGAACTTGTTGATCTACTGTAAAGTTACAAGATAATTATGTTGAAAATTTATTTTAAATCATAATTTGTTTATATTATACTAACGCGAGCCAAACGCGGCTTCGCCCGCTTAAGCTTATTGTCATACTAAATATTATTTTTTACATAAATTATAGCCTACGTGGTATTCTGATGTAGAAACTATATTATTATAAATTTTCATGTCTATCCTTTTAGTACTTTTTGTGTTAAATATTCGACCTCACAATTTCACATTTATAATATTAATAGGATTAAGTAAATATTTATAAAACAATATAAATATACTTACTTGGAAGTATTTAGGGCTAGGCGTGGTATGTCGTCCCTTTCGTCGCTGCTTGCTGATAAAATCTGATGAAAAAAAAAACAAAACTCATATATAATGAAGTACTATAAGCGATGACAATAAAGTATAAGCTATGGTTGAAGATTCGATTCCCATACGAATTTGTATTCAGCTATACTTTGTATACAAACAATAATAAAATAAGTGTGTAATGTGTGTCATGGATGTTTGAACCCGTTACCTGCTCCATAATGTCCTCGTCGAGTGCATGTGAGTAGTGCAGCTGATCGCGGAGAGCTCGTTCTAACTCCGCTGTGGGTGACCTCACTGCGAGTGCTCTACTCTCTTCTCTCTGCGCCTGTGTTTCTGTTTCTACAGTTGGTTGACGTACCCTATTGTGTAGAAAATTATAAGAATGTATAACATTGGTTATTATATAAAGGAAAATATAACAATGAATTAAAGGTTTTTTATACAAAAATTTAGCTTTACAATTTTTCAATATTTATGTAAAACAAAATGTGGTATTTGTTTTGCATATTGTAAAGTATGTATTACTGTTTCTGATACATATGAACTTGCCGAAACGTAAAAAAAAGATATAACATAATTAAATATTAAAGATATTTATCAATTTCATAAACATAAAAAATTACAAAATATACAAAAAGATTGCAAGTTACACAAAATTGTTTCTTTTATTTAATTTACCTTTCAACAATCTCCCTCATATGCATCAGCTCAGCTTCTAACTCCTGACATTTCTCTGCTTTGTCTCGTAGCTTTTCTTTTAATTCACTAACATTAGACTCTTCACGCAACCTGGAACCACATACAATAATATCACTATAAGAGAATAAAATAAAACAAATAGGAAAAATAAAATAGTATTTGCACTTTTTTGAAATATGTCAGGAGACACACCAAATGAGCGACTTTTACATTATTACCCAGCAGATATGTACAGTACAGTCGATGTATCGTGGCCGCCGTCAAATTTGACTTTCAAAACATTGTTGTATACACAGGAAAAAATAATAATATACACAGGAAAAAATAATAATAAGTAAGCAAAAGTCCTATAAGCAAATCTGCGCATCAATGTACCTTATTTTAGTGCAAAAAAACAGGATAATCTAATACTTTTTAAAATATTCACGTCAAAGTACTTACTTACTTAGTTTTAAGGCAATTATTTACTATAAATTAAAAAATTAAATTAGCTTCACGCTGTATTCCGCACATAGCAGGGTAGGCAGAGGGAACCTAGTGTTAAGACACTCCGTTCCCCACTTTCTGCCGAATTCTGGAGGCATTGCGTGTTGAGTAGCAGAACTCAACGCCGCGTTTAATAACCTCGACACCAGAGCGAAGAAATGGAAATATAAATTTAAGTAAATATTTCATCTCGTCGAGTGGGGATCGAACCCACAACCGGTCGGTTTTGCAGTCACACCTCGTGCCGCTGCGCTACCTCCGGCCTCTATTTACTATAAAAAAAACGTATTTTTGGATCTATAATAAATGATTCTGGACTGAAAGCGGAGATTATCTCGAGGATAAAGAGAGATTCAGTACATCTATCTACAAGAAGGGAAGGTGTAAAGGAGAACACTATGAGGCGTATAGGACCATATAAGAGAATAGAGTGTGAAAGAGAGTTACGTACCTTGCTCCTACTTCGTCAAGCCGATCTTTTGCGTCTTGTAGTTGTTTGGTGAGTGTACTGCTGCTGGTGCGCGCCTCTGTTAGGTCTAACTTAGCCTTTGCTAGCTCGAAGGCCTGTTTAAGCAATTATTTAATGTGTAAAATAATCAATGAAAAGGATGTCTTGAAATGTAATTAATTCGTTTAATTAATTTAAAGTTGACCAATATATTATTAAACTAGTATATAATATATTGCCTTTTGTTAAAAACTAAAAATATAACAAATATTACCTTATCATTTAATTCCTTCTTGTGGAAATCAAGTTCATGTTGCAACAATGCAATTTGCTTTTTAATTTTAACCAATTGTTTCTTGTCATTGACCGCCTGTCGCATCGTTATTATTTTATCATCATTCTTATTTCTCGGCGATGGGCTCCTTGATACCATCTTTAATTGTTCCTTTAGTAGTGCTATTTCACTGTGATAAGAATTTATATCCTCATTTAGTATTTCTATTTCAGTCTCTTTATCTTTGAGCTTGTCGTTCAGGTCTTTTAGTTCATCTATTCTTGATGTCAGATCGTTGTTTATACAGTTCAGTCTTTCTAACTCAGAATCGCTGTTCTGTAATTTAATGGACGCGTTTTCTTGTTCTTTCTCTAATTTGGTTAGTTTAAGTTTCAGATCTTTATTTTCGTAGCTGAGCTGATCGTTTTCTTCTATAACTTTTGCGATATCACGATTCAAGGAAGCTACTGAATCCCGTACTTGGAATAGTTCGTTAGTTTTTTCATGTAAAGCTTCTTTGACATTTTCCATTTCCTCCGTCTTATCGTTGAGACATCTTTGTAAATCATCTAATCGGTCCAAATGCTGATTTAAACTGTCGATCTGTTGATTTTTCTCGGATAACATTTGTTCAAGTTTTTCTAACTCATTTATTTTATCTCTTAGCTGTTTGTTTTCTATTTCATATTTTTCTAACGATGTATTTCGAGATTGAACGTCATTTAACGTAGTTTCCAGTTCAGTTATTTTATTCGTTAAGCTACGTTTCTCTTTAGCGAGCTCTAATATCATATTCTCACGACGGAGAATATCTTCTTTAAGCAAGTGTAAATCTTTAGCCTTTTCAGTGGCGTCCTGTGTAAGTTCTTCTAGTCTTTGTTCTAGAAGTTTCTTATTAGAAGAGAAGTTTTCTAATTGATTCTCATAAAACTTCTTATCATTCTCCATAGTCGCCATAGTATTTTCTAAAAGGCCTTTCAATTCTTCAACCTCTTCTTTTAATGCTGGAAACTCACAGAGTTGCTCTTCTGCGTTCTTAAGTTCTGATTTACACGTTTCTAATTCATTTCTAGATTTCTTTATCTCATGTTTTAGTTGAGTTAGAATATCTGGAAAGTTCTCTTGTTTTACGTCTATCGTGATGCCTAGTTCACGTAACGACGTGAATTCATCTTGGGTTTTGTTATCAGATGCTTCTAATGAAAAGTTGATCTTTTTGGGCTCAACACTTACGTCTTTACTCTCACTGACTTCTCTGTTTGGGTACATTGAACAGTTATCTGGTATATTGTGTTCCGTAGAATGCTTCAAACTGTCACCAAATTTATCAATCGTACCAAAAATGGTGGTTTCATTTGCGTTTCTTTTATAGCCATCTTTAATTTGTGTTGATGTTAAGTGTGTTGGTAGCGAATCAGCCCGAGGTGTATAATTCATATCAAAATGATCAACGAAGTCTACATTTAGAGAACTCATATTAGGTCTTTGGACTTCCGGTGGCAATGTCTTGTTTAAGTTAGTTCTATCTTTGAGTTCATGAGCTAAACTGAAATTTAGAGTTTTGAGTTCCGTTCGTCGCATTTGTTGGTCTTGTTCATCGTATTCCGATATAGAGACGATGTCGCTTAAGGTGCGAGCTGAGGCTTTCGCCTCAATCGCCTCGCTTTTTTGATTATCTTCATCTTGTAGTTTAAGAGCTGTGAATGAACCACAATATAAATTAGTAAGGTCTAGACAGATCTGTCACGGTGTGCAGTTAACCTAAATAGATGCAACGAACTTGGATATGATCCAAGCCGGGCGTTAAACATATATATATGTTGTTATTAATATGTCTTATGCGACTTAACATTTACATATATGTTATATGGGTTTACACCCATAAGCTTTGTAAATATTAATCATAGTTTGACAAGTGTCTTGTAGGCAAATGAAATAATTTATCTCATTTTAGTATTGGAAACGGCAATTACAATAAAAAAAATAAATAGAAATGGCTTTACCACGCATATACGAAGGGGTCGCTGTCCTCCTGAATTCAAAACATCGTGTTTCTGCGTGGCGGAAAACACATAAACTTACCCATAATTTCATTTAGTTGTAAGTCCCTGTCTCGGAGCGCGGCTTCTAATTGCGCTATCTTAGACTGCGCCTTGGATAGTTCCCGTTCTAATACTATTACTTTATCTTTTGGGTTACCTGCATTTTTGTTAGAACATGTTAATTATATTATTTGATATAAAAAAAATCTAAATTACACGTATCAAATTCAAAATTCATGCTAGAGAGCAATTTAATCAATATTTACTTTACTTAATCTCTGCTACTAACTAATTTTACAATATAAGTTTTCAACTTTACTGTTCTGTCTCTTCGTCTAAGATTTTTGTTGTATATCTATTTAAAAATTAAAGCTAAAAGCTTTACTCTGTATCCCGCATATGTCAGGGTAGACAGAGGAAACCTGGGAACCTAGTGATCAGACTCTTTCTGTCCCCACTTTCCGGCAATATTTCGAGGAATTGAGGGTCGAGTGGCGGAACCCAATATCGCGTTTTAACTCGTTACTAGAGACGTTAAATATTTCATCCCCCCGGGTGGGAGAAACATCCACAAACGTAATTTGTATATACTTACACGTATTCCCGTACAACAGGTTTTGGTCACTATTCTTGTCTCTTTCTTCTAGATTCTGTTTCAATCGCGTCAATTGTTTGTCTTTAGCCTCTAGCTCCTCTTTTAACCTTTGTACCTGCAAGTCGTTATGCATAACATGTATTAATTTTCATAAATGTTATTTTTTTATTTAAAATAAATATAAAATTTGTTAACAGGTAAATGCATCAAAAATATAAACATAAAATTGAATTGGTATTTAGTTAGCTATTCATTTGTTAAGATAGTCCTTCTATTGCCAATTTTATTAGTTTGTGCCAAACTTATGTACAATAAAAACTATTACAACCTTTCCTATCAGCTATCATAATTGGTCAGGGAGCGCCATCATCAAATCATATTAATTTTAACTTTATTTTGTTCGTTACTCTTAAAGTAACTTATGATTTTCCAACAAAAAAATCCAAACCACAATATGTATATAGCTTATGACAGAAAGTCTCAATTTGTTACTACATACAACAGGTATACAGGGAAGTGGAAGTGTCAGCACCACTCTGAAACTATAGTTTTAACTACTCCATAAAACCCTAATACAATAAGAAAAAATTGAAATTTTTCGAAGGTATTGGCGGCAAAGTTCAAAGTGGTTTAACCTTTAGTAGTATTTTTGTAGTAGTATGTGTTTACGTTATTGGTATTTATGCGGTGTCACACGAAAAAATCTGTTGAGTTGTCTTGATTATTTTTTTTTAGGTAGGAGTTTCAAATATTTTATCCTATATGTTATTTCCGTAAAAGGAGTGCTGCCTCTTCCATCCTGTATATGAATATTTAAATGAAGTAAACAACTTGAAAAGATTCAATTATTCAATTAATGTAACTAATACTAGCGAGATGTTATAGGTAGTCTAGGCCGAAATCTAGGCTACGTTAAGTAGCTGAATTACCTACTTAGAATATCCTGTTGAACAAAGGTCTCTTAAATTTGTTGAATACTACTTATTAGCTGAACAACATTGTGTTGACATATTCCGTTCTGCACATTCTTTCCGATTTTAAGATAATGCGTGTTAATTAGCGGAACTTAATGCCGCATTGTTTGATTAGATTGGCAAAATAAAGAAAAAATCAAAAATGAATATAATGTTAGTAGTAAATTAACCGAGCTCGTCCTCACCTCAGCGTGCGCGTCGTGCAGGCGCACGCGCAGGTCGGCGGCGGCGCCGAGCGCGCGCGCGTCCTCGCCGCAGCGCTGGCGCTGCAGGCGCGCCGACAGCGACGACACGCGCAGCGCCTGCTCCGACATGCGCGCCTGCAGCACGTCCCGCTCCGCGCGCACCTCCTGCGGCACAGGAGTGGCTGTCACTATCACCGTCAATTATATAAGAAAATCCAAAAAAAGTATATTACCTATAAAACATTTTTAATTCATTATATTATAGAATTTAATTCACTCTCAAGACGACAACAGCACCGCTTACTTGTTATTTTACTCGCTACAAATAATGTCATGACAGGAAAATGAGGTTAATAATGTACATTAAATGTTAACAAGCAGTGCTTCCTCTTGACAAATTTACAAAGGATCTCCTCAAATGAGGCAAATATTAAAATATAATAAGCATGTGTATGTCATGCATAATACAATAAATATAAAATGGTCAGAAAAACGAAAACATAAATTTCATTTTTCTAAAAACAAACAAAGGATGTTAAGCAAATCTTTTTTTTTTCATATTCATATATTATCCCATATGTACAACAGGTTAGATAAATAGAACAAAGTATCAAGACACTCCGTTCTCCGCTTTCCGTTCAGTGGAGGTTAACGAGTCCGAGTGGAAATCAGACCAACATCGTGTTTACAATAAGACGAAGACGCAATTCCTTTGCACCACGACGACTTTTGTTTTTTTACATATCAACAATAATTCGTTTCTTATCTACAAATATAACCTCTTCTTCTTCAAACTTACTTAAGAAAATAAAAATGTAAAAACACACTACGGACACCAACGATCAAACCATTAGAAAATCAGTTTTCCACTCAGTTAAAGCTAGTGAGTCGCACTGCGCGTAACCCTCAGTTAGCCGGTCTAAATATACGACGCCCCAGTTCCCCGCGGAAAGTCCACTAGCACTGTTGGGATAGAACGCTTCGAACATGATTTATTATACAAACATCGTATTTTAAGCGTTTATAGCAGATTTAACAACTGTTGCAACTACTTTACAGGTTTTCCTTTTGTTCCATAGATAAAGATAATATAGTGAGTATGATAATGCTTTTTAGGTTCCTTTGAGTACAAAGGGTAAAACGGAACTTTATTGCTAAGATGTCGATGTCTGTATGTCCGTCTATCAACAGTCTCCAGGCTGTATCTCATGAATTGTGATAGAAATACAGTTGAAATTTATTTCTATGCAGATAATGTATTTCTGTTGCCGCTATAATAACAAACACTAAAAAATATTATAAAATAAATATTCAAGGAGCCTTCCTATAACAAACGTGATTGTTTTGGTGTTTTTATAGATAATGGTACGGAGCTTACGAAAAACGAATAACTTTACAATAGATATAGTGTGAAGATTTTCGTTTTTTTTAGCTTCGTAACACGTAGTTACGTGTCCCATATATATCAGAGTAGATAGAAAAGACCTAGAATTAAGAAACTCCATTCTCCGTTTCCCGTCCGAATCCGAAATAAATAAACGAAAATTGGAAGGGAAAATACTTCGTCTTATAAGTAGTCCTATTTCTATGCGGGTAAGGTTTATAGCATAGGTAAGACGAAGGTTTATTAAATTAATTTCCCCGAGTATGTATCAAACCCACTATATCGACCTAAAAAGATAATCTTTATATTAAAATATTGATTCTTGAGTAACAGAATTCCACTTTGTTTATTTTCCAACCTAGTATAAGTTAAACAAGTAATAAGAAGTTATTTCTAGAAAATATATATTTTACTATACTACTTATGTTCTCTAGATTATAAGAGTAATCTATAAGAACCATAATTTACAGCATAAGGGATTAGAAAATTTCTGATCTTTCATATACAAACTAATCTTAAATACGATAAGATTTTTGATAATAATTTATAATTTTACAATGTGTTAAAAGCATTTTGTATTATAATAAATTTTGATTTTTATCGTTTTAATTTTCTTTAATATTTTAGTGGTTTGAGGCCGTCGTGTCGCAAGGGCACAGATTAGGACTGTTGCCGCGAAGCTAGTGCCTTCGATTTCCACTCGAGGGTTTGAAATATTTTAATATTTTCACAACACATTCGGCGGAAAAAGGGAAACAGAATGTTTTAATGGGAACGGAGTATCTTAACACTAGGTTTCCACGTTCCCTCTACCTATCCTGGTAATCTTCAAATGAGCCAATCAGCCCTCGCGTTTAGTTAGAAATAAATAAACTACATAGCATAATCTAAAGTCATACTGTTAAACATTACAAAACAGCTTGTAGTTTATCATTTCTTTTATTTAGCTAAAAGGAACCTATTGTTAAGACACTCAGTTCCCCAATTCCCGTTCAATTTTGTAAATTTTTGCATGTTAGGTGGCGTAACTCAACGCCACGCTCTATCTACCAGAGCTGGGAAATGAACCCACACGTAAAAAAAATTTCTACACTGTAAATGTGTATGCAAGTTTGTTTGTTAGGCTTTGACGCCAAAACTACTCAACCGATTATCATGAAATTTTGTACACATGTTCTTAGAGCTATTATAACGGACACAGGATACATTTTCATCAATAAATATATTATCATTTGGCTATAATATAAACAATAAGTTTAACCGAGCGAAGCCGCGTTTAAATCTCTAGTATAATAATATATGTAAGTATAAAGGCAGCATATACACAACGAGTGAACACTTAACAAGCTCACAATAGTGAATTGCAGTGAGTTCGTTTGTACCAACTACCAACGCTGCTTTTATAACGCAGATGCTGCCAATAAACGAGAGGTCAGACAAGGTTTGTTGGACAATTATAATTTGTTGTATTAAATTCACATGTATACGTATATTAGTATGTTTTGGCTTTACCAAAACACGTCTTTAAAACTATAAACAATTTCATTGTACGGAAAAAGAAAAGAGAAAAAGATTTCTCTGTGAAAGATTTGTTATATATAATTTGTATTTTTAACAATTATAAAGTATTATCCCACACTTAAGAAAGAAATATACTTATTTATAACGTAGCAGGATTTAATAATATGGCTCAGTGGTAGGAACGCTAAATTCTAAAAGGGGCCTAAGAGGAGTTTTAAATCCATGCTATTAAAAATTTTAAATATTACCAAATACTAAATATTGTATTGATTTAAGTTTACAAAGTATCCGCTGTTACAATTTTATATCAGCGTACAACAAAATTTATAAGTTTAATAAAAATCTCATGATCTTTATAAACATTTCGACGGTCCTTAGGTAGAGTATCTACTACTATTACTACTACTGGCTTCACGCTTTGTCCCTAGCGGGGTAGTCAGAGAGAACACATACCTCTTTCGCCTCGTCCGTTGTCATCAACCTCTTCATAGATGCCTTCCGGGGGGTCCTCACGTTTTTTATGTGATCTTCCTCCAGTATCTTTGATACTGTGTTTCGAAGATCAACCGAGGTCTCTCTCTACCTCTCTTAATAGGTAGACTATCAAAAGTGAAAAATTTCAAATTTCTTTTATTGCTGTTTTGAACGACTAACAAGATTAGTTTTCTATGAATTAATTGTTATTATTTTTTTATTTTTTTGTTTTCGTTTTTGTTTTTTTCATACGCGTTGAAAAAATGTATAACATTTTTTTCATTTGTAAATAAATCATTAAAACTACACTTCGTAGTACTTAAAAAGAGCAAAAAACATTTGCGATTTGTCACTTTCAATGCTTTGCCTAAGGACCATCGATTGATTGGTATTAAATCGTCAATTTAGTATTTACAATACAATTAAAATGAAAAAAATTCTTAAGAAAAAAAAAATTAAAAGCTCTACAAATTTCTACAAAAGTTCGTATCTGAAATCAACTACTGCATACAAAAGAATATTTACAAAACTTCGCGTGAACAAGGCCACGAATAAACATTGTGTTATTGACTGTTGTTCTATAACTAAGTAAACTTACAATGTATTTTAGATTTCGTTACTAAGAAAATCTTTAAATAAATACTATTTTGTTGTGATAGCATTTGAAAATGTTTAGACAGTTCAGGGTTTATCCGTCGTTTAACATAAGATTAAATATATTAATAAGCTAAGATTTAATATTACGCCTCACAAATATTAAAGAATAAGCTCTTCTTAGCGAGATATAAATTAAAACTTCATAGGAAAAACATAAGATAAACAATGATATAAATACTAATACATATTATAAAAGCACTACGTAATTTTCCGAATGTTCTAGAAACGACAATATACTTTTCACAATAATTCAAATACTTGCCAAAATTTCGTTAACAATCACCGCTTTTATAAAAAAAAAACACCGACTCACCGTCAAATCCGGGAGGCCCATAGCAATATACTTCCTAAACTGAGTCCAAGGGAACATCACTCAAACAATCGCGGCGGGCCTACATCACACCCACGCTAATTTAACTTTATTAAGATATTTTGTTACATTGTGAATATGCGATATGTGAGTTTTGGTGGCGGTGTGACACACGGTTACGGGGTTACGGGCAAAACAACCTTCTTACAGCAAAACACGCTTCGGAACATCGGAGCACACTGATACTGAAACGAGCCACAGCTGGCCGCGTGAAAAATTGAAACGGAATCGCGAATTTTGGATGCGGCATAATATACGTGTAATATATTGTGATGCCTTCAAATGAAGATATACTGTTTTTTTTTAATATTTTAAAAAATAATAATACCTGTAGATTTTTTATAGATATGGTAAAAGGAATTACGTTTTATGTTATTATTAATGTTAAGCTTGTTTTTAGATTTTTTTTTAAATCTATAAAAAAAATCTATTCTAAAATATAGTAAGTCTACTACTTTAATATGAAAAATCTCAAACTTCGTAATTCTAAATTAAAACAAGCCGTACCTAATCAAAAATAAACTATCCTACTTCTCGCTACACACATTTTGTTAAACAATATATTTTCCTGGTCAATTAACTAGTTCCAAGTAATATATCAATAAATAACTAAATAATGTAACTCCTCCATAAATTCCTATACATTACGACAATTTGATATATTTAGCTTTGGTTCACGTATATTTTTATGTGTGAGTGGTAAAGCACATAGTGTGCGTGTGTTAAAATTATAATTTTTATATGTTGAGTAGCAATGTATGTGTGCGTAGGTGTGTATATGTGTGTGTATAATGACAAGTAGGGCTGACGGTTATTTCGGCGCACGCGCAGTTTATCTTCTCTCTTTTGTTATGGGAACTTACACGGTCCTAAACAGTTTACGATTATAATTTAAATGATCGTAAATGTACTTGTACTAAATGTATTTGTGACACTTGTACTTATTTGCCATTTTAGTTCATAATTAATTTATCTATTAAAAACAAATCTGTCTGATTTAAAGCTATGTAACCTCACACACATAATATGTCGGAAAGGCTTATTGATTTTCTCTAGAAGATATTATACAACCATATTTCGGCAGAAAGTGGGGAACGGAGTGTCTTAACACTAGGTTCCCTCTGCCTATCCTGCTGTGTGGGGGATACAGCGTGAAGCTGATTGATTATTTTTTATATTTATTCTAAGATACTAGGCAGCCCTAGTAGCAATTTCAATAAAGCACATAATAAAAACTAGCTCGAGTGCATTGGGGTCGTTTAAACGTACCAACTAGACTACTAACGAGTACCAACGAGTACCTATAATGTCAATGATTCACCTATCAAGATCACGAGCATGGGACGTCCGCGGTGATCAATTAAAGTTCATGGTGAAAAAAATTAATAGGTGAAATGTTTACTTTTTATGTTTTTTTTTTTGGAAAATATACTTCTTTATTAGATTTTCCTTATTAAAGGCACAAGAATGTGACTTCAATAAAATGAACGCGACGGTTAAAATTACGATTACCACTCGGGGGAATATTTCATATTTTCGTTTCCTCGCATTTCTGGTAACGAGGTTAATTTCAAGAATCAATCAATGCCTCAAGAATTCGGCGGAAGGAGAGAAACGGAAAAGTCTTGAGTAGAACAGAGTGTCTCAACACTGAGTTATCAAATTCCCTCTGACTATCCTATTACGCTTGGGATACAGTGTGAAGGTGAAAAAAAATAATTTATATTAAAAGGTTACGTTATAAAATAACAAAAATCATCAATTGAAAAAGTAAAGGACACGACAGAAGGAAATGACTATAACAAAAGTAATTTACATCTACGTATCAAGATCATGAACACGAGTAGATACATCCGTTTGCTCAATGAAAGTTCACGGTGAAAGAGTTTATTTATATTTTATTTTTATTGGTTAAGTGTTTACTTTTCTACCTGTAGATCGTAAAACAGATGAGTTTTCGTAGATACGAGTACTTGAACTTTTAGCTCAATGGATTTCTTTGGATACAATATCTTATGGTTACGATACATTTCGAAATACATACAAAAATGTGTACCTTCAAGGTTAATCATAAATAAAATCCACAATATATCTTCTGGTTTCCACCGATTATTTTTAAGAAACATTGCATATATGAATATCGTGAAAGCAATTGCCAAATTTAATCTTTAAATAAACGTTACCACTTTGCAAATATTCTAATTTAAACATAACTAATATTTCTTTTATATGAATCATTATAAAAAGAGGTGTCTAGAGAAGTATCTAAAAAATTTATACAATTTTGTAACAAATAAAAAAAAAAGTCGTCGTGCGCGACATGTGAATGAAAATAAAAAAGAACATCGCGCGTAGTATCAGTTTGGTAAATGACGCAACTGTTGAGTCTACGGTGCGGAAACAGATTTGTTAAAGAAAATTTTATTTTATATTGATTTAAATATAATTGAATTTATAACTAACAAATATGATATATTAAACTTGTACACGCCAGTTTGCCATGGCGGTCAAATGTAACATACCATAGTCTTTCTTAACAAACAATACAAAATAAATTTTATTCGAATTAATAGTTCTTGGAATTAGCGCGTCCTACCGAACATACCCCTCAACTTTAAATGATTAGTACAGGTAACTCTTTTTGTATCCCGTACATAGTAGGGTGGGTAGTAAGAATTTGGGTACATAGTGTTAAGACACTCCGTTCCCCTTAAAACACTTTCGTTCCCCACCTGTTGCCGAATCAACTGATATTGAATTACAATAAATCTAATTCTGTCACAAGAAAATAACAAAGATTACCTGCTTATTTTAATATAAAGAATTAAAGAAGTTTAATACAATTTATTATGTACAAAAATGAATTAACATTTATGAATTAATCATATTTTAAATTGTAATTTCAATTAAAATTTACTAATACCTATCAACAAAAATAGAAAACGAAGGCAAATGATTGAAACGCAATACATCCCAATACATCCAACCCCCTTCGGGCGCCAAACTGAATCAAACACGACGCGCGCTCGCTGGACGCGCGCCAGCGGCGCAAGGCCACTACGCGCGGTGAAAGGTGAATATTCAATTTATCGGGTTACTATGTGTTTTTGTCTGTTTGTATGTCTAGCAAATAAGAAATTAGTGGTTGTATTCTCTATTTTTCTCTATTGTACAATCATTTCATGTTTAGTTAGTGGTGAAACACAACGCTCGAAATCCTCCCATTATTTACTGTGCATTGTATAGAGAAA
This sequence comes from Heliconius hermathena, assembly GCA_013403705.1. Lineage (NCBI taxonomy): Eukaryota > Metazoa > Arthropoda > Insecta > Lepidoptera > Nymphalidae > Heliconius > Heliconius hermathena. The sequence continues at coordinate 465,893 of JAAIXJ010000127.1, forward strand.
AAATTTTGAAAAAATTATATGGTTATTCTAAAAATATTCATTTTCACTTACCCGTATAAGCGATCAGAAAATACATAACGTTGAAAATATTCTAATAAACATTTGAATTATAAAAAAAAACAAAAAAACCGACTGCATACAAACATATGCATACACTCGCGTTTTTAAGACTTTTGAAATTGGATCACTTTAACATTTACAAGGGCTTAAAGATTTAAAGGTAATTTACATGCTAAATGAATTAAACTAGAAGGGGGAATCTAGTGTTAACACTCCGTTCCCTACATTCTGCCGAATTCTGCAGGCATTGCGTGTTGAGTGGACAACACCAGAGCGAAGAAATGGAAATATAAATTTAAGTAAATATTTCATCTCCTAGAGTGGGGATCGAACCCAAAACCAGTCGGTTTTACAGTCACACTTAGTGCCACTGCGCCACGACTGGCCTCAATTAAAAATATATTTGAAAAAACAAAAGATATAATGAAATAAATAAATTTAAGTTATTTGCAAATCCCGACCAAAACATGTATATAATGTTGATATTAAAATATATCCGCACGATAATTACATTCGTCGTATAACCGCAGCTTGCCAACATTTTTGGGTATAAAACATGTTATTTTCGTTCACTTACGTCTTGATGGAACCATGTAAATTTTGAAATAAACATGTATGTATAATTTTTATATTTCCATTGTAGAAGTAGATAAATTAGTTATTAATTTTATTGACACTCTAGTATAAACTTTATAATTTAATAATTATAAAGAAAAAAGATTTTTTTTCATGTATTATATTGTAGTGTGTGCAGTCTTCCCCGGTATCTTATACAGGATGGAAGCGTCAGCGCTACTTTAACGGAACCAGCATACAAGATAAAATTTTAAAACCCCAACCTAAAGAAATTAATCTTTTATAGAGTAGTTAAAACTGTGGTTTCATTTAAAGTGGTGCTGACAAAAAATACTCTGTATATTGCAAAGCTGAATATAATTATTAAGGACTAATAGACGAACCTTGGAACAAGACAGTCGTTTCATTAACATCGCTTATTACATAGCGACCATTAGAAGTTATATTATAACAATATAATCAGTGTAGAAGGCAAACAAAATATAGTGTCTGCTTGTCAACTTATTTTATAGACTGCGTTGTGGGCGCTAGGACTTTGAAAAAATCCATTCAACAAAAAAACAAAATACCTGAGCAATATCCTTAAGATGATTCCTTTGCATCACCAAATCAGCTATCCTCTTGAGGGCCGCGTCCTCCACACGTGCGTGAGCCGCGAGGCGCTCCCACACGCGCTCCAACACCCCGCTGTCCCCAGCCCCCGCGTCCCCACTGTCCCCCGTCCCCGCGTCCCCGCCGTCCTCCGCCGGGGAGCGGTCGCGCAGGGACACGTCCTCAGTGCGCTCGGAGGCGTCGTTGGAGACGCACTCGTGCACGCGCTCCAGCACGCGCGTGCGTTGTGCAATACGCGCCTCTAGACGTTGAGCCTGTTGGTATTGTATGTATGTTTAATGCAAACATGTCGAATAGATAAAACAAAATATTTGTCTACAGTTCTTATTAGTAAATAGTACAAATACAACAAAAAAATAATAAATATTAAAACAATTATCGTTCCAAATGATAACAATAACTTTGAAAAAATATAATCTCGCATATAGCAAAGTCGGCAGTAAGAAACTAGTGTTAAGATTTAAGACAGTCCATTGCTCACTCTTAGAGATATTGTGTGACTATTAATGGGGTAACTCAACGCCCTGCTTTGTCTTAGTAATGAAATAAAAATCATTTAAATACAATCACTACCACACGTGAGCATTGAATTTATAATAGATGAATTTACGGTAAAACTTATCTTTATTATTAAAAATTATACATAAAACAAACACTTATTAACCCACCTGTTGCTTAACCGTCTCCATCAATTCTTCATACTTCCCATCACTAATCTTAATTTCTCTACTCTCCTCACGTCCCTGCATCTGCATAGCTTGCAACTCTTCCAAATCTCCCACCAAAGCCCTCATCTTACTATCTCTATCTTCTATCGCCTTCTTCATTTCTTCCAACTGCTCTAACACTTCTGTTTCTTTGGTCGTTTTCTGTTCTAATTGAGATTCTAAGTTAGCGATTATATCTCTTAGTAGAGTGATCTTTTCTTCGGCAGTCTCGAGATCTTTGTCAGTTGTTAGTTTACGTGTTTCCAGTTCGTTTATTATTTGGTTTGTTTCTCGTGCTTGAGCTTCCAGTTGTTCTACCTGTATGAAAAAATAATATATTAGATTTTTCTAAGAAACAATTTTATTGCTGGTTGAGTTTGTCTACAAACAATCACTGTGGACACAAATTCTATCCAGATTTGAATACTTCTACGCATTTATCTCTAAAATGATATAAATACTAGATACACATATATGTGAGTATGTAAAGGTAATAATAACCTTAATTTCTACTTACTCCGAAACTTATAAACATTTATTAAAATAATTTACAGAATAACTAAATATTCATAAAGCGATAGTGTATTAGAGAAAAAAAAGAGAAAGCACTAATATTCTATGTACCCTAATAAGGACAATATACAGAGTGTTTTTCTCATCACTACTTTAAATGAAAGCACAGTTTTAACTACTCTATAAAAGCCTAATACAATAAAAAAATGTCAAAAATTAAAAAGTTGTTTTTTACAAACAAAATAATTAATAAAATTTTCGTTGTAAAATAAAACGCCATTTGTTATGACTGTTACACACAAGCAAACCTATCAAGGCGAGAACATCGCACACGCCTCATTCACGAAATCGAGTCGTAGGTATTGATGGTGAAGTTGAACGTTGTTTAGGCTTGTTATAAAAAATAGTTTATTGCGTAAAATAGAACATCTCTTTAGAGTTATCTCGTAAAAGGAGCGCAGACGCTTCCACCTTATATTATGTAATTATAAAATGATATACATATAATACATATTTAAAAGCTACATATAAATAAAAGCAGTGCAATAAACAAACTTACATTGAGTCGCAGTTGTCGATATTGCGAGTGCGTACAGTGCGGGCGCGTGCGACGCATCTGTTAATCCACACCGACACCGTTACGATACACACTACGTTGTTATTTATTATGCTATGTGCACTTATTTCATGCTTATAATGTTATTATTCTTATTATTATATTCTTAAAATAATTTGTTACTTTAATTTCTGGCAAAACGAAGCAAAAATGTTGGACTTCGCCGTTAGATGAATATACACATTGTCTATAAAAGGGATAGAAAATTGAGAACAGTGTTTGACATTAGGTCGCGTATTTATAAATCGCTCTCAAGATGGATCTCAGACTTGAGAGCGGTTTACAAATATGAATCTAGTTTTTTATGCCTATCGAAAGTGAGAAAAAACAAATATTATTTCATATGTCTGCATCTTCTCGATAACAACCTTGTTTCTAATAAATGATTTATCAAAAATAAGTTCAATTATTTTAATATACATCTATGGGTAAATCATTATAACTTAATAGGAAAGGCATTCATGTATAGACAGACATACAGGTAATTAACTGATTGGCAATAATTTATATAAAAAATTTATATTATATATATTTTTCTTTTATATTCAAGATGATAAAAGGGGTTGCAAAGGCCTTGTGTTGACATTTTCTAAGAATATAATAATCATGTATCATCAATATTTAAGCTTTCAAAAATTTTAATGGAGACAGTGAACAATACAACAAAAACAAAATACAAACAATTACACATCAAGTTAGTTGCACACAGATAAATATTAGTGTTAAAATCAAATACAAATATTCAAAGATTTTTTTATTAACCACTTCACTGTTAATATTTCTATTTAATTTATAAGTTAGTTTAAAAGGACAACAAATAAAAAAAACTATATATTACTGGGATGTGAATATAAATATTATTTAATATAAATTGTTAATTATGCAGTATAAGAAAACGAACAAAGTGGAATAAGATATTTTTTTGTATTTTCATTTATCTATTTACCCATATTTTAGGCTGTTCAAATAGCAATCCAAGCGTCATTAATCTGTATGCTCTCATTACACAATGTCAAATTCTTATACAAATATTAAGTCGCAAAAGTAAAGATGTTAAAAGAATAATTTATTTATCATTATCATTAGTTTAGTGTACTTTTGTTAAAACACAAATAAAGACAGTTTTTAAGACAAAACTGCTTGAAAATAACATGTAGGGAAGTAATTATATAAATATTTTAAGGTGCAATTTTGCCTTTTATCAATCAGTCCAAATCCTGCTCGATGTTATGCTCTATATAGTATAATAGATTGTGGAATAAAATTGAACATAATATGTTTAAAATACTGAATGATAATACATTTATTGTTCAATATATTAAAACGAAGGTTGTATATACTAAAATGATTGTATATACTATACAGGCATAGCTCAGACAACAAATTGATTTACTAACCATTTGTTAAGTTACTTTTTGGCAGAGAATCGTCATTAACCACACAAATATATATATATTTTTGAAACATACTGCTCATGTTGGGCATACCTTACCTATCTCCTATAACAACGTCGCGCCCACAGTGAGTCGGGTCACTAAGCACACGGCTTCCTATCTCTTACAACAGCGCAGTGCCAGCATGTGGGGACACTAACTTACCTCCTGCATCAGCGCGCTAAACGCGCGCCTATCTGCTGCAACAACTTGCCACCACCAAGTGTGACCATCAATTTACTTCTTGCTTCTTGAAGTTAGTGGCCCTACTAGGGGCTGGAGATCGCTCCAGGGCCACTAACCTTACGTTTATATGTCTTTCAACAACGTACTATCGAGCAAGCGTGCGGCGTGGTCTCCTATACTAGTGAGTGCGGGGCCACTAGCTCACCTCCTGCATGAGCGTGGCTCCGGCGGCGAGGCGGGCCACGAGGCGCGCGTTGTCGGCGCGCAGGTCGGCCACGCGCGCGGCGTGGTCGTCGCGCTCGGCCTCGCGCTCTGCCGCCTGCTCCTCCACGAACTGGCGCGTGGCGCGCAGCTGACGGTTGGCCGCCTCTAGCTGTATTAACATATTGAAATAGACATATTGAAATAATGGTTAAAATTAAGATTAATGATATTAATGAAGAATGAATGATGAACTGAAAAATATTTTTAATATGCGAATGAAATAAATATCAAGAGGTCGGTGTAATAGAAATCTATAATTTTATTATACACTATGTTATACATCACCACGCTTTGTGTAAATATAACTATTTAAATAACTAAAAACAAAAAAAATGTATATAAAAGTAAGTCCTCATCAGCGTAACGACAACGTTGGTTATTAAAAATGATTTAAGAACTATAAACGGTGAACTGCTGTTATAATATATATAATTTTTTTTTATTGTATAAAAAAAACATTAACGTAGCGGAGTTTAGACCAGCGTATCTTGGAAACCGTCGAAGCACTTTAAACAACTATGCCATACGTTCTCATCCAACTACGTCGAAATTTTTATATGATTGTTACAACTTAATTTCGATCGATCGAGCTCGATTAGATCGTATGGCTTTCTTCATCAGAGCGCTTGGACGGATTCCACAAGATACGGGTTCTAATCCCACTACGTTCAAATTTTTATATGTTTTCTAAAAAATATTTTTCTTTTGTAAGTGTTGTTAAATGACACTTTAAAAATGGACAAAATAAAATATTTGTTAAGCGTAAAATCTACAGTGTACCTTCTCACAGCAAGCACTGTGCACGGGCGATATTCGCCGCTCCTGTGTTAGGCGTGCTCAAAATTATAACATTTATATATTAGTTCAGTTACATATGACTAGTGAGCGGAATAATTGTTTAATAATAAAAAAATATTTGAAATAAAGGAATAGTGGTTATTATAGTATTTTTTTTATATATCAATATATAAGCTAGATTTAAGCCTTAGCACATTCCAATATCCTACAAAGGCTAAACAAATATTTTTTTAATATCAGTGCTATATATCTGAAGCTGTCAACAAATGAAAACTATGATAAATAAGACATTTAGAACAAAGCAGCATATGTACCTGCAGGCGCGCGTCGTCGCGCTCGCTGCGCGCGGCGTCCAGGTCACGCGCGAGGCGGCGCAGCTGCGCGCGCGGCGACGCCGCCTCCAGCGAGCGGCAGCCCGACGCGTACGTGCCGTACCTGAGGAGCACTCGCTATGTAGGAAATGAATATATTGACCATAATAGAATATTATGGTCAATTTTGTATTTGATAATTAATATATTAAAAATCTGTTGATTATATTACATGTCATTAATCGTTTCTATGACTGGTCAAAGTTACTTCAGCACTTAGAATTAGAATATCTCATGTGTTATACATATTTCATATTTATTTCCATTTAACCACATGGACGTTTATTGTAAAATGTAGTCACATAAAAAATCTCACCCTTCAGCTATAACATCATCGGGCGTGTCCTCCTCGACGGCGGCGACATGCGCGAGTCGCAGTAGCGCAGCGTTGAGTTGCGCACGTAACTCCACAATCTCCGCCGCCGCTTGTTCCACACTCTACACCATCACACACGTTTTAATATTACATACTTTATTCATATACACGATTTTTTTTAAGACCACCTGTATCAAGCACAGGATAGACAGAGGGAACCTAGTATTAAAACACTCCGTTCTTCATTTTCTACTGAATTTCAAAGGTATTGCATGTTGAGTGATGGAACTCAACGCCACGCTTTGCTTTGTTACCTTAGCGAGAAAATGAAAATATTAATAGCCCACAACCTGGCGCATTTACAATCGAATGCTTATCCCACTAGACTTTAATTTCCTTGATCTGCATAACCATGATATGTAACCAGACAAAGTGCAGCTTTGAGTGCCACCAATCAAACGCAGTGTTCGAAACATGGCGGAAAGTTGAGAATGAGGTGTCTTAATGCCAGATTGTCTTTATTTACCTTGCTATGCTATATAATTAAAAAAATTATATATAATATACCTGTTTGTGAAGAACACAATATTCACAATCTGCAGGAACATCGACGGTATTCTCCAACTCCTTGATCTCGAAAGCCGCAGGTGATTCAAGCATTTTAATATCTTGTCGTCCTTCTGCAATATTACATATATATTTTAAAAAACATAAATTTTTTATATTGATAACTTTTTTATTTATGAACCGATTGAAATAAAACAAACACTAAATGTTGAGGAAAACTTGCCATAAATGCACAGCTAAAAGTACATTTCAATCGGTTTAACTGTTTCTGAGATTGGCGTGAACAAACGCACAGGCAAAAAGACAACATGTTTAAAAATCTTTGTTTTGGACTCTGTTACATTTATAAATGCACCCAATAATATATTTTTTCATTTATCTTCCATGTACGGACGGTGAATGAGCGTGTAGTTTTATTATATAATATATAAAAATTATATATTTTAAAGATACTAAGTATATTACCACAAGATGGCGTTTATAATTAATACACATTACCAATTATAATATATATTTTTTTATTTAATATCATCGGTTCGTAGAGTTCATTCCGTGATGATTGTAACAATAAATTAATGCAGGCGAGGCCGCGTGATAACATAAAACATTAAATTAACTCACGTATAGAAGCTCTCCTCGCAGCCAATTCCAATATCTCATGTGCCTCATCCCTCAGTCTCTTCAGCGAATGTTCCAGTTCCCTCTTAATGTCAACACTTAAGTCCCTTTGCTGTTGTAGAAAACCTAAAACACCTTCCTCGTCGAGGGTCACGAGAATCGAATCTAGATCCGGCGCGAAATGGACGTGTTTACTGCGGGATATTATACTTGAGTTGTTCAGGTCGGTAACATTTGGGCTGGCGGGTCGCGAGTCGAGGTCCAGTGTCCTGGAAATTGGTTTTATTTTTATTACTTTCGTTAGTTTTGAATTGTTTCTTTTTTATAAAAATCTGACAATATAGTTACCAGAGCGAGAAAATAAAAATATTGAAAATTCAAAAACTTTCATTTATAATAAAATAAACAATTCTAAGCGATTGATATCACAAAATAACCTAAATATGTTTGTAGGTGGTACGTAGAGTACAAATTAATAATATATAATTTGTCTGTACGTCAGTGTGCGTGATTAAGAACTGTGAATGTCCAACTGGCTTGACGCCAGCTCCGTACCCACATACGAGTATAATGCAGGTTTTCCTAGAAACAGGGCGACACGTCAGGACGTTGCAACTAATTTAGATTTCAATAAATCTGAGAGTTAACTCAAAACACGCCTAATATAGAATTGCATATAATGTAATAACGTACTGTGGATGCATATGTGTGTGCATAGTATCCTTAAAAAATATTAAAATATTTCTAACATTTTTTTATAGTGTTATTCCACACTTAGGAAAGAAAAATATTTATTTAGGAAACGTATAAATTTTAACGTAGCGGGGCTCGAACCGGCGCCTCCTGGAAATTGACCAGGCGCTCAGATCACGAAGCCATACATTCTCAGGTTCTGAGAACGTATGGCTAAATAAGTAAAATATTTCTATTTTTGCCTTTTATTTTTTTGATTTTCCCTATGAATCAACAAACGGTGTTCTCTAAGGACAACATCAAAATGTCAAGTATAAATATTGAATTTCATCACATTCATCATTTCAGCTTATAAAAAAACTAAAAAAGTAACCAAATATATCATATATATATTCAAAAAGTCATCAGTCAGTATACTCACTGGTCCTGCGGCACTAGGCCCAGTAGATGCGCCAGTACAGTCTTGTTGAGCTCGTCCTCCGCGCTCGCGCAGTACGCCACCAGCTGCGTCACCGCGCGCTGCAGCGTTAGAGCCACGCGCTTTAGTCCGTCTCTGAAATTTATAATTGTCTAAATAAGCATAGTATGTATAATATGTCTATATATAGGTGATGATATTTTAATATAGACTATATTGTTTCTATTAATGTTTTATTACTTTTAAACATACTTTTGGCCAAAACGAAAACCAGAGTAAAAATTCTTTTTTTTTTTATTTTTATTTAGTCAAGAATGCTAACCTTTACCTTAGAAAAACATGGACAAAATTAAAGTGTATATCCAAGTCAAATTAAAAGCTCGGACATAGGATCTTCCCCGTGTACAGTAGATATGTACATACATATGTATAATATTTAGCTAGATCAAAATGACGTCACAATAAAAAAAATAGTTTTTTATGTTTAGCAATTTAATCGTACAAGCTAAGATTAAAACTGCAAACTGCAGTAGTTATTTATGAGATCAAAGTCCGATCACATCAATAAAATTACTTTAAAATGACCAACAACAGCAACAAAACATACCAATACTCATAAGGATAACTACATTAATAGATTCGAACCTACGATCTACGTACTGACAAATGAATTCCAACAAACAGTGTATGAAGATCAAAGACAAAACGGAGCATACCTCTCCTTAGTGACCTCCTCGAGCTGTCTATTCTGGTCGAAGCTGCAGTTGCGCCGCTGCCGCCACTTGTCCGCCTCGCCGGCCGGCACCTCGTCGCGGACGCTCTGTGAACAAATGTTGGTTTACTTTAAGTGTTTTGTGCCTTTTTGTACTTTAATTTATGATATTAATAATCTAATATTAATATAGTTCAATATTATTATGTTTTGAATTGATGATATGATTTAACTTAAAAATAAATAAAAGATTCACACAATGAATAATTAAAACATAAAAATAAAGAACTGAGGCCGTCGTAGCACAGAGGTGCAGCGTCTGACTGTGAACGCGACGGTTCTGAGTTCGATTGCACCACAGGGGAAATTTCTTTTATTTTGATATAGGAACAAAAAAATATATAAATACGTAAATATTGGCCTAAGTAAATAATAATACCTATTTAATAAACTTAGAGAATGCAACGAAAAACATACCAAAAACTTCCTCAGCATAACCATGTTGGTATTGTTACATCTTGAATACAAAAATATACACTTCAACACTCTTGTTCTATGTCACTTATATCACTGTTTTTTTATTTATTTGATTTGGGGAATAAGTCATTTTATCATCTTTATAACATAGCTAGTAGAATTTGTGAGAAATATTAACTATAAGACATTTAAAATTATGTAAAAAGGCCAAAATCATTTGATTAATGACCAAAATCATAAAAATTCGATGGATATTTTATTCTATAAGAACTAATAATCCGCCGAACTATGGAATCATTGTATTTTGAATGGCAAAACTCACCGTTGCGCTACTCCTCGTCAAAGGAGCGAAAAGATTAAAACATTTTTTTTCCTCAACTGGGAATCGAACCCACCACCTATCGCGTTTAGTCACCCGCTGTTGCCATTGCGCCACTACTGGCCTCAAATATAATAACTATAAGCTTTAATTAGAAATACGATAAGCTTTTAATACGCTAGTGTCAAGGTCAAGTGCTCTTAATCAACATCGAGAGCACTTGCATCCTGTGGAGCTTTGTACTTTTAAGCTTCATTATTTATGCTAGGTACATATATAGATACTTTTCTTTTTTAAGTATGAACACTAATAATAAATAGATAATTTAATTCTTTTAAGTGAAAAATTTGAAAAATTGGGTCACAAAATACAGACTAAAATAAAACTTAAAATTTTATGACAAAAATACTTTTAGATTATCTCATATTGAAAGGATTATAAGAGTTCGGGAGGAGAAAAGCGTAGAACGGAGTATTTCAACATTGGCTTATCTTTGATTACGATGCTAACAGGGAAAAAGCGCTATAATTGATCTAAAAATAAATCTACTATAGAGGCAAGTCGAGGAGCAGGGGCATTGGCGCGCGACTGTAAACGCGATGGGTTGCGGGTTCGATTCCTACTCAAGGCAATGAAATATTTAATTTTTTTTATTCCTCACTCAATCGGTGGTAAAGAGGCAACGCGCGGCTTTGAGTTCCGCAACTAATCACTCAATATCTTGTTATTAATTTAATTAGACACTCAGATCTTATTAAAACCGAGTTGTTTTAATAAGATCTGAGTGTCTCAACACTAAGTACGCAGGTTCCCTCTGCCTACCCTATCTTAGGTCACTGTTTTCTCCAAGTCTAAATATATAATTATTAAAAGAACATACGAAGCTAACAACTTAGAATATTTTTCCTAACTGATAAGCCTATTTAAATTTGTAAGCATGCAATACGATATTAAGTAGGAACAATAAATGTAAACAAGTGAATCATAATATAAAACCACAATAGTAGAGGAAAATTATTACTTGAACCAAAAAAAATTAATAGCTTAAATTAATATAATGATTTATCTTACAGTTACACTTATATACGCAGAGAATACAGATATGCAACTGGTATCATATAGCTCATTTGGTAAAACGTTTTTTTTTTCAGCTTCGCACTGTATCCCGTATATAACAAGATAGGCAGAGGGAACCTAGTGATAAGAGTTCTCACTTTCAGCTGAATTTTCGAAATCATTGCGTATTGAGTAGCGGGAATCGACGCCAAGCATTGCCTTGTTACCAAAGCGAAGAAATAAAAATCAATTAATAAACAATAATGTCTCCTTTGAGTGGGAATCGAACCCCTAAATAACCATTACATTTACAGCCTTGTAGACAGTCTTGTCTTACAGGCTTGTGCCACTGCTTCTCGACGGTCATAATTAAAATTAAAAACATTGTAAACGCTATCTAAGTTTTCAAATAGTCTTTTCGCATACATTGATATATTTAACTAGTTTTCAAAAAAAGTTGTTGTTGTCGTTGTTGCTCCAAATGAGCAACATGACGTTTCTAAGTGGAAATAAAACAGAAAACAGAATAATCTATAATAACATTTTGTACGTTCACTGTAAAAACGCCGGAGATTGGTTCATTATTAAATAAGTAACTTTATTTAGTCGCACACGTTAAAACAATATATATTAAACATTTTTTTATAAATTAAGATCCTTTGCTATAGTTCAACATTTAAATACGTTAATTGAAAACTTACCAAAATAACATTTACTATAATTAAAGGTAACTTTTGCCCGACGTTATACACTGCTACACTACAGCCACGCCACTTACTTTGTCGTATTATTTTAATATAAAACGAGGGTAGTTTATAATTTTTTGTTTACATAAATTCTCTAAAGCGGTTTCGTAAGGTGTTTAAGTATCTAAAAAATAACAAAGTTTCCGCGCTTTGAGAAAAGTAGGTGCATTTAAAATATCGATAGTTTAGAACCAAAAAACAAAAAAAAACCATTAAGGTAGTTAAATTGGCATGTTCTTACACTCAACAAACTTTGATTGAAATTGTTTCAAAGATACAATGTCAATATAAACAAATATGTGCAACAAAACCCATTTATATAACATATCAATTTACATTATACTGAGGCCAGTCGTGGCGCAGGAGTGGCGTGGCGTGCGCTGTAAACACGACAGATAGTGAGTGCCATTCCCACTTGTGGAAACGAAATATTTAATATTTCCGTTTCCTCGCTCTGATATCGAGTCAAAGTGCAACGTTGAGTTCAGCCACTCAACACGCAATTACCTTCAGAATTAAGCAGAAAATGGACAACGAAAATGTACTGGAACGGAATGGAAACAAAGTAAACAAATTCGTTAGCATACCAATAAAACGAAATAAAAATAAAAAAGTGAACTAAAGCTTTGCCTTTTTTTTCATTTTATATCATAAATAAAAAATATATCAGCTTCACGCTATATCCCGCACACAGCAGGGTAGGCAGAGGGAACTTAGTGTTAAGACACTCCGTTTCCCACTTTCTGCCGAATTCTGGAGGCATTGCGTGTTGAGTGGCAGAAAACTCAACGCCGCACTTAGCCTCGACACCAGAGCGAAGAAATGGAAATATAAATATAAGTAAATATTTCATCTCCTCGAGTGGGGATCGAACCCACAACCAGTCGGTTTTACAGTCACACCTCGTGCCGCTGCGCAAGGACTGGCCTCATTTTTTATATCATTATTTAACAAAACGAATTCACAGTTCCAATAGAAATAGATTGTTATTACTACATTATCGATATTTTTAGCGCCAGCCAAAACAATGACATACATAGTATATCTGGCGACTGTTATTAACTTGGTTCATTTGTGGCTCAGTAATAAATCAACACTAGAAACTGTTACTACTACTACTGCCTACGTTCTTCTTTAAATTTGACTTAGAGAGACGCAAGGAGAACCTAGAACATACTTTACTGTCTATTTTTAAGGACATTACGTAGTAAGTGACGAGACTCAAAGCCTGTCTTAACTGACTGAGTAAAGAATAATGATCTAAATAAATGTTCTAATTGAGGTTGATCGAACCAACGACTATCGTATGTAAAGTAAGGAACCTTCTCATTGAGGGTACGATGGCGTTTATTTTTTTATCATCTCCAAATAATAAAATAGAAGCGTACAAGAAGAATATCTAATGGATTATCATAATAAAATTATTATCTGTGTGTACTTTAACAAAAATGTTAGTTAATTTAAAGCTTGAAGTATAAATATTTCTTAAAATAAGTATAATAATACATGGTAAAATATTGAATCTCCTAACACATTTTTAAACTAAAACTAGAACCGTAAATTCGCATTAAACCATAAAATAACAAAACCAAAACTTTCTTTCAGACTTCAATAAGAAGAAGAAAGTAAACAAGCTGACAGTGTAACAAAATAAACCCAGCTGCGCTGGCGCTGTGTTCAGAAATAAAGGGATGGGAAAAAACCAAACAACCATGTGTGGCCCGCAGGAGAATCTGTGCCAAATGCACCATATATTGTAGAGAAGCCAATTAAGAGCTTATTACTGTTTTAGTAAAGAATAATATTGCATAATTTACTATACAAGGATAATACATGATTATAACAACGCCCATTTTAACTGGAAACTTTGTGGGTATAGTTTATTGTGGTAAGATTTAGTACTACTTAAAACTTCATATTTGAAATACGAATGGATACATTTATATATAAAATGAGCTTTTCTATACAATATTTTAAATTCGGTAAGTAATTCTGACCGCTGCTACAATGGGAAACGGAAAACGTGATGCCCAAAGCTTTTCCCGGTAAATTATACAACACAAAAATATTTCTTCAATATGAAGCAATAGTTCCTAGGATTAACGCGATCAACCTAACAAACTCCTCAGCTTCATTATATTGTTGTAGTATATATTAAGTTCCGCCACTCAAATCGAAGTGTCGTAGAATAAAGCGCAACGCTAAAATAAAAATATCTTATCACGGTTTCGTTAAGAGGTAATCAACGAGTTGAATGTCGATGTCGCTTACAGCACTTTCTTATAGAAAGAGACTATAAGCCACTTTCACAGAATACAGATAAAGATCAATAATTTTCGATTTTAAAGTCTTTTTCTTTTAAAAAAATAATTAATTATTGTTTAAATGTTACTTTAGCACATATGTAATGTATTGAAATATTAATTTTCGATACAAATAAAATATATCTATCTTTTTGAGATTTCGGAAATATATTTATGTCATATTTCTATGCAACTAAGGGTCGTTTTTGAGTGAAAGTGTCTCAAATAAATAAAACAGCAAAGTGACGACGGCTATATCACAGTGTTGTTTAGTTTAAGAGGGATACATTATATATAAATAAGTTTTAAAGAAACAATAAGATTTTCTGTCTGTTTGTAAGATCAATGACATGACGTGTTGATGAATATAAACAGTATGTTTTTTTAGTTCTCGATATTTGTTCGAATTCGGGACATTTCATGTTAAGTTGCGGTGCTCCACGCTTTAACACAATAATGACACGGCGTTGAACAGTATGTATTTTAACAATAGCAAAGCTTGCTTTTGTACATCAATAGTGTCAGAGTCGTAGCGCAGGACGAAACACAAGGATTTGATTGTGAACGACGGTTGTGGGTTCGATCCCCACTAGGGAGAGCGAATTATATTTTTTTCTGGCACCAAGACAAAACCCCGGCGTTGAGTTTCGTCACTCAACATGCAATGCATCGAAAATTCAGCGGAAAGTGGCGAACGGAGCGTCTTTATTCTGGGTATATGCGTGCTTACCATGCATATATAAGGGATACAGCGTAGACCTGATTTTAATTTAAAACTATTTTTTTTTATTGACCTACATAAAAAAAATCAAAACAAACAAACATACAAAAACAAAGTCACGTGGTATACGAGATTTACTATCACTATTAGGGGTCCAGTTGAATCCAGAATCCCCCTCTGTACCAAGTTCAATCAATAAACAGATCGGGGGCTACAGATTTTACAAGCCGTGGGGACGCTTTTAAAAATTAGGGAGAATAAACGTGTAACTTAGTAAAATTTGAATGAATTTCTATAAAAAAAAGTTCCTTATTCACTATTCTCGAAACAAAAAAAAAATGGAATAATGCTGTATTTCATAGGAACTTTTCATTTGAACCTTACGGTTATATTTAAAACTTCAAATGCATTTAAACCTTACCAAAGCTTATTATCAAATATCAATGGCTTTAGTTTTGAATTTAGGTTATTTAAATATTTAAACTGAACTACGCGTATAAAATATTCGTTATCGTAGCTCTATATTTGTATAAATGGACCTATAATGATAAGCTTTCCCACATATTTTTGTAATAAACTCCCATGGAAATATCCAGGAATTTCCATACAAATTTTAGTTTGCTATCTAGCTTCATTCTTTCTAATAATATTATTAGTTATCTATTTTAGTAGCTGAGAAAACTACTGATAGTATGCAGATTAATTAGTATTAACCTAGTGACGAAACACTCCGCTCTCTATCATTTATTCATTTCAGACATATTATTCATTAGATTTCAAAATCAATCTATCCAGACAGTAATTAGGTACCAGTAAAGTAGAGAAATACTAAAAAGAGAAAAAAAAAGAATTACAATTGAAGAAAACAGTGATATCGTCAAACAAAAAATCCCGCACAAACCAACGCATGTGGTCACTCAGTCACTAATATTTATAGACACTAACGAACTTAGTACTAACAAATAACGGTCGTTCAAATTAACCACTTAGCACAGTTGTTTTATTATTCACATGCACAGTAATAAACACCTTTTTATTGGCCACTATGGCGCATACTCATATATACGAAATATTTGCGTGTCGATACGCGCGTCAGTTCTCGTCGGCGGTCGGCGCGAAACTGGAGGGAAGCTTGTTTGTAATATAGAAATTAGAAACAATACATTATTCCCGAGGCGGTAAGATGTAGTTTTTATCTTGCTGTTGCAGACGTGGTTGTGGGTTCAATCGCGACTTGGGCAAACATTCACATACATATATTTAGAACAATTTTGCTTCTTGTTTTTGTATTTAGTTTGAACTAAGTGAAAAGTCTAATTTCATATTTAGAACATATATTTTTTTGGGAAAAAGAGAAACACTAAGTGACTTGTCACTAAATTATTTATAGTTGTGGTCGAAAGTGTGAAAGCTAAATTTAATTTGTAATAGTAAAATTAATTTTAATTTATTAGAAGTGAGCGACACTGAGGTCATTAGTCTCATTATGAACGTTCGTTTGTTTTACATGTGTTATGGATATCACAGCGTCTTCTAGCGTACACAAATCAAAAGATCTGTCTGAGATGAAACTGAAAGTTACTTTAGAATTAACATTATAGTTATAAATAATACAGGACAGTCGTGGCGCAGCCTCCAGAATTAGGCGGAAAGTAGGGAACGTAGTGTCCCTCTGGGCACCTTGCTATCTCCAGGATACAGCGGAAATTATAGAAAAAGAAGATAATCATAACCTTCAAAGTCTAACTTGCCACAACGACTGTAGGTTCGATTCCTAGTTTGTGAAAAACTATTTAGTCTATGTAGTCTTCACATGGACAGCTGAGATTTTCAGCTGTCTACTCTTAGTAAGTCTGAGGTGCTTTTTGCTTGGCCTGCTTAGCCTTACCTAACATCCTTCTACTTAAAAAATTGTGAAATAAAATCATAGTATAATTTAAAAGTATTTTTCACATAAATTAAACTATATATACTAAAATTTATAAAAAATTTTCACAAGTATGTACCCATATATGAATAAGAACGTTTAACCAAATGATATATTAAGTAACAATGGTCCTCCTCTATTCTATGGGTAAGTCGACCGTTACTCATAATCCTAGTAGCCTGATGTAACATTTATTGGGGTTAATAAGGATATACTCGTACGTTAAACGATAACGGTCACTTTCGCTACGAAAACTTTGTGATGAATAGTACCTAAGAACACATATTATGTAAATAAAAAAAAAACAGCTTCACGTTGTATCCCCCACACAGCAGGGTAGCTAGAGGGAACCTAGTGTTAATACACTACATTCCCCACTTTTCCACAAATTCTTAAGGTTATTGAGTGGCGGAACTCAACACCGACTTTGTCTCGACACCAGAGCGAAGAAATGGAAATATACATTTAAGTAAATATTTCATTTCCTCGAGTGGGGGTCGAACCCACAATAAGTCGCGTTTACAGTCACACTTCGTGCCCCTGTGCCATTACTGGCGAGGAGAATCGAATTCACAACCATCGCAATTATAATCTTAGCGGCACATTGTAAAAGGAAAAAAATTCGATACCATTGTATCTTGGAAAATTGCTTGTAGCTCTTAAACTAATAATGGTTTTCATAAAACATAGCTAAAGGCCACCGCGATGAACAAGGCTTTCAATTCAGGAGCTACGGTGCTACAGACAATCACATAGATAGATATAGACACGTTACAAACTTCGTGCTGTATCCCACACACAGCAGGGTAGACAGAGGAAACCTAGTGTTAAAACACTCCGTTTCCCACTTTCTGCCGAATTCTGCAGGCATTGCATGTTGAGTGGCCGAACTCAACGCCGCGCTTTGCCTCGAAACCAGAGCGAAAAAATGGAAATATAAATTTAAGTAAATATTTCATCTAATCGAGTTGGGATCGAACCCACAACCAGTCGGTTTTACAGTCACACTTTGTGCCCCTGCGCCACGTCTGGCCTCACTTCAAAAAACGGCATATTGTAAAACAAATCTCTTCAATCGGGTCTTTATGTGAAATTCTTTGAAAGCCAATTCGCTGTAGCCCAGCATCCGGGCGCATTGTAAAAAGATACAGAAGTAGCAACGTTTACACGAAAAAGGAATTATGTGGGGCAGGATCGGACTTACTCCAGCCGTTTACGGTTTGTTTAACTTTAATGAAGCTTAGTGTCGTTTACTTTCTTTGACTTTGGAGTATATAGTTCTAAGAATATTGTTTTTTTTTTGTCTTGCACATATAGTTCTAAGAGCATTGTTTTTTTTTTATCCCGCAAATGGTCATGGGTGGTGGGCGGACACTCCGTTATCATTAAGAAACTTCCGTTACCCAGACTCCACAGTATTCTGGAGGCACTGCACGGAATATAACGCCGCGCTTTGCCTCTACCAGAGCGGTTGTGGCCCACGACGGACTTTAACGACGGATTTAAAATCCAATATATAAAAAACTAACATTAGTCAAAATTTTTATTTGGATCCCCATCTGAAGTACATCTCCAGCAGCATCTCAACCACTAGCATATACCACAACTTAAATTTAAGTGCTCGGTATTAGCGCCCCAATAAACATTGGTACCTATTTTTAGCTGTCACATCCTGTTTCAGGACTCCAGATATGCCGCGACACGTCTGCGGCAGCACTAGCATCCTATAATATGTAATTTATTGACCTACTTTATATTTAGACAGGGTGAACAAATAAATGTAAGTAAAATTATTTTGTTCTACCTTCTGAAAGAATGAGCATGACAGGGATTACCCTGTTATGCTCATTATGCAGAGAAAACCTAATTATGTTTCAATTTTTTTTTGCTTCACTCTGTATCCCGCCCATAGCAAGGTAGGCAGAGGGAACCTAAAAAACTAGCATAAAATGAAAATATTAATTATACCAAAATAAAGCTCTTAAATATTACAAACTTTTCGTTAACACGTTCACTGTGGGATCTATTTTTGAGAAATTTCAACTGGTGCGGTTGAGGTCTTTTTCGGCTTCATATTTTAAAAAGATGGTGATGGACGGCGTGAATTGTATAATAGGCCGATTTCGACCTCAAGCCACAATAAGCGTGCTAAGCTGTTACCCACACATAGGTAAGAAAAACTATTTTAGGAAACATATAAAAGATACAAGGTGTGACTGTAAAACCGACTGGTTGTGGGTTCGATCCCCACTCGAGGAGATGAAATATTTAGTTAAATTTATATTTCCATTTCTTCGCTCTGGTGTCGAGGCTAAGCGCGGCGTTGAGTTCTGCCACTCAACACGCATTGCTTCCAGAATTCGGCAGAAAGTGGCGAACGGAGTGTCTTAACCCTCCGCCTACCCTGCTGTGTGCGGGATACAGCGTGAAGCTGATTTAATTTTTTATAAAAAATACATAGCGGAATTTGAACCTGTACTTCTTGGAGGCCATCCAAGCACTTTTCCCAAAATATAAAGAAAAGTTTAAAATTAATAAAATCTTAATTTTGTGTAAACAAGCATCAATACAAGTTACTAAAAACAATCCAAGTTCATAAACGCCCAGTTCATGCACCATGAATAGCTATCGCACTGGGACGTCATCGCACGTGACAAAGGACCCGCAACACGTGTTCGTCTGCGGAACACGTGGGAGCTTCGAAACCACTTCAAAGCACAACTTCCTGGTGTGAACGGGGCTTCAGACCTGTACGCACGTTGCTCCGCCTTGTGAATTTACAAAATAAGCTTGCGAAATACAGTATGACTAATTTTACAAGCGGCTTCACCCACGTTGGTCAAGTGGGTAAAAGTGAGAGTTGAGTTTGATATGAGCCCGAAGGAAAAAAGGAAGTAGTGTTTTTTAACTTCATGCTGTATTCGAGTAGGCAGAAGGATCTGGGAACCTAGTGTTAATGTTAGGATACTCTTTACCCATTAAGACATTTCCGTTTACCACTCACCGCCGAATTCTGAGGGCCACCGTCGCGCTTTGAGGCGTTACTAGAGCGAGGAAATGAAAATATTAAATATTTCATTCCCCCGAATGTCAATCGAACCCACTACCCGTCGCGTTTACAGTTGTACGCTTGTGCCCCTGCGCCACGACTGGCGTTGAGTTAACACTAGTATAATTATTAATCAAATAATACATCTACAGAAGGTTCTCAAGCAGTGCTTTAGAGAATCACAATAAAAATGTTAAATTACTTGTCACCAATACAAGATCTAAATAAAAAAAATCAGTTTCACACTGTATCCCGCACACAGCAGGCAGACGAAACCTAGTGTGTAGTCACTCCGTTCACGACTTTCCGCCGAATTTTCGAGACATTGCGTGTTGAGTGGCGAAACTTCACGCCAGGCTTTACCTTGGTGCCAGAGCGAAGAAATTAATATATTTATAAATAATAATTCATTCCCTCTTGTGAGGAACCCACAACCCACCCGTCGTGCAATAGTCACACCTTTGTGCCCCTGTGCCACGATGGCCTCAATAATTCAGTAATTCATAGTTATTGCATAAAGCAGTGAGTGAGGCCAGTCGTGGCGCAGCGGCTCAAAGTTCGACTGTAAAAACGACTGGTTGTGGGTTCGATCCCCACTCGAGGAGATGAAATATTTACTTAAATTTATATTTCGATTTCTTCGCTCTGGTGTCGAGGCAAAACGCGGCATTGAGTTCTGCCACTCACCATGCAATGCCTCCAGAATTCGGCAGAAAGTGGGGAACAGAGTGTCTTAACACTAGGTTCCCTCTGCCTACCCTGCTGTGTGCGGAATACAGCGTGAAGCTGATTTATTTATTTATTTTTATTTTATTGCATAAAGCTCATATAATAGAAATGTTTTTCTAAAAGAATTATTATTATATTTACACACAAAGTTAACTAGGAAGTACGTATAGTTTACATGGCGTTGGAAAAGCTCGTAGACGCGAGTAAACATCGTTTAATGAATCATAAGCTACATTTTATATGGTATCGACATTCTATAGATAAACAGACAGACGCTGTCTGGACTGCTGTGTAGCTGTAAAACTTAATTGTCTGATTTGTTAGTTGTAAAATCTGTTTACGGCTTAATGTGTTATTTATTTGAATCGTGTTTTAAAATTTAAAAAAAAACGAAGTGAAGTAACTTAGAGTAACTTCTGGAGCAGTACCTAAAGGGACCGGAAGTAAACAAAATAAATGATCAAGGGTTACTTGCATTGTATTTTGCATATAGCAGAACTCAAAGCCGCACTTTGTCTCGTTAACTCATGGGGAATGGAACCCACAACCGCAGACAGTCGCTCCTCTACCACAACCACGACGGCCTAAATAAAAGCTAAAAGTTTTAAGGTTTAAAGTTCAAAATGACTGATTTTGAAAATATATGTATAATATATACATATATACCTTGCAATTAACATTTTCGCTTTAAACGATATATTCCACAGTTATCGAACAATAAAACATTATTTATTCTGAATGTCTATAGTTAACTCTAATCCACAATAACAAAAATATACGTAGATAAAATAGCCAAGGCTTATATAAGATGGTTAGAATCATTTAGTGACGTTGGTGTCAATTGAAGGCGTTTATCTCTTTTGTATTTCTTGTTATCACAAGAAGTAGATAACATCTGATCCCCGACCGTGGACTCGGTTAAAATATTTCTATTTATAACCCATGGCGCAGTTTCGACGTACATGACAGGAAACTATGGTAACTATTTCAATTTAGACTAAGAAGAAATAGCTTAAAAGAGGCAGAAGGAAACGATCTACCTTCTAAAACACAATCCATGATACTATAGGAATATCACGTAAAAAGCATATCAATAGGACCCCCTAGCCAAGGACATATGACATATACAGGGACAGTAGCGTTTGGCGCTCCATTTCTCTTAAGCTGAAGCTAAAAACAAATATAAAATGAATCTTTTATAATATGTTTTTGAAATTAACAAACAAATATAGAAAAAATCGATCGTTAAGTTGACAAGGGACAAAACACTTACAAATACTTACATGACAAAAATATATACAATTCTTACGTTTATATTCTAATTTCTGCTTCTATATCTAATATTATAAAACTAAGGATTTTTTTTTTGGTTTTTTTGGGTAAGTGCGCTTATCTCGGAAACTAGTGGTTGAAACCTTTCACCCTTAGAAAGTGCCACATATAATTCTTAATTATTCCTACAAAATGTTATTATTAAACACACACAGCTTTCTTAAAACTACTTCTATAATATAATTTAGAAACATATCAACATAAATTTGTACAAACATTTCCCAGATCGATAGTTTCAGCTTATACACCGATATTTCACAACAAAGCTTCCCCGCGCTTCAGTAAAAGCTACTTAGGCGCACTCCATTCTGCGTGCCTGTGAGCGTCCGTCGCTGCAATTAGTAGGTCGTGCACACGTTACACTTGAGAGAGAGAGAGAGAGAGTAAACTTAGTACTGTGGAAATCGAAAGTTACTTCGATATTATTAGAATACATATTTATACAAAAAAAAATTGTATTGATATTTTTTGTTTTTTGTTAATTTCACGCTGTATCCCCACATTTAGTAAAGGAGGTAAAAATAAATAGTGTTAAGACACTCCAAGTAAAAATTTGTTCAGTGAGAGTGTGGGAGGTTTGCTACGTTAATCGTCTGTCACTTTCATTCAACGTAGCTATCGTTAACAAACACGTTAGATATCACTCTATTTCTATTAAAATTTCAATAAAATTTTACTTTTTTATAGCGTGTTAATAATTAAATTTCAACATCTGCTAGTATATATATATTTAAATATATATCACAATTTTAAATTAAACTCTTTAATTGGATTAATCGCGTATATTTGGTATTATACATTTTTGAAAACCCGACATTACGAACAGTTTGCAGTAGTTTAGTCACAGGTAGACTCGAAGATTTTTGGATTTTCACGATTATTACATTTAAAACAAATTAAAGTGGCGTTGAGTTCCGCCACTCAACACGCAATGCCTCCAGAACTCGGCGGCAAGCGGGGAACGGTGTGTCTTAGCACAAGGTTCCCTCTGCTTACCCTACTGTGTGTGGTATACAGCGTGAAGTTGATTTTTTTTAAATAATTTAAAAATCTTTCATATAGCGTTCTTTCATTTCAATTTTTTCTCCAAAACAAAAATACTGTCTTTAGACCCATTTCTATGGTAATATCTATGAAGAAACAAAGACCACGTCTGTACGCTGGGTAGATAGATGAATTTAAAATTAAAATCATTATCTGTAGTGGCCTAATGCCTTGATGCCTCGATCCCTTCAATTTGGGTGAGCATCTGGCCGCGGTGAGGGTGTACGATAACATCGCTCGCAAGGCCCGTATCGCCGAATAGAAATTAAATATTTACTCTATACAGCAAACACTTTATTTTAATAATGATTGAAGTGTCATATGTAAGTCACCTGAGTTGTAATCATTAAATTTTCTTTATATAAATATGATTTTTTAAAAGCTACACGCGAGCGGCTAACAGTAATACGCGGCGTTGAGTTCCACCACTCAACAAGCAATGTCTCAAAAAATGGACGGAAAGTGAGGAACGGAGTGCCTCAATTCTAAGTTTTTGCTTGCTATGTGGGAAAAAATTATATTGTTAAAAATATTATAGTTAAAAATGCAATGGCAGTTTTTACATGTCATAATTGTCACGTGTCAAAAAACTTTTACTGGCAAACAATAGTGTATATATATATAGTACATAAAATGTGTCAACGGCCTGATTCACATCGAGGGATACTGAGAAAGGTTTATTTTAAGATAAATATATGCTCTTTTGTCATTTTAAACATATTAAAATTTAGTAATCTAGATAATTAAACTAAGAATAATATTCTCGATATCCGCTTACGAATAAAAATGTTTTACCATTGTTGTTTTATTGTTGTTGTATTGATGGTGAGGTTGAGCAGACATAGTACAGTGCAACTGGAAACCCGACGGTTGTAAGTGTGGGAAGTGGAAATTGATTCCCAGTGGAGAAAATAAAATAATTTAAATTAATATTTTAATTTCCTCTGTCTGGTAACGGTAAAGGCAAAACGCAGAGTTAAGTTCCGCTACTCAATACACGATGTCTCGAAAATTAGGCAAAAAGTATAGAATGGAATGTCTTACCGACAGCATCCCTCTGCCTAATTTGCTATATACGCGATAGAACGTGAAGCTAAAAAAAAACAAATAAAGACATACCTATTGTAATTTTTTATTATTTTTATTGTAAACTTAATATATTAATTTCATCACAAGCACAAGGGTGCCACTGGAACGCAACGGCTGTGGGTTCTATTCCTACGAACGAATGAATTATTATTTATTAATACTTTCTCTAGAATTCGGCAGAAAGTGGGGAACAGAGTGTCTTACACTAGGTTCCCTCTGCCTACCCTGCTGTGTGCGGGATACAGTGTGAAGCTGACATACATACATAATATTTTCTCTTTTTCTTNTACGCCACGAGATAGGTGAACATTTTTAGCTAATATATTTTTTTCCTTTGTTCAAAGGTTGTCTGTCTGTCACTTTTCGGAGACCGCCATTGTAATCTCTGTACTTTGGGATTTTCCGCTGTACTGGTTTTATATGCAATAAAACAATCTCGAGTAATTCATATGATATTTATGTTATTTCAATCGATTCATATATACAATTGACCTACAGCGTTAAGCTCCATATTTCAACACTAAAGAGTACAAAACCGAAAAAAAAAACAAATTTAAACCAACCATAAAAAAAAAAACTAAACGCCATTTAATCCCGCCATAAAGTCGAACAGCTATAATATCGAATGCAGCAAGACGGGACACGCGCCGTGACATTTGATTAGACGTTGTAAATGCACGCGTATAATTAGCGCGCCAGTTCACTCACCCGCCAGCGATGGTACGAAATACGAATACGTATCTACGACGATAGCTGTATGGTGGGATATGCTTCATCATATTTATGTTGTATTTTTTAGGTTCACGCTGTGTCCCGCATGTAGCACGGTGGGTAGGGGAAACCTAGTGCTAAGACACTCCGTTCAAATTAGGACATTTCCATTATCCACTTTCTGCAGAATTCTAGAAGCATGGCGTGTTGAGTTTTTTTTTTTATGGAAAAGACAAGGCACACGAGCGTTCGGGTCACCTGATGGTAAGTGACTACCGCCGACTCCGTGTAACTCCAGAGGAGCTACAGGTGCGTTGCCGGCCGACAAGGTAGATTGGGCGCCGGAGCCCGGCATTACCTGATGCGAAACGCAGTGGCATAAAGCCACTACTTAACGCCGGTTTTAAATGCCGGAGGTGGTAATGAACCGGCCGAGTCTGCCCCTACGTGTTGCCATTGCTGGCGACGTGACTCTATCACACGTACTTTAGTCGCCTCTTACGACACCACCAGTACCAGGATGATCCTATTCTAAACCGGGATCACACGGCACAGTGAGTGACGAAACTTAGCACTCTAAAACACAGATTATTCTTCTTCAACTAACTTAACAAAAGAGAGAACGGTGAGACGTTACCCTAAATACTCTATGCGTAACCCCTAACATAAATCAAATCAAAAAAGAAAAACAACAAACAAATGCTAAATTATAAAAACCAAAGGAACCAAAAATAATGTATACCTACATACATATACCAATTCATTCATAGAAATAAATTCATTTATCTATGAAAATTACGCTGAAAACGCAATGAAGCCGTTGTGCAAAGTCAGACTTGCTTATAAACGATTATTAAAGCAATTGATATGTAACGAGACACCTAAGATTCAGTTCAACAAGCAGACGAGACTAATAAACTTTTATTATAGTGATAAAATATTGTCTATTAATTTGTTGTGTAAACTATTTTAATTGGTCAGTGTTCACGACATAATTTTTTTTTATGTATGAAATGTTAAAAAAGAATAGCTTCACGCTATATCCTGCATACAGCAGGGTTGGCAGAGGGAACCTAGTGTTAAGACACTCCCCGCTTTTCGACGAATATGTCGGGGCATTGCGTGTTGATTGGCGGAACTCAACGCTGGGCTTTCGCCTAGGTGCTAGAGCGAAGAAATGAAAATATTAATAAATAAAAATGAATTCCCTCGACTGGGGATCGAACTCACAACCGACGCGTTACAGTCACACCCTTGTGCCATTGAAATATTATTTAGTTTGACTTTTTTTTATGGAAAATGACAAGGCAAACGAGCGTTCGGGTCACCTAATTTCAACGATTCCTTTATTGACATCACGGTCTTCCATTTCTATGTGTAAATAAAAACATTTCACGGTGACTGGAGGAACCTTCACCATTTTATTCACCCCAATAATATATAATTATTTTTAACATTTTTAAAGTGTTATTCCACACTTAGGAAAGAAAAATGCTTATTTAGAAAACGTATAAAAATTTGAATGTAGCGGGATTTCAAACTCGAACCCTCACCTTCTGGAAGGCGCGGGTTCGAATTCCGCTACGTAATGTATTATTAGTATATAATTATTCATTGCATATAGAATAATCCTAACTGTGACATAGCAGCATGAAATATGTCAATATACAATAAAACAACCTAAAAAGACACTACCACGCAAAGAAAAAAGACACTACCACACACAGATTATTTGACGGTAATTAATAAAAACACAATCAGTAACACGCCATGCACGCCGATGCGCTCACGTGAGGGGAATGCGAGGGCGGCGGTATTTATATCTTTTGCCATAGATTTATACGCTACTTATACACAGCTTAAGATGGCAAGTATGGCTTGTTTTTATTATAATTAGTCATGTTGTTGGCATCAGCTTCAAGCTTTTTCCCAAATACAGCTGAGAAGACAGAGGAAATCTGGAGTTAAAAGGAACTCGATTTCGTGTGCCTTCGTGTGTGTTTTACAATAATGTATGTTTTTTTTTAACATAATAATGTATCTCTGTTATATATAAAACATTGTAAATGACCTAAATTGATTAATTTAAAAAATACTTCACTTTCAGCTTAAATTTTGAGACATCAATGTACAATTGAGTAGCGGTTCTTAACGGCGCGCTTTGATTACCAGAAACGAAAATATAAAATGTTTGATTTTCATCGAGTGACCAAAATCGAACCCACAACATGACGTGTTTATAGAAGTAAACACTGACGTTGTGGGACTTTATAGAAATGGAGTGTCTTCACACTGGAGTCCCTCCCTTTGCCTGCCCTGCTATCTGCGGGGTACAGCGTAAAGTCAAATAAGCTAACGTGGTAAATGTGGAAAAACGAAAGCAATTGAAACAGTCACCGTTAAAAGTAACTTCACAAATTGCCTTTCATTTCAAAATGCCGTTTCATTAGTACTGACACATTTCATTAGTTCGTACGTTTCATTGGTATTGATTTCGACGCTGAATGTGATTGACTTACAGATTTAGATGTGACAGACGGCTTTAAATATCCATCGCACCTTATATATACAGTAAATTGAAAAATTACACTTAGTGTTATATTTATTTAGAAAAAGTGTAAAAATTTGAATGTAGCGGGACTCGAGCCCGCCCGCCTAAGCTATACGTTCTCATCAGGCTACGTGGAAATTTTTATACTTTTTACAACTTATTTATAATTTTTATGCTTTTTACAACTTATTTATGTTGTTAATATCTCTGTAGGGAGATTTTTACAAATTTCCGCTATCCAAAGATAATTACTAAGAATTATCGTCTGGCAAGAGAGTTTTTTTTTATTAATTTTACACGTTTTCTAAATAAGTATTTTTCTTTCCTAAGTGTGGAATAACACTTTAAAAATGTTAAAAATACACCTAGTGTTGTTTTTTTTCAGTGGACGCAAATTTATTTTTTTCATGTGTAAAAATAAAAAAAGTTTTCTTGTTATATCTCGTAAACTTCCTACCATACAGAAAAACTGACACTTCCGTTTTCTGAAAAAACAAAAATTGCTGAAAAAAAATCTGTAGTAACATTTACTAACCTCTTTATCTTGTGGCTTCTCAGCGTGTATTCGATCCCGCAACGCAACGAGCTCAAGCGGCCAACTCGACAACTCCGCGTCTGGGTCCGACAATAGTACCTAAGGAAAATTTATACATACATAAAAAAATATATTATATACAGATTTTTAGATAAATCTACTTAAATTAAATGTTCAAAACTTAGTAAAAACCTCTTCTGAAGAAAACAATTTTTTCTAACTTGTAAACGACTATAAAAAGATTTTTTCATCAGTATGGAAATTGATCATGAGGCCACTCATGGCACAGGAGCACAAGTATGTGACTGTAAACACGGCAGGCTATGGGTTCAATTCTCAAATATTTAATATTTTAATTTCTACGTTCTGGTGTCGAGACAAAGCGCGATGTTAAGTTCTGCCACTCAACAAGCAATGCCTCGGAAACTATAATTTTTTCCCACAATACTTTGACCATGGATCTTGATAAGATCTAACTAACTGCAGATCTTTTATGAGTCTGTTTAATATTAATAATACAATTGAATGCAAGTAAAAAAAACATGGGCTGATTGAATAACGACAGTATTGAAACATTGAACCTTACTTCGGGAGAAGCACTAAACCGAATTCCTTAGTAATATCCTGTATATTACTATGTTTTATAGTTCACGCAAACGAAGATTCTAGTGGCTACTAATTAACATTAGCCATAACAGCAACATTAGAGGCCAGTATCGGCGCAGAAGCACAAGCGTTGGACTGAAAACGCGACGACAAGTGGTGGGTTGGATTCCCATTCGAAGAAATTAAATCCGCTGTGGTGTCTGTGTAAAGCGCGGCATTAAGAGCCACCACCCAACACCAGAATTAGGCGCGAAAGTGGAGAAAGGAAATAGTCTCAATGGAATCGGAATATCTTAACACTAGGTTCCCAGGTTCCCCTTATCAATTCTGCTATGTGCGAGATACAGCGTGAAGCAAAAAAAATAACGGTATCATTCCAACAGTTAATTACCATGTAGCATTCAACGCAGCGATATCCCTTCCTGTCTGTTGATGTAATCACCATTTAGTTTGACAAGAAAAAGAAAAGGTTTGGACGATAAGTAATTATCAAGAAGGTAAATTATACTTTTTTAGAAACGTATAAAAATTTTAACGCGTTTATAGTATGGTAGACATATGGAACCTGGAAACCTAGATATTTTCCACTTTCCGCCGAATTCTGGAAGCATGGCGTGTTGAGTGGCAGAATACAACAACGCTCTTTACTTTGCAATGAAAATATTAAATATTTCATTTCCTTGAGTGGGAGTCGAATCCACTAACTACCTGTCGCGTTTATAGCCGCAAGCGTGTATCCCTAATCCACGACAGGCTTCATCAAAATTAGGGTTTGAATAACAACAACGTAGTCCTTGACAATCCTCCACAATACGCTAAGACATAAATATCTGAAATTTCACTACATTTACCAAACATTTACATACAACCTCTCAATATGTTTTCATAAACAAAAAACGATGATTCACTTTTAATCTTGTACGAGATTTACATACTATCTTTTATATGTCAAAGCAACTAACCAACTAACTTGTTTGTTTTGAAAAGATAGCAATATGACCCTAAAGACGTTTAAATACTTATGACTCCATTCTAATGCAACTTATTTATATGAAGCTCTTCTTATAAAACTTTTTTGTTACTGTCAAGTGACTGACAGACAGACAGTCAGAACTACGCGCCGTAGAACGGTGTAATTTGGCACTTAGGTTCCCTCGGGAAGAAGCCAAATTTAAAGTTTCTCTAAATTCCTACGAGAACGGAAAAACACGTGATTTTACATCGGTAATTATCGCAAAAGAGGTTGCAACTGGGTTTTTTATATTTCTCATATAGTAGAAAAAGAGATTTTAATAAGACATTATTCTTTATCTAACAACTATAACATTTCAAATTTTCAACAAATTTCCTATATCTTTCTATTGGCTAAAAAGTTAAAAAAACGTTACGTTTCATTTAGAACAACCAAAAGCACACTTACAATTACATCGGCCATTTTCCACTTATCAAACAAAAAAATCAATAAATCACTTTAAAAAAATTAAAAAGAAAAATAAATATTTAATACACTCAATAACATTCACACATCAACTGCAAGTAAGAAGTATATTATAGAATATATAGATCACGACCCCACCACCCTTATCGTTAGCGATTGTAATAAAAACAAATAAGTAAGTGATATTCAAAAATGAACCTTATTACATGGTGATAAGAAGCAAAAATATATATTTACATAGTAAAGTAGTTGGTCCTAATTAAGAATACCAATTGTTTTATAAGGGCTATTAGGGTAAATTATATTTTTGTTGTTGTTAAAGTTGTAAATAAAATAATTTGTTAATGACTGAAGTCACGTCCATCTTACTTCCTTTATAGACAGCAGCCACAGATGATTTGTTGTAATATAAAAAAAATAAATAAATCAGCTTCACGCTGTATCCCGCACACACCAAGACAGAGGGAACCTAGTGTTCCGTTAAGACACTCCGTTCCCCACTCTCTGCCGAATTTGAATACGAATTGCGTGTTGAGTGGCAGAGCTCAACGCCGCGCTTTTGCCTCGACACTACAGCGAAGAAATGGAAATATAAATTTATAAGTAAATATTTCATTTCCTCGAGTGGGGATCGAACCCACAACCAGTCGTCGCCACAGTCAGCAGTTTTACAGTCACACTTATCTTTATGCATTATAAGAAATAACCTGTGTCTTCGTAATAACCAGACTGTAGAAATAAAAATAATAAAATATTAACTTGACTGAAGATTTTGTAACAAAATCAAAATGTTTATTTATGACGCCAGTAACTAGTATAGGTAACAAGTGTTGCACTAGCACTAAACATTTAAAGGTAAAAAATACGGAGAGAATTTGACAAATGGCTGTAAGACTCTTGGCTGTGACACTCTTTGCACGATCGAAGATCACTGATACAGATGTCATTCCTTCATAAGCTTTTTAATAATAACATCGATTGTAACGCACTCATTGATGAATTAAATATCAACGTACCACCAGTGATACCACGCTATCAGAGACCCTTTTTTGCAATCAAATGTTACAAAAGCAATTTAGGAAAAAATTCTCCGCTAGCAAGGCTTCAAAGGAAATACAATGAATTGACTAAGCTAATTTGCGACTTGGACATAGCTCATGATACACATATAACTTTTAAAAACAAAATTAGTAAATTTATGATGTAGCCCGGCACTTAAAATTTTTCCTTAAATAATGATTTTCTTTTTAATCAAGACATTATGACAAGACATAACATCTAGACATTATTTCAAGACATTATTTCAAGATATTTCAAGACATTTTCATCAAGACATTTCATCGAGACATTTAATTAACTGACACTTTTTTTTTTGACATTTTTCTAAAACTACTTTCTATTGTTTGACTTTTTTTGTATTAATATAATCAATTTCATTTTATTATAATACGTTAATCTGAATCCTATTTACACTACTTTCTTTTTTAGTACATGTTGTGATTGTCTTTAATTGGAAAAACATTTAGTCTATAAATAGATCTCGATGTAATTTGACCATGTTGTAATGTTTCTTCTGTTGACGATCCTAAATAAATAAATAAAAAAAAAAAAAAATAAAAAAAAAAAAGACTATTTCCTTTCTTCTCACAAACTAAGATTTACCTGATTGAGCAACAATGAAACCTACAAACACTTTACTATAGTGTAAATGATTAAATTAAATACGGTGCCCATTTTCAAAATTTAATTAAATAAGCTTTACACTGTAGCACACAGCAGGGTAGGCAGAAGGAATCTAGTGTTAATTAAAGTTTAAAATCGTTTTAGATTAAAATGTATTTGTACCCGACATTATTTCTCGAAAATGGTACAACTGTAACGGCTATGTACCTTTTCTATACAAACGAATCCTCTGCATTATGCAGCAAGATCCTTATGATTCTGGTCATTACTTATCACCTATCAAAGAGAGATTGCATGTCACTATGTCTAATAGAACTAGAAAAATATATTTATTACAAATAAAAATATTTCCCTTAGCGTTTGAACCTCCATTCATAGCAATCAATGACGCACAGATCGACTGAGCCATGACGACCGTCGCCTAATATCGATAAGTGACAAAAATAATGAGCCGAGACAGCGTGCTCCACAAGCGGGTCAATCACGCGAAAAATGTCATTTGTTTTGGCGCAACGCCAGAAGAATACTACATTTGAAGAGTACGTTCACTTTTGTTGATGACTGTACCACGTTATTCTATTTACGCTGAAGAAAGAAAAATATATTTTGTACCTTTATTTATTTGTAAGCGATTAGGTCTAAAAGTACTTAACCAAACATGGATTTATTTTGTAGATTTTTTTAGTACATTTTATCTCTCTATAGCAGAATGGCGCAGCACGCTCTTCTCAGAAACGACATACATACCGATTTGAATACAGTTTCAGTATTGTATTTTGGTGAATTTCCCTTAACATTGTATTATTTAAACTGCTTCATAAATAAAAAAAAGTTATATCACTTTTAAGCAGAAAAAATCCCTAGGGCGTCCGCTTGTTTAAAATATTGTCTTTTCTGTAGTTCTACTCTAACGAGAAAAAACGCAAATTTGCATACAGAAACTGCGCAAAGGTGACATAAATTATTAAAATAAAAAAAATAACGACACTTACTATAGAAATAGATTTCTAATGTCAGATAAAGTAAAATCATCTTAGCGATGACAGGGCTCGTGTATAGAATAGGAATACACCATAAATCATTTATATCCGTTAATATTAACAGCGGAAAATGGGATTCTGTGTTTGTTTGTATAATGTTATACGTATTTCCACGTTGATAGCTTTGCATAAACAATCAAACTTTTAGTTTGAATCACAAACCAAATATGGCTATGCATGTAATTATGAATGTAGGAAACATACAGAATAATTATATGTAAGTAATTCATTATGAAGCCAGTCGTGGCGCAGGGACACAAGGTGTGACTGTAAACGCGACTGTGGGTTCGAGTTCCACTCTAGGAAATGAAATATTTAATATTTTCATTTCTTTACTCTGTCGAGGCGATGCGCGGCGTTGAGTTCCGTTACTTAACACGCAACGCCTTCAGAATTCGGCGGAAAGTGGGGAACGGAGTGTCTTAACACAAAGTTCCCTCTGCTTACACTGCTATATGCAGGAGACAGCGTGACGCTACAAAAAATATACACATCGTTCCTTGATGTTTAAAATAACAACTCACGTGTTCCAAACAAAAATTGTTACGTTCCGGCATTCCTTATCACATTTCACTATAAACACTATAATAAAACACTGCAAAAAACACAAAAAAATGATGATAATAAACGATTTTTACAGAAAAAGCATTCAAAACAGCGTGACCACTGGTAACATTACAACAAATGAGGGAACCTTGGACTATTTCAGCGGTGGGGGGCGTTGGGGAGATATGTATTAATGGTGAACTTTTCAGACTGGCGTAAGTCCAAACTACGGGAGCGTAGGCTTGAATGCTTAGGGCGCGATTTACCGCTCATTGACGTATTCGTCTCGTCATTGTATTTTATAATATTTGTTAAAAATATTCATACATTTTCAACATGTAGCAGGGCAAAGAAGACGTAGTGTTGAGTCACTCCGCATTCCACTTATCGCTACTTTTTCAGGCACTAATTTCAGTGGCAAAACCTATTGCCGGGTTTTAGCTAGCTAAACTAGAGAAATAAAAATAATTTAAATACACAACCACAACCATCGCCTTTGCGGTTATACACAATTATTAATTTGATTAGAAATATTATTATAATACCAAACATTTATATGTGATTTAGTTTTGCACACTATAGTACACTCATATCATTGGGTTCTCTTTATGTGTTACGGTAGATGGGTAAAATAAAAATTTAAAGCTAAAGGCCATTCTAGTGTATATAGACTTAGGATGGTACAAAAAATCCGGGATACAGCGTGAAGCTAAAAAAAATAATAAAAAACACAGTGCCTAAGTGTCTACTGAGTAGCTATAGTACAGTGACCCCAATCTACTTGGCAACTACACTAAGTGTTCCGGGTGTAACGCGCTGTTATTAAATACAGTAAATATATCACTTACACGTTTATTTATTTGTAAATGCAACGCTTTGATTTCACGTTTTGTCTAGACTTTTTTTTTTAAAAACAAAAAAAATAATCGGAGAAGGATACGCAAAACGGGGAAATTCACGCACTACTACCATCAAAGAACACGACAGTGTATCAACACTGTTGTCGTCTTAACAGGACAAACACAAAAGGATGCATCCACTGCACTGACACCGAGAAAGATGCTATCGGCAGGTTAAATTCGTCGGATAGATTAAGGTTCCGTGACTGATGTAACTTCTAAATGTCTGTTCCCTACAGAGATCAATAAGGATATTAAGATTTTTTTTTACTAACTGAACCATAAAATCAAATCAGCTTCACGCTGTATCCCGCACACAGCAGGGTAGGCAGAAGGAACCTAGTGTTAAGACACTGCATTTCCCACTTTCTGCCGGATTCTGGAGGCATTGCGTGTTGAGTGGCAGAACTCAACGCCGCGCTTTGCCTCGACACTAAAGCGAAGAAATGGAAATATAAATTAAAATAAATATTTCATCTCCTCGAGTGGGGATCGAACCCACAACCAGTCGGTTTTACATTCACACTTTGTACCACTGCGCCACGACTGGCCTCAGTGACTGAACCATAATCAATATAACGAACGACCACCAACAACCAACACGAATATTTACATGAAGGAGCGCAGAACATTCAAACTAAAGACCGATCAATGTTCACTTCACACTGCACAAAAGTAAACAGACACACAAAAACCAAAAATT
The DNA here is from genome assembly GCA_013403705.1 of Heliconius hermathena. NCBI lineage: Eukaryota > Metazoa > Arthropoda > Insecta > Lepidoptera > Nymphalidae > Heliconius > Heliconius hermathena. Next base: position 500,857 of record JAAIXJ010000127.1, read on the forward strand.
AATGAAGAAAAATGCAGGAACAAGCAAGGCACGGACGACCAAAGTCTGTGTAAATGTTATTTCTCATTAAATTTATGCTCAGTGTTAATAAAAATCAACAAAATAAATTTGTAATATTGTGATAAAGAAGTCGTAGTGGCGGCAGAGTGGTCATAAGGCGAAGGTTTTTGAAGGAATCTCCATTCGGGGAACTTCAGTCAACACATAATCACTCGACAATTGCTGTGCGTGGGGAACGGAGTGTATTAACCATAGATTCCCTCGGACTATCTTGCTAAGAGACTAAAATGGTAAAACCAACAAGATAAATAGGCCTCTGTGTTATATAGACTATACTATATAACTTTTAAAATATTATAAATATAAATTCACGAAACTTTTTATAAATCTCATTCGTAATGTTCCAATAATAGCACAATACAAGAGTAACGCAAACTTTCATTTCAGTTTCTTTCTTACATCGCTATTAAAATTGGGTCAAGAATATTTTCCTAACAAATTCATATATATTTATAGTTATTGGTATTATAAAACGCAAAACTGTTTACTTAACGTCAATCTGTCTATCATCGACTAAAATATATATATTTTTATTACTATGTATACTTCACGCTACTATCAAAAATTATGAGTATTCTATTTGTATTACATCTATTTATAAATACACTATTTTATAAATATATGCAAGAGTCCAGTCGTGGCGCTGGGGCACAAGCAGGTGACTGTACACCCGACAACTTGTCTTAACCAAGTGAGTGTCTTAACACTCCGTCCGCTTCTGTCACTTCGCCACGACTGGCCTCAATAATATCAATAATATATGAACGCACGTATGTTTACAAAAGTAACATACACTTATTTTTTTTAATAGTATGCACTATGCAGCGATTAACAAAAAGCAACATTAGAAAGATGGTCAACCATCAAAACTGTGAATGCTGCTTTACTTTAAAAATACTATATCAACTGGAGTCCTACGTTTTACCTAAATATAAAGAAAAAAAGCTAATAAAGTAGTAAAAAACCACCAAATCCTACCTGCAACTGCTCCTGCATATCCGTCAACACCTGTCGGCGCGCGGCGTCGCGCTCCTGCGGCGTCCACACATAGCGGTTAGTGGCATTCCGGCATGCACCAGATAATATAAAGTATTAGGTGGGTTACTATGGAGTTCGTGTATTGAAATTGTATGAGTAAGCTCTTATTTTTGATTGATAATTTATATCTGTATACGTCAAATCTTTATGTAGCACAGTTACATAAATTTGTTTAAAATTACCACAGCATATTTCACATAAAACAAATTTACTTATGACGATAATATTTTAAATGATAATTTCTCTAATTTATTCTTTTCATAAATAGCTTTTTTGAAGATATATTGATTATTTAAGAGATATATCACTCTTTTAATTAACAATAATATAATATAAATTTTAATATAAATGATATTTTAATACAAAATTACTTTATCTATCAATATTAGCATACCAAAAATATTAAACTATTTTGAACATGTCACATTTCATTAAAACATCAATATAGGCAAGAAATAATTAAATAATATAAACTTTATTAAATCTTTTATTTTAATTTTTAATAATAAATTAGCACTCTAAAAATCTTAATACACGAACTCAATAATATTAAATGAACAGCGAAATCAAGAACAGGGTATATACAAAAGATAAGATAACACCAAAAAAAAAAGAAAACAGATCCTTTAACTGGGTGTAGCGTTAAGACAAACACCTAATATCAACACTATTTAGTATGAAAGATGCTTTCAGTGAATATCATATTGTACTGTGCACTTAGTATCAAAAAATAATAAAAATAATTAATATTATAAAAATAAATAATAATTCTCATCCAGCTGAAAATTGGTAAAATTGTTAAAAACAATGAGAAAAAAATGTGAAAACTCCCAAACATTTCGGTATATGCAAAAACAATATTCAAGGTCAAAAGTCGATTACATTTCGAATCGTCATATCTCGTACACCGTTTACTAACAACCACTCTTATGAAAAAAATATAAATACATTTTTTATTATCTACATTTTTTACGTGATGGATTTTACATATAGAGGCCAGTCGTGGCGCAGGGGCGCAAAGTGTGACTATAAACGCGACTAGTTGTGGGTTCGATCCTCACTCGAGGAAATGAAATGAAATATTATAATAAATTTATATTTTCATTTCTTCACTCTGGTGCCGAGCGCAAAGCCGCTGCAAAGCGCGGCGTTGAGTTCCGCCAATCAGCAGAAAAATCGGTGGAAAGTGGGGAACAGAGTGTCTTAACAATAGGTTCCTTTCCGCACACATCAGGGTAGGCCCCTGCTGTATGCTGGATACAGCATAAAGATGATTTAATTTTACGACAAATTCACTGTTGCACTAAAACTCTTTTCTTTTCTTCTAATCTTTGACTTTGAATATTTTGAATTTACCAGAACGATAGGGAGTTTAGATTTTTTTAAAGCATTGTTTTTTTATTATAATTTAACAATTTTACCAATTTTCAGCTGGATGGGAAGTAAATTTATCTATCTTTACTCATATTGTTTGGTCTAATTTGGCTAGATTATTAATTAGTCATTCAATATTAATATTTTTTAACAATAAATGGAACATATCAACAAAGTTATCCAAGTTAGCAATTTAACTTCTTTCTCAAAGTCAAATATTTATAAATTATTAATAAGAACCTTCCTTTTTTTTATTTTGAATTATTTTCAACAAGTGGAAGTATGCACTTAAATATATTACGAAATTAGATAATTAATCAATAGTAGTGCATATAAGAACTATGTGTTTACAGATAGAGTAAAAGTTAACAGTACAATGTGCATTCACAATACTTTATATGGGTAGTGGGTTCATAATTTGACAATTTTTGATCATCATTTTCTCTTTAGTAAAACATTGTAAGCTTTTCTATGTAAGCGTTTCTATTAAAAACAGCAGATGGTGAGTGGCGAGACTCAACTCTGATTCCAGAAAAAAAAATATTTCTTCAAATAAGATCAACAAAATTGAGAAGTCTGACATTTGCAAACTCTGTCATAATATTTATAATATAAAATAAATTAATCATAAAAAAGATAAATCAATAATTTCAAATATAAACTTTGTGTTTTTATTATTATCATAAAAGAAAATGTTATTTACTAACAAATTCAAATAAATAGACAAAAATTGTCAAAACACTTCAAGGGTAAATAATAAGTCAACAGTAGCAGGGTAATCGCCACACCACGACATAACATATATGTTACCTACATAAGGTAACTGTAAGGTAAAGTGAAGGTACTGACCTTTTCTAACTCCATATCTATGTCTTGTTGGTACACCGACACTCCACCTTCTGTGTTGTCGTTTGTCTGTATGTGCGCTTTTAGCTCATTTATCTGGAATTATAAATATTTGTGTTTCAAATGCATCTGGTGAGTAAATTTAATTAAATACTCTTTTTCATTTATTTACAGTATATACTTTATAATATATTCGTATATAACTATAGACTAACTCCATGAAATTCCTAAATTTACAATATTTTTCTTTTTTCTAATATCACCTACATTTTAGCAGCGAAGAAAATATGAATTAGAAAACATACATACATTTGTGTCAAAGTCACACCCAAATAAAAATCGTCCAACGAGATACAAAAAATATCGATAATTCCACTATACAATTTATATTCTTTCAATTAGAGACATTATATGTCGAGTCTATATACGATATGTCTGTAAAATATCACTACTAAATTAAAATTATAATAGTTACCTGTTCTTCAAGTGATGTCACAGTTTCTTTATGTCTCGTTTGCAGCTCATTGATGTACGCGACGTGTTCCGCCTTCAATTCCTCCAATTGTTTTTCCAGCTTCTTATTAGTTTGTTTCAGTGTATTTTCTATTGGTGTAGATGTCTGGAGGAAATGAAATATGTTTATTATTTAAATTTATGAATAAGGAAAAAACTATAGCATTCACAATGTGCAGTTTAATATTTCTATCCCACGACTAAAATTTAGGTAAATGTCGAAAAATGTAAGAAAAATTAAGTAGTAAGTATTTTATGCAAATTGTCATAAATAGTATCAATAAAACAGCGAATCTAAAAAAAATGGAAGTACAATATATATTTAATTTCTTGAATTGGAAAGAATTATGTATTATTCATTATTCAGATTACTAATCTGAATTACTTAAGAACTCTAATTTAGACATTGTAATTTTAAAGGCAATATCCATCTATACATTTGAAATTATAATTTCAGCAAATTTAATAAAATATTTATTTTGTAGCAATTTTGTAGACAAAGTATGTTTTAAATTATCTATTTTGTTATTTTAATACCGATTTAAATAAAACAAACACTAAATGTTAAAGGAAATTTGGTAAAGTACAAAAGGTAAAATTGCATTTATCAGTTAAGCCGTTTTTGATGTTAACGTGCACAAAGGCACAGACAAACAAACCAAGTAAAAAAAAATTGTGTTGATTCCATTATGTTGGTAAATGCCCCAATAATAGTTTCTTTTCCCCATTCCAGTAAAACAAAATGTGAAGTCACTTAAAGTTGACACGTATGGAACAGAGCGTTTTAACACTGGCTACCCTCACATACCCTGTTACATGGATAAACTAAAAAAAATGTACTTAAAATAAATGTAAAAAACTTAATAATATAACAAGAATAAACAAACCTCAATATTAATAGATGGGAAGTCAACTGACTTGGTCCGGCGTCGCGCGTCCCCCGCCGCCATCTCCAGCTCCACGTCCAGCGAGCACGCGGGCGACACGCAGGCCCGTCCTCGCCATACTTCTTCTGAGTAACTGGAAATTCATGCAAATTAAAAGAAAAAAAATACAGTAAGCTCTTTGATTTCACGATTATTACACATTTTAAATGAAACTCTTTTAACCGGTTTTAGCGCGTATATTTAAAAATTATACATTTTTGGAAACCCGAACTATTCGAACACTTTGCAGTAGTCCGTGGTCAAGGATAGGCGAGGTCTTATGTGTATGATATCGAGTAAGACTGTTAATGAGAAAACGATTGCGAATGTGCTGTTTTTTAGCTTCACGATGTTTCCCGCATAAAGCAGGTAAAGCAGAGGGAACTCGGGAACCTTGTTAAGATACACCATTCCTTTCAATTAAGACATTTCCGTTCCACACTTTCTGCCAATTTGCATTGTGCGAAAATCAATCCTTACAAGAACAAGGAAATGAAATACCTAATACTAATATAATAATATTCTTGGTTTAAAAAAAATTGACGCCAGTCGGTGCGCAGCGGCACAAAATGTGACTGTAAACGCGACCGGTTATGGGTTCGAACCCCACTCGTGGAAATGAAATGTTTATTTAAAAATGTATATTACCATTTCTTAGCTCTGACGTCGAGGCAATGCGCGGCGATGAATTCCGCTACTCAACATCCAGTGCCTCCAAATTTCGGCGGAAAGTGGGGAAGGGAATGTGTTAACACTAGGTTCCCTCTGCATACCCTACTGCGGTATACAGCATGAAGCTGACTTAATTTAAATTAAAAAAAAAAATGAAGTTACTATAAGACTACATATCAAAAAATCACTACACAATAAAAAAACACTTTTTGCTTTAAAAATACATAGTATTTATGCAATAGTTACTAATTTAAAAAATAAATAAATCTACCTACACGTTGTAAAAATATTATTTTACTTACCCTTCGGGCCTAGCAGCATGAAAAAAATATTATTAGCCATTAATCATTATTAAAATTAAAAATATACATAATAAAATCAACTAGTTAAATAACAATCTCACCTCCTTTCCATATCAGAACATTTCTTTTCAAAATACGTCCTTAAGTTCTCCATTTCTTTCTCATGTTTGATACTTAATTCTTTTCTCAAGTCATCGATGTCAGCATTACCAGCTTTAACAGAGGCCAGGAGTTCCCTCAGCTTCCTTGTTTCTTTTACATACAATTGTTTCTCCTGCCTCATTTGACCTTCGACCTCTTTGATCTCACTGTCAAAATCCATTCTCATCTTACAAATTTCATCACATAAAACCTGAATTAGGCTTTCTCGTAATTTATTTCGCAAGTTCTCTTCGATATATTCGTCGAATTTGTTCAGAAGAACAGTCAATTTGTTTTCGAAGCCCGTTTGGAAGTCCTCCGAAGAACCAGACGATCGTAGGTCAGATCTGGAATAATTAACCGTTATTTCCTCACGATCCATATCTTTTTCGCCATTCGAGCTTTGTAGCGACGCCGTTCCACTCATCAACGCGGAATAGAACTTGGTACTATCGTCTTTTAACATGGTTTGGTATTTTACGTAGTCTGATAGCTGAGCCTTTATGGTATCATGGTCAGAATGTGATTTTTCAGCGATTGCATGTTGTAGATTTTGTACTTCTTTGGTAAGGTGTTCATTTTCGTGTTTTAGATTGTCTCGTTCCTGTACCGATCGCTGCAATGAGACCGTTAGTTCTTCGATTAGTTGGTCGCGATGGATTATAGCTTCTTCCAAGTGCACAAGCTGAAAGGACAGACAAGCTGATGAATGGATACATGAAAGCGGAAGCAGTTGTATATACAATACTTGCTTTATATAGGTACATAGACGTCATCGAGGTTTGGTTAAATTATTCAAGTAAATATGTTTCACAAAGTAATTGTCAAAATGATTTAGAAAATGACATTATATATTTTTTTTTATTTAGTGAAGCAAATGTGTAAATATATGGTAATAACTAAAATGCAAATTATATGATACATCATTTTTTATGTGAGAGATTTTTATCAAAAAAAATCTACTTCAACCAGAATCTAACCAAATTCTCATCAAACTACCCTTTAAGTGTGCTTTCGAATAAAAAAGAATCATCAAAATTGAATTGAATCCAATTGTATGATGTGATATTGTTTATACATCCATTGATTGCGCACATACTTAATGCAAATTTAAGATTTATGTGTGATTTCCTCATGGGTAACATTGTCAGAAATTAACCAAATTAAAATGGGACCACAAAATAATAATCCAAATTGGTTGACCCAGTCAAAAGTTCTGAGGTAAAAAGCATAAAAAAAGTCATTTAAAATATTTTTTAAACATTTTTTAAAGTGTTATTCCACACTTAGGAAAGAATTTTTTTTCTAAAAAAGTATAAGTCATTTAAAAGTTTAAAATAATGAAAATTTGTCTATATCAAAAAATTGCTATAGAGATTGTTCCAGATTTTGCATGCAAACCAATAGTTCTATTTTACAAATAAATTTGTAATGTGCATAATTTTTTTTTAACACAATATATTTAAAAAAAAAACAAAATAAATATAAACATACATTGTTAGTATCTATTAAACAAACATATTAGTGACAATTATTTCTTTAACTTTTATAGTCATGCATATAATGCAAAAACAAAATGAAAACATATGCCCACACACATGCTTAAAGTGCACACACAATTAATACCTTAGCATGATATTCTTCACATATTGTCTTATAATCAGTGCTCATTGTATTAAATGATATGTCTTCAGGAGCAAAGGACTTGGGAGGTGTGGTCGCTGCATAATTTTTTTCCTTCATTTCGTCTTCTATCGTCATTTCTTCAACCAAAACATCTTGCTCAATTTTGTCGCTACCACTAGATAGTGAGATTGTCAAAGATTTTTCTGGGGACGCTGCGTTAGAAGAAGCCTTCTCTTCAAAAACTTCCTCGACTGTGACTCCTTCACTAGCACCAACGAGACAAGGTGATAGTAAGTTTTGGAAGACTGGTAAAGGATCTAAAGTAGGCCCTATAATAGTACTGCCATCTGGTGGAGGACCAAAAAATATTTTGGCTGATTGCAAAGGAAATTTTGGGGCAGCTTGCCCTCTTATATCTAATTTTATTATTTCCTCTGACCCTGAACTACAATGCTCTATTGAATCTTTTTGTTTTTCCTCATTTAGATTGGATTCGTCTTTAACACTATAATTTTCTTTGTGGCTAACATTTTCATTTAATGAATCAATATATTCACTTTTCGATGATACATCAGGTGTCTCATGCTTACTAGAGCCAGGTGACAGTGATCTTGTTCCAAGTACTTCTTTAGATGTGTCAGATGATAGAGCAAGTATTACCGGGCTTTCTTCACTTATGTGTGCTTCTGATTGGTTTGGATCAAGATTCCAAGAGCTATGTTGGCTTATATCTTGAGGATTGGGACTGTTAATACTTTTTTGCCGAGATGATGGAATGTTTAAAGAGCTATTCCTTGATAATTGTTCAGTATTTTGATCCACTTTAAGTAACCCATGTGATGCCGACGCCCCAGAAGCCCCGGCCTCAGATTCTCCAACAGAATACTCCAGTTTAAAAGGAATGTGCTCAGATATTGATTCTGTCGCGCTAACATCTTCAACATCTTGATTAACGTCTGCTTGACTCTCGTTTATATGTTGTGTCGCTTCAACGTCAGATTCTGTATGTTGCTCTACGTTTTCTACTGTGGGAATTTGCTGTGAATGAACTACATCCGGAAGGACATTCTAAAAATATACGAAAATTATAAATAAATCACCTATACTTCGATATTGAGAATGTTTGTGAGAATTGTTAATAGGTAGGACCAGGACATTATTTTATTATATACACTTCACATGTAATAATTGTTACTAAGTATAGCCTGCTGTAAATGTAAAACTATTATGTTTACGTTAAATTTTAGTTTGAAATGTTAAAAATCGCAATCGTTACGAACAACTGTTGTAAATGCTAAAAATATTAATAAGTTACCTTAATTTCCGAAGATCGCGATAAATCTTTTTGGGCTTCATCCATAATTTAATAAATTCATAGTAAAATCGACACTGTAATTTATGAAAGTTAGTAAGTTTGTCGTCAAGACGACGTTTTTTCAAACAAAATACAACAGATCAACACAAGCGCCACCGCCATTTATGATTTAACAACTGAATCGTTCCGTCCTCGACTACTTTTTTATTTCACTTGTGTTTTTATGAGAACAAAGCATGTGAAAATTGTATGTTTTGTATTTTATTCTTCTAACTATTTGTAAATAGTCATAATTTCCTAAAATTCTATTAATAACATGATCATTAACACTGATAATGTAATTTCTAATTAAAAATTATGCTCATATCTTTTTCATAAACGTGAAATGAAACGTTTTATATGATTTGACTCTTACGATATAAACGCGGGAAAACGAATTACCATAAAGTAAAAAATGTAGGAAATATTCTTATTGTTTAATAAACATTTGTATAGCTTATGTTATGCAAGGAATGTAGACCTAAATTTTAATGGTATGACACAAATAAAAAAAACATAGGTTAAGACGACTATATTACTGTAGCGTCAGGTTCTACCTGCTAGATGCCTGGTAGATCCGAAAGAGTAAAAATTAAGTTTAAGTAAATTTCTCGCAAAGCCCTATAGTATAAAAGCGTACTTATATGAAGTTTATATTACAATAATGAAAATCTTACTTATATGTAACATAACCAATAGGAAAGGCATTTTTAGGTCCGCTTTCCACATACTGTGAACGAATCTTTTTTATTGCTCTAATATTTTAATTAGTTAATGGAAAAAATCAAAGGAATACAAATAAATATATTCGTCAGTTAAATACTATATTTTAATAATATAATTATTCTGAAGGCTTAACTGTCATACATATGGTAAACCAAAACAATATTATTTAAATAGGTAGTGTCGTTTTTTAAGTAAAAAATGTTTTATATTGTTATTTATCACCATTGAAAGCTTTATTTAAAACTCACTTTAATAATAAATTATTTAGTAATTATTTTTTTTCGCTTTTGGCGAAAGAATGTCGCTTTTTATATAAGTACGTACTTACTTAGTCTTAGTAGTTTATTTTCATTTCTTTACTCTGGTGTCGAGGCAAAGCGCGGCGTTGAGTTCCGCCACTCAACACTCAATGCCTCCAGAACTCGGCGAAAAGTGGGACACGTAGTGTCTTAACACTGGGTTCCTTCTGCCTACCCTGCTGTGTGGGATACAACGTGAATCTGATAGTCATTTCAAAAATTCCTCTTTTCACTAATAGAAAATCTGACAACGCTGATGTAACATAACAAGGCAGTGCACATCCTTAATATTTTTTATGCATAATATCAATCTTTCCTAAGTAGTAATATATTGATATTATGCATAAAAAATAAGCAATACGACGCAATTAGGCACAAGCGTGTGAATGTAAATAAGACAGGTTGTGGGTTCGTTTACCACTCGATGAGGTTTCCAGGTTCCCTCTGCTTACCCTGATATGTGTGCGATACATAATATATATTATAATAATTTATAAACACGTAAAACAATTGAAATGAAGAAAATAAGGATATAAAGATACAACAACAAGAATATATGATATTTAACTTTATTACTACTACATATTTACAAAATACTCATTACAATAAGAAAAGCGACTCATATTATTGTGTAAAATGCAATTTTATAAAAATGACAAAGTGATTAAAATAAAAAGCACGATATAATATTCATAAAATAAATAATTAAGCTAGAAATAATAACTGAACAGTTTCAATTTTTCTTTTAAATTATGTAAGGCCCACAAATTTTAGATGAAATTGCTGCTTCACCATTTAGATTTTACTAAAATGTAGATAAATTTAATTGTAAAGATAAATGTTGCTTAATATTATACTAATTTATAACATTGTGCGTAAATAAAATAGCAATTTCATTTAAACTTTTTCAAAATATTTTATATACAACAATATATAATCTGTAACATAAATGTCTGAAATATATGTATATACTATATTATTATAATATAAGACATATTTAATTATATTAATAATTTTGCTCATACCTGGCACATCAACAATACTTCTATACTTATTAATTTACTTTGATATTTGAATCACATAAAAGCAAATACAAGGAATATCCATAATTTTTTCGAAGTTTTTAAATAGATAGGTAAGTGGTTGGTATGGTATTTTGAAATTCTAATTTATAGACTAACAATATTTGATCGAAAGTTACTGGAACTATTACGGAACCACGCCTCCTTCGCGTCGCGTTTACAGTTAAATGAGTTCGATTTCCACTATGGGAATGATATTTTTCTATTTTCTTGCTCTGATAAGAAATCACGAAATTTAATTCCGTTACTTAATACGCAATATCTTACAAATTGGGAACAAAGGGTAGGTTTGCAAAACTATGTTTTATTTAATTAGCCAAAAATTAATCAATAGAATGGATATTGCTTTATTTGTTTTTATATAATTAATTTCATATAGTCACCGCCTCTCATGACTTATAACAATTATGTATCAAAAATAATCCCATATCAGCCATCTTAACTAACAAGAGTCATAAATAATTTTAGACTAGTCACAAAATGCTAATTTCTCATTTTCAATGTGTGAACATTGATTTTTTTTTTAAAATACATGAAAATATAAAAAGAAAGACAATCTTCTTTTTAAAAAAAAGATTAATATTTCATTCTCATAACCAAAGAAAAAGCAGTCCGGGAAAAAAACTATTAAATAAGATAAGTGGTCTTTGCTTTTATATTATAAGTGTTCACAATTCTTTCTGTATTGGGGCATTATTATAGTTAGGAACATAATAAAACATATACAATTAGTTTTGTTTAAAAATATAAAAAATTGTAATAGTTCATGTTTTTAATTAAATGTTCAAACAGAAATGAAATATTGGAACCAATTTCAAATAATTATTACATTTTAGATAATGACTGATACATATAATCTATGTAAAGATATAGTCTCTTTATTTTATTTTTAGTATTATAATTCAAATTTACTGTAATTGTATATTTTAAGACCATTCATATCTTTAGTTATAAATTCTATCACAATAAAGCAATAGTACCGTCGATTCGTGGCCTCCCTGAAGTTAGCTATAGAGAAACTGCTCAGATTGCTTGTAGAATTTTTCTTACGTTTGATCATCTTCTTCTCGAGTGAACAATGCGCAAAAGATCAGAAAGCGTAACTTCAAAACGACCACTACTCGTCGACGTTACTGTAATTGCTTGCTCAGTTTCACTATATGTAAAACTTCGCAATTATCTCACTCGCTGATGACTTCACAGCATCAAAATTAAGAAAATATTTTATTAAATTTTATCATATTTTTAAATTCGAAATCGAAGCGTTACAGATGCCTACTTTAACTAATGTATTAGTTTAATTTTAAATATTATGACTATTTAACACAAGTAAATAGCTGGTAGAAGTTTTATTATCTATACTAATATCATAAAATAGAAGAGTAATTTTTTTTTACCTTGCTAATTTCAACAACTACTGGTTGCAATTGAAAAAATATTTTTGTATATATTATTATTGTGTTAGACTACAGATTATAGAAAGGCTGTATGACTTTATAGTCTACCTCGATATATATAAATTTCCTGAAACATTATATGACTTTGAAGTGAAAAAACGTGAGCAAACCGTCTACCAGCATATCTACTCAATGACTAAGAATCAATTGAATTCTTCCCACATATATTAAGTTGCAAGGTTGATTCTACAATGGAAATTATATAAAGATGACGACACGATGCATGGCCTTACTCACTTTGTAATACAAATGTTTCATTCACAGTTTAAGACAAATTATGAAAGTCTCGCAAAATAAAATATATCTAATAATATATGTTCTCTTTAAAGATATTTTTTAAAATTACTTTAAAATTTAAATAAAAAAAACGTGTTGTGATATGATTCTTCTTCCACTTTGCCATACATAGTGTCAACATAAAATTAAAAATAAGCATATATGTGATAATTAGAAAATAATCTGTGGAAATTTCTGAAGGTCTTTTTTTAGTAAATAAACACAGAAAAGTATTATAAAAAACTTGCACCTTTGTTGTATAAAAAAAATTGTACATAATTCAATAAATTACGTTTTAAAATCTATATTATTAAACATTTAAATATTTCCCAAAAGTTTTATCAATTAAAAATGATATTCTAATATATCTATTAAGAAATCACATCTAACAATCAAAAAGATTATTTCAAGCATCGACAAATCACATTATCATTTTAAAAATATATTATTATAATAATGGAAGATTTAATAAATTATGTTAAATCTAGATTACGAACAGACCTTCAAAAATGTTCACAATAAATTGTATATAATAAGCACTTATGATTTGTTACAGCCATACAGGAACACTGGATGCCTATGGCAATAATTAACAACTTTCAACATATTGTCTGCTAAGCTGGGACTTCTCATCAATCCTGGAAAAAAATATATATTTGAGATAAAAACTTTAAAAACAATATAATTTAATAAAATCCAACAGGAAACTGAACAAAACTAGCTATATTATCAATATCAACGTAAAATAAATATTTTTACGTATTAAAAATAAAAGTGACACGAAATATGCCAGAATAAAACAGAAAAAAAAATAAATAATGCTACGGGAAAATATATGTTGTCGCCGATTTTCATATAATTTTTTTAAAGGAATACTATACGTTCTTTATGATATATAATTTTTGCGTAAGTTTAAACATTTACGCAGCGCATGACCGTTCTACGGCCGTATTTTAAAACTTTGATATCTTCTAAAACATCCCTATCTGTGATATGCTGTAAAAGTCAATTTTAATCTGTATAAAGCGCACAATGTATTTAACATATTAATCGGATAAGGAATAATATTGTACTCTTGAAAATAGTTTCGTAATTATCTTTTTTTTTATTTTTAAGCACATAAATGTTTACTGCGGGTTATCTTTAAGAGAAAGAAAGACATTTATGTGCTATAGGCTATATAACATAACACGGTGTATTTTTTAATTAGCCTTATATAAAGAAATAACAATAATAATGAACGCCATCGAACCGCGAGCGCTACAGAAATAATAAAATATATGCAAGTAGGTACATCGTACTACAAAAATATTCAATTTCATTCGTTCTAATACAAGTCCGCGACACCGAATCTCTTATAAATAAGTCACAATAAGGCATTTTGTGACAAAAAATAATTGATAATTGCAAGGTTTCAGTTGCATTGACTGTTTGTGTGTTTTTCAAGTGCCTGTGGTTATTTACATGGTACACAAATACAAAAAAAAAACAATTTTATATTTTTTGTCTCTGTCTCTCTGTTTTTCTATTTCCCCGAGCTAATGTCCAGAACAGCTGAACTCATTTTTATCGAAGAACACATAGGCTACTTTTTATCCAGCAATTTCCACGGGATAGAGATTTATCCGGGAAAAAAACGTTTTTACTCCTATAGACACTATATAAAATAACTAAACATTTTTCTATATTAATACCATTCTTTCCTGAACACACTTGAATAACATTAAATAAAAAGTAGCGGGGGGTAAACTATAATTTCAATCTAGATGAAATGCTAAAGGTGACTATTATATTTATTTTGATAAGGATGAATATCAAGTAAAGAAAATACATAAGCATTAACCCGATAAATTTAAATATATTAAAATGTTTACAGTGGCTCAACCTTCAGAGATAAACATATACCATCGCGGACGATTTAGCAGACTTTTTAAAGGACAATATTTGTGTAAAACATTGTTTTTGTGTCTCTTACGGTTGAGTCAGCGCACGCCATGTCCAGTCCAGAAAGCTCATTTTGGGCGATCTTTTCTTAAAACAACAACAACAACAAGTATTTTTATATGAAATTTTATCACAATCGAATCAGCAGTTTGGCCCTGATTGTGTCACAGACAGACAGAGTTGCTTTCGAATTTATAATATAACTTTTATAATGTATTAACTATAACTTTTATAATGTCAACAAAGAATATAATTTAACAGTTCTCAACAAAATGTCCCATTGTTTTATTACATTGTTTTGTACAAGTTAATTTCATTAGCTAGGCTAAAGCTAAAAAGCATTATTGCGACTCAATCCAATAAGTAACTCTACAATGTGTCTACAAATGGTATGCTTGTGGGTTCGTTCCCATTCGGAGCAATAAATTATTATTTATTAATATTTTCATTACTTCACTCTATTAATAAGGCAAAGTGGGATGTTGAGTTCCTCCACTCAACGCTCAATACCTGGAAAGTTAGGCTGAAAGTGGGGAATAGATTGTCGTGACAATGAGTTCCCTCTGTTTACCCTGCTATATGGGGGTTACAGCATGAAGCTGCGAAAAAAAAGTCAAGGATCATATTTATTTACATACTTCAAATCATACTTTTTTTTTTGTTTCTACTACCCTTGAGTATTTTCTAATTGTTGCTGACATTAGTCATATATAAAATATTTCTTTTTTACCTTCAAAATATATATCATTGAACAGAAAGAACCTAGTGTCAAAACATTTCATTCTCCACTCATCGTTCAACATTACATATGATTTGGAACACTGACATCAAACTTGTAGAGGAATGAAACTACTCAGAGAAATGAAAATTAATTCCTTAAATGATTAATCATTACGGGATCCAGACTTCAAATATTGATTATTCAGATAGTAAAAGCTTATTGCTACAAAATATTTTAAGCTATTATAGAATAAATGTACATGGAATGGTTATAAATTATGTTTAAAATAATTTATTTATAAATTTCAAAATAACAATTTAAAACTTGGCACAATCTCATATTATACAATAGCTTATTGGCAAGACAAATGTCTTGTATGATATATCCATACAAAATAATTAGCTTCCTAGTATTATGTAAATTATTTCAAGTGCATGTAAATAGGTGAAATAATACAAAATTTTGGATGTATCTATTTTTGTATACAAATACCATGTGACAGAATATAATATGAGGATTTCAAAATACATTAAGCATATTTCATTATTTTAGTAAGAATCAAGTAACTTCCAACTTGTAAGCACCATGACAAATTGTTTGACTGTAAATGTGTAGGTTGTAGGTTCAATCCTCTCTCCAGAACCACCTACTGCTTTAATAAGTATGGTGTTGAAATCCACCACTCTATATGTTATCCTTTGAATCTGAGCATCAAGGAGTGTCATGACGTTGATGCTCAGATTCAAAGAATAACATATCAAGTGGCTGGTAAAACAAAATCACCAATTCTGTTTATATGAATTAACATCCTATAGTTTTACATTTTCATAAGAGTATCAAGAAAGTCTATACCATATAAATAAAGTGGACTTTCTATGTGTAATCAATAAGACTACTTTAACATTTATAAAACGGGATAGTAATACTTACCAGCATGAACACTTAGCATGAAATGTACAGTTTTTTAGATAGTCAAGTAGCTGCCGACTCTGGTCTCTCATCATCTTCTTCTTCCTCCTCTTGAGCCATTAATTGCCGAGCTAATTGCAATGCCTGCAATTTTTTTTGTCATATATTAAAATGATGTTTACATAAAATAATAGTACAACTAGAACATTTTGAATGAATGTTTATTACTATATGAGGATATTATCCAAAAAAATTATATGTAAAAATTATTATAACTTAAAAACAACTCAATAAATGGGAAAAAAGTACTAATAAGTGACTATAGGCAATAAAAAGCAATATGTAGGTAAAAGATAAGCTTAAGTGTTTAGTGATAACTTTTTGTTATAACTATCTTATAGTATAGATTCTGTGACATAAATAATGTAATGATTATAATATCATTGCATAATGAAATAGGGCATTAAGACATAATAATTCATATAGATTATACTCATAAAAAAAATAATTACCTGAAATTCATTATAATGCATTTTTCTCTTTTTTTCAAACTCCAGTCTCTTTTGACGTGCTTCTTCTGATTCTTCCTCGTCTTCATCATCACTCACAGAAGGTTCTGTACATTTAGGAGGCTTATTCATGCTGGCAGCAAGTTTAGCTGCTAAAATATTCGCATCTAACTCATCTGTTGGCTCTAAATCTCCATCTATGGCCTCTGAGAATGGTGTTTTCGGTTCATCAACCTTCATATGTCCGTAGTCCTTATTAGGTGGATGAAAAGTCTCTATTATATTCATTTCATCGAACCTCTGTTCTTTCGGTCTCTTACTCGTTGACGGCATTCCATCTTGGTTATCCACACTCCTAGAGGTTTTCAAAATACCCTTCGAGGGCTTCTTTTGTAGATTTTGAGCCATATTCATTTAATATAGCATCGTACTTGGCACAGAATTACACTCAAAATATAATTAAATAAATTTTCTACAAATGACAAATGCACCGACTAATCCTTCTTGCTATTACCATTTTTGACATAAAATGCAGTCGAAATAGTTTACTGTATGTAAATAGTAAAATATATTTTAATTATTACAAAGAATGCCTGAGAAAATTTATTTTGAAGTTTTTAGACTTTATTATTTATGTAAAATAAATAATAATTTAAGTAAAATTAATATTATAGATATTTTTAGAAGACTATAAAGTAAAATTTAATTATTTTTAATCTATATCAAAATATGATATTTTAAGTATAAGTTATCTGTGGTTATTAATTATAATAAAATGTCACTCACTGGGAGCATATTTTGTACATAAATAATACCAAAACATTGCTTAATTTTATTATTTTAACACGAATAATTCTTTATTTGTTAATATTATATTTCATTTTATTTGCATGTGTTCCTTTCATAAATATGGTTGAAGATTCTAGCTTAAATTCTAATAAATCTAAGGTGAATAACATTAAAATGGACGTGTAAACAGTTTCATGTCAATATTTGACTTATTGTATTTTTTATTTAAAGTTAATTATTTTAATTTAAGGTGAAAACAACACGTCCTAAAGCAGTATATTTGTGGACTGAGGCAGATGTACAAAAATGGCTTAGTCGTCATTGTAGCGATTATTATAATTTATACTGGGAAAGATTTCATGAGGTATGTAAATAATATTTTCATATTTTCAAATGTTCCACTTTCTTTTATTACCTTTACTAAGAGATCTATTGACTATCCACGCTACAATTGAATATTGAAACTATATTACAAATATGTAAGAGCTTGCAGTAGAGAGAGTGGTATTTGGCTGTAAACTCAAAGGTCGTAAGTTTCATTCCTACGTGGGGAATTAAATTCTTTTAATTTTCCTGTTATTGTAAAGTCAAGTGCGATATGGTAAATGAAGTGATTGACTTTAGTTTCCCCTGCCTACACTACAAATCAGGATTTACAATCAAGTTAAAAATACATGTATTTAATTTTCTTAATTTAGATACTATTTTGTATAAAATAATGTAAATAGTATGCTTAATTCACATTTAATAACATAATTCATATTAAATTGTATTCCAGCATGACATAACTGGCAGAGCTCTAGTCCGCATAAATGACAACACATTGCTGAGAATGGGCATCACCAATAAGGAGCATCGAGAGGCAATATGGAGGGAAATATTAAAGCTACGCCTCAAAACTGATATTGTTGAAATAAGGGACTTAGAAAGACGTCATTACTATTTCAATTATGATTTGTGACAAAGAGATGATTAGTTTTTAATCAAGTATGAGAAAGTTCAACTATATGTGATTAAGCTTTAAAAATTGTTACTTAACTTGAAAAATTATATTTTAATTATGAAAATAAAGAAGTTATTGGATGTTAAGTTTTATTTTACACATTTGGGGCTAAAAAATAAAAAGTATTTGTATAAAATTAAATTAAATTTAAACTACATTACAGAAGTAAATAAAATTCCTTATATGTTAATGAATATATAATTTTTCTAATGTCAATACCTCTTAAACCAACACTTAAGGTTGCAGGAGCCATGACAGCTCCAACCACTTGCAACACCACTAGGTAAAATATTGAAACTGAAGATTTTGCTAATGTTTTATCACTCTTTTGAACTACTAAAACTGTAGGAAACTAAAAATCAGCTTCACGCTGTATCCCGCACACAGCAGGGTAGGCAGAGGGAACCTAGTGTTGAGACACTGCATTCCCCACTTTCTGCCGAATTCTGGAGGCATTGCGTGTTGAGTGGCAGAACTCAACGCCGCGCTTAACCTCGACACCAGAGCGAAGAAATGGAAATATAAATTTAAGTAAATATTTCATCTCCTCGAGTGGGGATCGAACCCACAACCAGTCGGTTTNATATATATATGTTTGTGGTTGACTTTCTTGTACACTATATAGTGTTTAATTGTGATTTTACCATTTGTGTTAACACTATGTACATTCAAAAAAGTGGTGTTGATTAAACTTAGTGATTATTCGTTAGAATCGAGTCGAGTTAGATTATTCGTAAGTAGACTTTTATTCTTCCATTATCAACACTACAAAGACTAAGTTCTAATGATTTTTTTTAAACAAAAAAAATAATTATGCATTTTTTAAAATCCATGCAATACGTATGTATAGAAAACTACCATTGTTAATAGCTCAAAACAGCAACAAAAGAAATTTGCAATTTTTCACTTTTAATACTTTACCTAGGGTGTCTATAAACAGCTCTTAACTCTGAGGTAGATCTTGAGATGCCCATTTCATACATAAATTATAATCTATGAACGAAAACGGTATCTCAATATAACTCTCAAGATCGATCTCACAGTTGAGAGCAGTTTATAATTACAGGCCTAAGTAACTATGATGCAAGTGCATTATATCCATTTTATTATGTAAAGATGATCTTACTTAAGGAAATGCTAAAGGTGTTTCCTTCACTCACCTAAGAAAGGCTAATCCTTTGTTATTATTCATGTAACTCGGCTGCTAAGGCTTCTTGAAAATTCTATATAAAGCATTTCTATTCTATACAATAATTCATTTATACAGTGTATGTTGTTTTTATTAGTGGTCTTGAAAAAAGTGCAAGTGGACAATTTATTTCTTTAAACAAAAAGGTTCGTGGGTATATTATTCCTTACCGAGATTAATGTAAAAAAGCTGAGTACCTAAGTTGTTTAGTTTTTGTTTGAACATTCCTTTCTTTGAAGTATCTTTTTATAATAAATTTAATATTGCTGAGAAAGGATGTACTAAGCTATCTAACGTTACGTTAAGTCAATAAGATAAGTCGATTTTTCCTTTTTGCAAAAAAATAAAAAATCTATGAAAGACTTCAAACTTTAGCTTTGCGTAGACGTCTGCTCGCTTTGCGTTCTCTACCACATACGAGTATATCATGGGGAGTGTTTTGTGGAACTGTTTGATGGTGGGAAGGTGTTATCTGCCGCCAAATTTTTTAACCGCACAGTACGTCACAAACTCAAATATCACCCACACCATTTGTGCGGTTTCGTAAAATATCCTTCCAGGCGCCATGCAATTGTGGAATGGCCTACCTGCGGCAGTGGTTAAAGGTAGATATGACATGGGTACCATCAAAAAGTGCGTCTATCTCCACGTTATTGCCCGGGAACACACATGTAGCTCCTCTGATGTTACACGAGGTCGTGGGCGGTGGTGATCACTTACCATTAGGTGACCCATAGGTTTTTTACTTTTTAAAATCGTTAATTATTCCTATAGTGAATATAAATAAAAGACATCCATCGATCTCTTGTCGTGCCAGATTGTTTTTGGTACAAGTTAATAGCTGACGCAAAACATAAAATATATATTAATTGCTATTTAGTACGTAAATGAAAAAACTATTGATATTAGAGAATGATCGATTCTGCGCCATTAGGCCGTGGGACAAAATCTGTAGTACATTAAGTAAGTGTCTGGAGTGGCGCAGCTCTATACCGCGTTTTGCCTCGTGATTAGACCGAGGAAAGGAAAATATTAAATACTAGCGACCCGCTCGCGGCTTCGCCCGCTTAAA
>JAAIXJ010000134.1:0-13578 GCA_013403705.1 Heliconius hermathena
GATCGTTACGAAAAATCCCGCGACCTCTTAGTCTATTATTAACACAGATTTAATGTAAGGAACCCAAGTAACTATTAAACATATATTTTTTCATATAATAATAAAGTAACGTAGATAATTCGTTAATAAATACGAGTACATTGATGTAAGTCAAGATGTTAACAAAACTACAACGATACAAGCACATATAATTTACATTCTTTATTTTCATGCCAGTAAATAAATTATAACATAAAAATGAAATGAAATAAAATTTTTAATATTTTTTTTAATTTATGACTTCTTGACCACAACAAAACGTTTTTCGGAAGTTACTTTTCAAAATTATAATAAATAAAGTCTTATTTTCGTACATAAATCTACGACATTTTTTCTTTTTTAATGCAAAGAGGTCGGACGTAGGCAGAATAGCGATGACTCAAAGTTATCTAATAATAAAAAAAAGTAAAGAAAAGAGGCAAAAATGCGTGCCAATAAAAATATATTGGACTAAGTTTAAGAGGGTTGGGGAGCTAATAGATTGTACTAGAATTTTTGTCGGGACTACTTTGGAGTTGGACTTTAATAAAGCTGAGAAATATTTTTGTAAATACTTTTTTAATAAATAAGTAAATGTCAAAATGTTAATTATCTTATATTTTTACACAACTTCGTAGCACATAAAAGCGTAATGTCAATTTATTTATGTATGTAATGTATCTTTGTTTCTATTTAGCGTACAGTCCAAACGAGTTGATCGATTTTGATGATTCTTCATCAGTTTCAAGATTCAAGCAAAGTGAGTAGTGTTCAACTGGCACACACGGAACGCCGTAAACTAAGAACAGAATAGAAGAGTGATAATCAAACGTAATTTTGGCAATATTTAAAATACACAATTGACACACAGGTGATCTTGTAAGTATCATTTAATAAATGTTCAAAAATTAGGTTGAGGTTTCTTTCATAATTTTTCCTTTTTGAACATGATTTGGGCATAAGGTATAACAATTTAAAGAAAAACTAACATATGTTTTTCATAAAAATACATTAACATAAACTTAAGATTGCAAATATAAGATAAAAAAAATTACAATCTTTTCCTTTATCTTCTAGAACTTATTTCAAAGGATAGAAAAATCATTGAAATCGAACATCAAGCTTTAAGAGAACATAAAATCTCACTTAACACAGATTTGCAATGATAAGAATCTTAGCTTTGTAAGATTTCTACTGAATTATTATAATGCCAATATTGTTTTATATTTAAATTAGTTCAAATTATATACTGGTGCCTTAATTTTGATTTTTATTTGTTTAGATTTTTAGCTGTTTAGGGGAGCAAGAGGGAACCTAGGAAACTTAATAAGAATAAAGTGTCCAAATCCCTGGGGGGTTAAGACACTCTATTCTTATTAAGACATTTCCGCTCCCCACTTTTCGCCGAATTTTCGAGGCATTACATGTTGAGTTGTACTCTACGCCGTGCTTTGTTTTGTTACCAGAATATATAAAATAATTTATTCCTCCGAGTGGAAATGAAATCCACAACCGTCACGCTTACAGTCGCACACTTGTGCCCCTGCGCCACAACTGCCTCGACTTTTTGTTTCACTCAGAATTTTCTCTCAGAATTCGGATCAAAACGTATTGAGTCTTGGAATTTAACGCTACATTTTGTGTTTCCTGAGCGGGGGATCGAACCTACAATGATCACGCATCACGAACAACGTCCTCCAATTGCATACAACATAATACTACAAAACTATAAATCACATAACTCAATGTTGTAAAATAGGGGAAAATGGCACCATTAATTAAATTGCGAGGGAAACTAAATGATGGACGCGCCCGCAGTTTAAATTTAGTTGCACTTTATACGCGAATAATCGTAACACATTACGTGGGTATACACTGGAAAATTCAGGCGCCGAGAATATAAACAACGGGATTGGTACAAGTTACGAGATATACGTAGCTGACGATGTTTGGTCAGTCAACTGTCATATTCCCCACTCTCCGGCGAATTCTGGAGGCATAACGTGTTGAGTGGCGGAACTCAACGTCGCACTTTAAGTGACAATCGAACCCACTTGCGTTTCACTTAGAAGCAAAAAGTTTTTTTTTAGTATATACAAATTTAAACGTAGCATGAACCCACGTTTGAAAACCGTCTAAGCGCTCTGATTAATTAGCTATACGTAACAACTTATTTATGTCGTTAACAGATGGGAGATTTTTCATTAATTTCCGCTACCCAAAAATAATTGTTTAGAATTTTCATTTGACAAGAGAGAATGCTTATAATTTTTTTTACATTTTTAAAGTATTATTCGATGCTTTTATTTTTTTTTTACATTTTTAAAGTATTATTCCATGCTTTTATTTTTTTTACGCTTTTAAAGTATTATTCCATAAAAAGGAAAGAAAAATAACTCGTTACAAGCA
Source organism: Heliconius hermathena (assembly GCA_013403705.1). Lineage (NCBI taxonomy): Eukaryota > Metazoa > Arthropoda > Insecta > Lepidoptera > Nymphalidae > Heliconius > Heliconius hermathena. The sequence goes on from JAAIXJ010000134.1 coordinate 2,428, forward strand.
TGTAAGAATTTTCAACGTAGTCCAAACGATTGGACGGTGTGCAAAGAGCAAGGGGCCAAATCCCGCTAACTTCAACATTTTTATACTTTTTTTTTGGAAAATCGCTTTCCCTTAACCCTGGTTGGTGGTCGACCAACCGACGACATTTACAATGTAAACATTTACAAAAGTGTATTTTCGTCGTACAAACGCAGCGTTATGCGTATTGCATGCGCAATTATACACAAACAATATAAAGATATTTTAAATGACTTTTATTAACCGACATATTGTGAAGAAAGAAATTTATTTGTTATTTTTGCCAATAAGACGCAGTGGTACAGTGTCTGTCTGTACAAATAATGGTTTTCAGTTCAATCCGGACATGCAAGAATGATCATTTTTGAATGTTCTTTATTTTTTGGGTAGAATAAAATTACATTTAGGAAATAATTAAATAAATCGTAAATGCTGCATTGAGCTCCACCATCCAACACGCAATATCTCAATTTGGGCGGAAAGTCGGTAACAGAGTGTCTTAACATTTTATCCCTTTCCACAATAAAAAAAAATCATACTAGAATATTACAGATTAAATTAATAAAAAAAATCATATTAGAAGTCATTATATAATAGTTGTCAACCAATTCTGATTATTAAATCAATAATCATGTATTTTAAACGGGCGAAGCCGTGGGCGGGCCGCTAGTTATATAATATACCTAAAGATTTACAAAGCGAGTCTAAAAGCCATAGTTACTTATATAAAGTATAAATGGGATCGTTAAATCGATGCGAGACTACTCATCATGAATCATCGAGGGATGAAATACGCTAATGGTGAGATGTCTGAAATATATTAATAGTGTTTTTTTTCTAAACAAACCTTTTATATTTTTTGCCGTTTAGTTGTTTATTTTGCTTTTAGTTGAGGGAAGTAAGTTTATTTTTAATTGGGCGTCGAAGTTAAATAGGCTAACACCAAAATCATTGTTTTTGGTTTTATATTTTTTTTTATTTCACGCTGTATCCCGCTCATAGCAGGGTAGGCAGAGGGACAACAACTCGTTTCTTTTAATTCTGTTCATCATTTTCCGTTGAATTCTGGAGAAATTGTTATTTAAGTCTAGAATCAGTTTCCGCACGAACAAAAAATGACTAGGTAAGGTTATTTGGTAATTTAATACAAAATCTGCTTTTCCAAAAAGTCACGATTTCTAACATACATACTATACTATATAACTATACATGAAGTTTATTATCAAATAAATATTTTCTTTTGTTTTTTTTCGATTGATTTAATTGATTATTAAAGTCACAATTCGTTCTGAAAATAACAGTGGCTTCAATGTGATGATGAAGACGATGATCATCATCATCATCACATTGACGCAGGTTCGAATCCCGCCTTACATAAGTGTATAGAAACATAAACGAACGTCGAACGAATAGAGCAAATAAATCCTTTATAAATTGGCAGTCCTAAGTAGCTAAATCCTATTACAGTGAAGTCGATCGCTCTCTAATTATGACTGGCATTACCGCAGTCAGTTTGTTTTTACTGCTTTTTTTACGTATTTTCATGAAAAACATGATATTTGTAGAATAGATTATGTTTTTATGGTTCAAGTTTTTTTATGAAGGCCGTCGTGGCCCAGTGGGATAACTACGACTATAAACGAGATAGTTGTGGGTGCGAAGTCCATTCTTTGGTGAATTATGTTCATTTTCTCAGTTCAAGATGTAAGATGTAAGTTTAAGATGAGCGATGATAAAGTTCCGCCAGTTAAATTGAAATATTTCTAATTCGGGCGGAAAGCTTAGCACTAAGTTCTTTTTGTTGCCCAAAGTATTGCAATACAGTGCATAAAGTGTGAAACTGAAACAAAAGTTTTTTTTAAGCAAGATAGGCGAATATAAAAAAAAATTGAAAACATTAAAATAAAATATAAAGACAATAAATTATATTGCAGGTACCCTCTTGCTAATTGTAGAATTGATTCCGGCTATGTCTACAACATTTTTAATTTTCGACATTGAGTTCCGCCACTTAACAACTCGGCGGAAAGTGGGGAACCAACCAACAAATAAAAAAAACAACCAACTGCTTACCCTGCTGTGTGCGGGATACAGCGTGAAGCTGATTTCATTTGATTTTTTATTCATTTTCCTCTTTCTGGTAAAGAGACAAAGCGTGGCGCTGAGTTTCACAGACCTAGGAGACTAGTTCGCTAACACATAAATTATTACAGCAAAAAATAATTTGTTTATACTATTTTTAAGTAACTAATAGTTTTCATGTAAATTTTAGGTAAATTTTAAAATATAATTGAAATTTAAAATAGAGAGGCCATTCGTAGGCCGGGGGCGCCAGCGTGTGACTATAAATGCAACAGGTTGTGGGTTGGATTCCTACTCGAGGAAATAAAATATTTACAAGCAAATATTTACAAGCAAAGAGCGACATTGAGTTTTACCACAATGCCTCGAGAATTCTGCGAAAAGTGGGGACCGGAAGTTGCTTAATGGGAACGGAATGTCTTAAAACTAGGTTCCCTGGTCCATCCGCCTACCCTAATATGTGCAGGATATTTTTCTTTTGTGTTACAACATACATTAGTGTAAATATTTACTCGTATCGTGTATCGTGTATAACATTTGCTCTTGATTGAAGTCGGTATCAATCATCTATCCATCAGTCATCACACGTCGCTCGCTTCGGTTTTGCGGAAGATATTTTAATATAACGAGAATGTAAGCGAAGTATGATAGTGTACAATCTGTATTGAATTGTGGAGGTTTAAAGCTAAAAATGATTTTTGGATACGGTTAGATTTTATACTTTTAAGTAAATTATAATATATTTATTATATAAATGTCAGTACACTTCGTCCTAAGCTTTTCGCCTTTCGTAAGTTCGATTCCCACTCGTGAAAATGAAATATTTAATATTTGCATTTCGTGGCTCTCTTAACGAGGCGAGGTGAGTTCTGCCACTCAATACGCAATGTCTTCAAATTCTATACAAAGTCGGGAAAGGAAGTGTCCTTATGGGAACGAAATGTCTTAACACCAGGTTCTCACGTTCTCTCTGTTAAATCTGTTATGTGCGGTAATAGCGAGAAGAAAAAAAAAGAATCAATGCAAAATTATTTTTCCTATTTTTTTCTACAACATCATATGCTAATTCAATAAATCAAAAAACAAATAATACATGAATAAACAAACGTATATAATAAAGCTACGTTCACACGAACTACATGTGAAGTACCTCTTCTGTGAAGAGTCTGTGAGCAGCCGCTAACGATCGCCGTTAAGAACAGTTAGTAGTTACGAGATTTTGAAATTCTGTTGATTTTACAGTTACTTCTACATAGACTAGAGAACCAATTGACGCGTATAATAATACGCGTTATCACTTCATAAACACAAAAGTGTAAATATTGTCAAATGCATGGTAGTGTATCTAATGTTTTATTTATTTATTTAATGTACTTTATAAGCATTATTATTGAAAATATTAGCGTTCTGCACTTCTCCTACATATAAACTATAAGTATGCCAAATTTCACACTCCTGCGTCCGCGCAATGTTCTTAAAAAGGGGTCCGAATTAGTTCGAACACGTGGACAGTAGAGAAGAGATTGTCTTGGTATATTCAACTATATTCTTAGATTTTTTTTGCATCACGCTGTAATCCGCATATAGTTGGACATATGCGGGTTCTCCATATTTCTTCTGAGGCAATTTTTATTGCACGGAGACGCAACGCCGCGTCACTCACGTCACTGGAGCGGAGAAGTGAACATAATTCATTCAGGGAATCGAACCCGACGCACTCACGGTCGGTCGGACGTAGGAATATTTTTTTTTATTATGCTTTAAAGAGCTTTAAAATCACAAATTATGTAGATATTACATTCTTTAGGCAATTTATACACATCTTAGAAGGCAGGCTCTATATTTAGTAATTGGAAACCAACATGTAACCAAAAAACTAAAAAGCTGATCAAAAATAAAATATGAGAAAACGCAAATCACTAGAATTTCCATATTGAAACTTAGTAGGTTCGTACTCTCTTTTTAGACTTTTTCTCAAAACATAAAATCAGTATTGTTTGAAAAATTTGAAAAATCGGTAACCAATCCGTTCAGGATAAGTTTCTCAAATATACACAAAAAAACAAATCATAGTAGATTTTAAGGAGACAGCCATAAAAACAGAGTAAATGGCCGAGACCAAGAAAACTCTACGCTCGAGGGATCAAGACCATATAGACCATTGTCTTATATAAACCAGGGACAATGGCACTAAACAGTTTACTAATGTTTACTTGTAATTGAAAATGGGAGAAATGAGGTTTGGACACGCTATTTACTATTAGTATTATATGGATATATTAGTCGTAGTCGCCAGCTCTGTTTACGTGGACTTTAAGATATAAAATGAAATTTCCGTTTTCAGGGTTCCGTAATTCGAGAGGACATAACGGAACCCTTATAGGAACATTTTATTGTCCGTATGTCCGTCTGTCAACATCATTTATCTGGAGATTGCGTGGAAGTATCATAATATTATTAGATATTCAGGTCTACGGTCCTTTGGAGCATAGAAAAAATTATATTTTTAAGTCAAAGCAATAAAAAGATTCGGGCATTTAAGCATAGTTTTTCTACATTTTATGTGAAATCCAAGAAATTTTAAGTATTCGATATATATGTATATACTAATAGATATCATTTCAAAAACAAACTATATAAAACAATTTATCGCGTAACACTACTATGGAAAATGAAAAAGTAATAAGTAGAATTAATTCACTTTTCTAGTTGACCGTTACAAAGCCACCCCGGGGTTGTATTTTGAAACTTATGAATATGCAATTTAATTATTTCTATAGCTGTGTGTACATTATGTAGAAAATAAGAAATAATTTACCGTTTGAGGCTGTCGTGGCGCAGGGGCACAAGCTGGCGATTCTAAACGCGACGGTTGTGGGTCGATTTCTACTTAGTCGGGGGATTACATATTTTCATTTCTTCGCTTTGGTAACGAGGCAAAGCGAGGTGTGTCTTAACAATAGGTTCGCAGGTTCCCTCTAAAGTTCCTCTGCCTATTCTGCTATGTGTGAGATACTGCGCGAAGCTAGAAAAGAAACATTTTATTATTAAGCAATTGTATTTGCCATTGTCAATCAAATTTCATCGTTACACATAACATCGATTGTGAATTCGAATCTCAGTTGAACGATAATTAATAATCAATATTTTTTTATTAGCGTATTAAAGTTAATGATTTTAAAATATTGCTAGAGCTATTTAACACATATTTTAACAAATACTAAGGAAATTCAAAATTATTTTATTTATTATTTATTTATGTACGAGTTGATTTAATTAATGTTGACCAATGTAGGTACCTACATCAAGTTGAAAAGTGTGGGTACCTTCGTAACCACGTCATAAACAATTCTTACTTGTTTTCATTTTACCGTGCAGAAGGAGGCGCAGTTGGAAGATTTTATAATATACTAAGTAATATAAAAAAAAATTATAAAATAAAGCTCAACACGCAATACCTCCAAAAATCCGGCGGAAAGTGGGCAATGGAGTGTCTTAACACTAGGTTCCCTCTGCCTACCCTGCTGTGTGCGATACAGCGTGAAGCTGATCTAAGTAATTTAAAAAAATCACAATCGTTAAAAGCAATTGAATTAAGAAAACAAATCGCTCTGTAAACAAGCATTGAAGTGACACAAACCAAAGCGGCCCAATTACGTCGGTCCAACAATAAGCAGGATCATTTTTATCCGTCACTTACATTTCTTTAGATATTTCTCATGCTGTTTTTGCGTGTTTAACTTTTCGTTTGCATATTATTTATATTACGCAGAGATTAGATATTTTACAAGTTAAAAATAATCAAAAATAGGATAATTTGATGTAATAAATGATTGAGGCCATCTTAAAGCAGTGGTACAATCGTGTGACTTTAAACGTGACGCTTGCGAGTTTGATTCCCACTCGAAGAGATTTTTTTTTCACTCTCTCGCTCTGGTACAAAGGTAAAGCGCGGCGTTGAGTTCTACTGCTCAACACGCAATGCCTCGAACTAGGGGTACCAAATGTCTTACCACTAGGTTCCCAGTGTGAAACTGAAAAAAAAAAATAATGGACGTAAATCATTATAACTAAACGCCCTCGAGTAGAAATTGAACCCATATTCATAACCATTGCGTGTACCTGTACCAAGATATCTTTCAACTGCACTGCACTGTGATTATATAAACTATATTATTAGATGTGTAGATATGCTGTACTGTTTTTTTAAACTCATATTTTTTATACGGATTTATCAAAGTAGGTAGGTACCCACATTGTTAGTTTTAGTTTCTACCTTTAAGTTGTAATGTATTCTAATGGATTTTCAAAGGAATTAAAATTTACATTTCCCTCTACTTTACAACATTTAATTGGGCCCCAATTATTCACAGGTTGTGATTGTTGTGAAATTACTGAAATTAGAAAGTTGAAATCTGACATGTGGGTTGTATAGAGAATATAGGAGAGCACTAAGAAAGGATTTCTAGAAATCCCTATGAGAACGGAAAAAAACTGAATTTTCTTTTCTACTTGTTAGTAAGCATATATAATCAACAATTAACTCAATATCAAACTGTTATGTCGTCCTATCACACTGAAACAATATTTTATACTATTATTTTACTATGAGGCTAGTCGTGGCGCAGCGGCACGAAGTGTGACTGTAAAACCGACTGGTTGTGGGTTCGATCCCCATTCGAGGAGATGAAATATTTACTTAAATTTATATTTCCATTTCTTCGCTCTGGTGTCGAGGTTAAGCGNCCTGCTGTGTACGGGATACAGCGTGAAGCTGATTTTGATTTTTTATTATTTTTATTTTACTATTGTTCTCCTATACGACATAAAAAAAATAGCTGGTCCGGTATGGACCCGTGTAGGAAGAGACAAAAAAACATGGAACTCTTTAGAACAGGCCTTTGTCGACAGACAAGCTGTTTTACAAACATCCAGTTGCCGATGAAAAAATAATTTAAAAAATCTATTTAGTTTATAGAAAGTAGGCACGTTATTAGTATTTATTAATTGTAAAAAAAGAAACAGCAATAAAGCCTATTTTATTTTTATTTTATTTTTATTATCCTATACGAAACGCTAAAGCGCAGAAGCATCTTTGTGGGTTTGATTTACGTTGTCTTGCAAGTGGCAGCCACTATTTAGTGCCTATTTAACTGAGTTAGGAGCAGGGAAGTATTAGGTGAGGCTTGTGGTTATGGCACTCAAAGTGATAATAGAAAAGATAGATAGTGATATCTATCGTAACATGGTATGTTCGTAATTAATACGAATATTATAAAGCTAAAGAGTTTGTTTGGTTGAGCGCGCTAATCTCATTGATTACGAGTCAAAATTAAAAAATATACATTGAGTATTAAGTCCATTGATCGAGGCCATAGTCTATATTAGATGACGCAAAGATCCCCGCTAAGATGACTTGTAAATATTTCAATTCCATTCAAAAACGCGTCTATTTCCACCTTTAAGGCTAGTTCCTCTGGAGTCGTACGGTGTCGTGGGTGGCCGTGATCAGGGGACCCATACACGAGTTTGCCCTGTCTTTTCTATAACATAAATGTCAGATGCTAACCCACTTAGCCACAATTGCGTCTATTATCTATATTTTTTCAATATTCATATTTTACTCATTCATACATTAGTGTCAAAACCATTTTGCTATAGATCAAAATAACTTTGATTTCATGTAAAATAATGAGCATGTTTCACTTCAACAAGAATATACATTTAAAATACACTCTATTTCCTTATGATAAGACTCATATTTGTGAAACTGCGTAACAGTGTGAAGTGGAATGAGAAGATAACGCCCAAATTGTCTGACCCTAATCATTTGGGGGACCCTAAATCTATTGACACCTAATATCTAGAGAATTGGCGGCTTTGTAAGGAACCACTCACATCTAGGCTTAATATAAAATCATTATGGGGAAGGACAAAGGTTATATTGTTTGAGGTATAACAGTCATCTAGTTTTTGTTCGGTAGAAATAGCTGGATTTAATTATTTTTTTTTCAGGTTTACGATATATCTCGCATATAGCCGGGTGGGTAGAGGAATCTGAGAATATAGTGTTGTCTTAACACGACACTGTTCCCATTACGACACTTACGTTTCCCGATTTCCGCCGAATTGTAGAGACATTGTGCATTGAGTTGTGCAAGTCAACTCCCATACCTTGTCACCAGAGCAAGGAATGAAAATATTAAATATTTCATTATTTCGAATGGAAATCGAGCTCAAAATCTGTCTCGCTTACAGGAAGTGACAGCCAGTGCCACGACTGGACACAATATGATTTCAATTGGGGTAAAACCAGGAGTTTACCATTGGATTGAGTAGGAGGTAGTAGGTAGAGGAGCAAATTTTTAGGGGCAACAAAATTGCGAATCGATATTTTTATTAACTCATAGAAACTAAAAATATTTTTGCATACAGTTATCTGAATTCTTAGCATATAGAAGTCACTGACACATTTTACCGGTGATTTTTTAAGCCTCTTAATTGTTGTCAATTATTTTTATTTCTCCAAGATCTACTATCTTAGAACGTCACGTTTTGTCTACTGTAGTGTTACGGTTATTAACTCAGACTTTACACATTCGCTCATTTCATACACTCATTCATACATCCAATTCGCTCATTTCATACACTCATTCATACATCGTACATACATTGACAAGTGTAAACAGACAAACAATCATTGCGCTCAGCGCATTGAGAGCGGTTACGAGCCTGTGAAATACCTACATATTTAAGGTAAAGGAAGGACATTACATCTACAAAAGCGGTGAAATAAAAATAATTTAGCTATATTATCAATATTTATAATTTTTTTTTACTTGTATTGTCTTAGTGGTGATCGAACTTCAACCATCACATTTACAGTCAGATGTTGTTTCACTGCGTCAGGGCCATTTCTGAGATAATATTAAATAATGAAAACATATAGAGGCTTAAGAAGTTTGTATAAAAGTTTTTATTTTTCTCTCAATATCGCCTTCAGTTTAAAATCTATCGAAAGCCATTCAATTATTTTTTCAATTTACTTTTAAATTCCATTTTTTTTTTATTTTTTTAGTTTAGGTCCCCAATATTGCATGGAATTTACCAAAGTAGCTATAACAAAGATAAGGTGAGAGTAGAAAATTGCACCGCTTCTTTAAGAAAATGTGAAAACAATCATTCACTATAGGAATCTCAGAAAATACAAATTTTAGTTCAAGTTTGAAGTTGCAAAATTTTAAAATGACACAAATAAAATGTTTAATAATTACTACTACTACTACTACTACTACTAGCTTCACGCTTTATCCCTTGCGGGGTAGTCAAAGGGAACAGAACGCCAAACGCTACGGTCTCTACATACCTCTTTCGCCTCGTCGACTGTCATCAACCTCTTCATACATGCCCTCTGGGATGTCCTCATGCTTTTTACGTGACCTTCCTCCAGTATCTTTGATACTGTATTTTCGAAGGTCAACCGAGGTCTCCCCCTACCTCTCATCACTCACTTTTTTGTTTAAAAGTGTACAATTAAATTATATGCAATATGTACATATGTATATAAAGTAGATAAAATTACTTATTTAATAGTCCACTTGTCGAGAGTGTATAAATACTATAGACTGTATAGTTTTTTTTATCTGCAAGGTGTATCCTACACATAGCAGGAGGCATTCCGTTCGAATTCTGAAGGTATTACCTGTTGATTTGCGGAGCTCAACGCCGCGCTTTTTCCTCGTCACCAGAGCGAACCCGAAACCCACAACCGCCGCGTTTACAGTTGCGCTCTTGCACTGCTGCGCCACGGCAGCAACAATATATAAAGATATATTGTTTTAACAAAAACTGTTAATAAAAAACCATCAAAAAGTACTCAAAGTTAGAATAGTAAAACACTCCGACTTATCTCCGCCGGAAGCGTCCGGACATCGGTCCGATCGTAAACTAAATCCGCATCGGAAAGTGCTGCTAATAATAATAAAAGTAAATGGACTTCTATAAAATTAATGAATGTTTTGAATTCTTTCTTATGTGTAGCTAACTTTTAGCTGCGGCTTTGCCCGCGTGGTCGAGTGAAAATAATTAAGAGTTATATATGACACATGACGAATTCTAACAGTGGGTTACATCATTAACGTGATGCAGTATATTATAGCCTATAGCCGCCTGCTTTCTTCGATAAATGGACTATCTTATGAAAGATTTTTTGAATTCGAATCAAAAGTTCCTGGTATTATCGTATTTAAGTATTATATTTATCCCGCTTTTTTGTGAGCCTGATAACACGGTACGGATTCGAAACCCGCAACGTTTCGTCTTTTTTATACTTTCACGCTGTATCCAGTGATAAGATACTCTGTTCGCTACTTACCGCCGGATTTCTGAGGCTTTACATGTTAAGTTTAGTTCAACCAGAACTCTACGCCGTACGCCTCAACGCAGACTTTTACACGTTTTCTAAAAAAATTTTTTTTTCCTAAATGTTGAATAGCACTTTCAAATTGGTAAAAATATTAAAAGTTAGCAGTTATAATATTTAATAAAAAAACTTTATAATAAATCCACAAGTTATAGTTAAAGAGGCCATTAACTTCCCATTTTTCACAATTCTTTCAAATTGAAAACTTATTTTTGTGATTTCAAAGACTAAATGGCAACACTCAATTTTCATTAAGGACCGGAAGCAGCCATCCATCGTATAGTTATGACGTCATAAAGTCCTAATTATAATAGACGATCATCAATCAAACTCCACTTACCTTTTTCTGATAGTAACAGACTCGTATTTTTTGGAAATGGAACTTGGAATTCTTTATTATTTCTAATTTATGTATCCTAAGGAACATAAAATAAAAATAAATAAATTAGCTTCACGCTGTATCCCGCACACAGCAGGGTAGGCAGAGGGAACCTAGTGTTAAGACGCTCCGTTCCCCACTTTCTGCCGAATTCTGGAGGCATTGCGTGTTGAGTGGCAGAACTCAACGCCGCGCTTAACCTCGACACCAGAGCGAAGAAATGGAAATATAAATTTAAGTAAATATTTCA